>CM036763.1:50752092-51237092 GCA_020796225.1 Arion vulgaris | reverse complement strand
AACTTGGGAGACTATTGTTCAATCAGGATACATACATTTGTGTTAAATATATTGATCAGAGATGGTTACATATGAGAAGCAGGGGGAGGGGGAACAAGTGAAATATATTGTTCAGAGAAGGTTACATATGAGAAGCAGTGGGAGGCAACAAGTGAAATATATTGTTCAGAGAAGGTTACATATGAGAAGCAGTGGGAGGCAACAAGTGAAATATATTGTTCAGAGAAGGTTACATATGAGAAGCAGTGGGAGGCAACAAGTGAAATATATCGTTCAGAGAAGGTTACATATGAGAAGCAGTGGGAGGCAACAAGTGAAATATATTGTTCAGTGAAGGTTACATATGAGAAGCAGTGGGAGGCAACAAGTGAAATATATCGTTCAGAGAAGGTTACATATGAGAAGCAGTGGGAGGCAACAAGTGAAATATATTGTTCAGAGAAGGTTACATATGAGAAGCAGTGGGAGGCAACAAGTGAAATATATTGTTCAGAGAAGGTTACATATGAGAAGCAGTGGGATGCAACAAGTGAAATATATTGTTCAGAGAAGGTTACATATGAGAAGCAGTGGGAGGCAACAAGTGAAATATATTGTTCAGAGAAGGTTACATATGAGAAGCAGTGGGAGGCAACAAGTGAAATATATTGTTCAGAGAAGGTTACACATGAGACTGAGTCTGAAAGAATGAGACTGGGCAGACCATAAGATACATGAAGCAGAATTATGAAATGGAAATGAAAGAGTGTAGACTAACTATTTAGTCCTGTAGAACATCGCTGTTGTTTATATTGTCTATGTATGTTACTTAACCTGTATGTATATATATCTCTATATATTTATTCATGTATTGATCTGTAGACTGCACAAGGAAGTCATGTATGCATACATAGATCAGATGGACTTTGCAGATACTGACATTGTCTCTTCTCTGAGACAATTCTTGGCTGGCTTCAGACTGCCTGGAGAATCTCAGAAGATTGACAGATTGATGGAGAAATTTGCTTCAAGATACTATGAATGTAATCAAGGGTAGGTACACATTTCTGTCACATCTAATGTGAGTTCAGATTGATGTTATGTTATCTAATGTGAGTTCAGGTTGATGTCATGTTATCTAATGTGAGTTCAGATTGATGTCATGTTATCTAATGTGAGTTCAGATTGATGTCATGTTATCTAATGTGAGTTCAGATTGATGTCATGTTATCTAATGTGAGTTCAGATTGATGTCATGTTATCTAATGTGAGTTCAGATTGATGTCATGTTATCTAATGTGAGTTCAGATTGATGTCATGTTATCTAATGTGAGTTCAGATTGATGTCATGTTATCTTTTCAGATTGAGAGTACATTGTAACACAGTCATGGTAGGTGTTGATGTCATGTAATCCAGTTGAACATTGTAACACAGTCATGGTAGGTGTTGATGTCATGTAATCATGTTATTTGATATACTGATTGACTAACATGACATGTCTCATTCATGGGCACATTCATAGTTGTTCAATCTCTTTACATGGCAAATGGTATACATGCTGATAGTTCCCATAGTTTGCTGGTTATGCACATCTCTCATTCACCTGTATAAGTATATATATATATATATCACACAACACAAACACAATAAAAGATTGTATTTATATAGAGCTGTGTGAGAGTGAGTCGTCCACTTTTCAGCAGTATAACATGGCTGTAGTATTGACACACTCAAGGCAAAAACACATACAAACAAAATATGGTAGTTTTACAAAGTACAAAAACAAGATGCAGTGTTATTTCAATCAAATCATACTTGCACACAGCATGCACTGTAGTTGTTACGTATATTGCCATTGGTGGATAGTTTGTACAGCTTACACTGTAGTTGTTACTTACATTGCCATTGGTGGATAGTTTGACTACAGTCTTCCTTGATATCATTGATACACAATGAGAATGTTTTTATGTTAGCAACTTGTTGTGCTGTCTGTCATCAAATTGTGTGTTCAAGTTAAGTCATAAATTGCATAAGATGACGGGATGATTATTTCATGTGCATTTTCATTTTCTATTTTAAACAAAATTTTTATAGCTTTTTGAGTTATCTTGAAGTGAGACTAGTCTTGTTTCATATCTATTTTTTGTCATGATTATCCAGAATGGAAATCTTTGCCAGTGCAGACACAGCTTACGTTTTGGCATTCTCTGTGATCATGTTGACTACTGATCTCCATAACCCACAGGTAATATTCTCACGTTGTGTCAGAAAAAGCTATACACAGGTAATATTCTCATTTTGTCAGAAAAAGCTATACACAGGTAATATTCACATTGTGTCAGAGAAAGCTATGCGCAGGTAATATTCACATTGTGTCAGAGAAAGCTATGCACAGGTAATATTCTCATTGTGTCAGAGAAGAAAGTAATATCACAGTGTGAAAGCTATCACAGTATTTTCAGAGTAAAAGCTATACACAGGTAATATTCTCATTGTGTCAGAGAAAGCTATGCGCATGGTAATATTCTCATTGTGTCAGAGAAAGCTATGCACAGGTAATATTCTCACATGTGTCAGAGAAAGCTGTATTCAGTGTCAGAGAAGCTATCACAGTAATTTCATTGTCAGAGAAAGCTATACACAGGTAATATTCTCATTGTGTCAGAAAGCTATACACAGGTAATATTCTCATTGTGTCAGAAAGCTATACACAGGTAATATTCTCACATTGTGTCAGAGAAAGCTATGCACAGGTAATATTCTCATTGTGTCAGAGAAAGCTATGCACAGGTAATTTTTCTCACATTGTGTCAGAGAAAGC
Organism: Arion vulgaris; assembly: GCA_020796225.1. Classification (NCBI taxonomy): domain Eukaryota; kingdom Metazoa; phylum Mollusca; class Gastropoda; order Stylommatophora; family Arionidae; genus Arion; species Arion vulgaris. The sequence goes on along the minus strand of CM036763.1, from coordinate 51,234,291 downwards.
TGTACACAGGTAATATTCTCATATTGTGTCAGAGAAAGCTATACACAGGTAATATTCTCATTTTGTCAGAGAAAGCTATACACAGGTAATATTCTACTGTTGTCAGAGAAAGCTATACGTCCCAGAATGCATTACTTATGAAGCTATACACTATTGTCTAATGTAAAATACAAAAGTAAACGCACCAATATATATATATATATATAAAAGTAGTATAAATATGGAATGTATTGACAAGCAATAGGATTTTTGAAGACAAATTGATTCTGATTGTCAGAGGAGGACGATCGGATGACTGTTACCTGGATGTCATGAGTGTCTAGTTAAGAATTGTTATTAGAGTGGTCCACAGGGTCGAGTTGATTGTCAGAGGAGGACGATCGGATGGCTGTTACCTGGATGTCATGAGTGTCTAGTTAAGAATTGTTATTAGAGTGGGTCGCTACAGGGGTCAGAGTTGATTGTCAGAGGAGGACGATCGGATGACTGTTACCTGGATGTCATGAGCATCTAGTTAAGAATTGTTATTAGAGTGGGTGACTACAGTCTTTGTATCATCTTAAAATATACTGTGTCCAACAAGACATCCAAAAGTATCTGGATGAAGTATCCATATCTGAGACAGAATCTCGAGGAGTTAGTCATGTTACATGTGCTACATACATCATATCTGGCAGACAGAATGTTGTGCTTCCTTCTGTCTTGTGACTACCATATTCGATTTCACATATATTTTGTAGGTGAAGACCAGCTCAAAGATGACAAAAGAACAGTACATTCGTATGAACCGTGGCATCAACGATAGCAAGGACTTGCCGGCAGATTTTTTGTCTGCAATTTATGATCAAATTGCCAGCAAGGAGATTAAAATGAAAGCTCATAGTATGGGTCCAAAACACAAACGCCTGCTAGTAAGTTTTTCTGTAAATAAATAACAAATTAATTGTTGCTAGAGGACAGTAACTTGGTATGTCAGGAGAAATGTCAACAGAACATGCATAATTACTTTTGTTGTGTAAACTAAAACAGAAATATATATTTATATTTGTATGTAAGTAGAACATTATTCAACACTGAACACACACCACACGCACGCATTTGACATTGCTTACCAGTTGTGTTCACTTTCGAAATCATGATAAAGGAAATGGTGTCTAATCTATATGTGAGCCTGACATCAAATCATTCATTCCTTGCTCTAATGATACACTTTGGCACAAACTGCTACCTGTCCTCCACATCTTGATATTCTTCCAATTATATCTCTTATCTTTGACTTGCCAACATCTTATCTTCTCTACATCTTGATATTCTTCCAATTATATCTCTTATCTTTGACTTGTCAACATCTTGCCTTCTCCACATCTTGATATTCTTCCAATTATATCTCTTATCTTTGACTTGCCAACATCTTGTCTTCTCCACATCTTGATATTCTTCCAATTATATCTTTGACTTGTCAACATCTTATCTTCTCTACATCTTGATATTCTTCCAATTATATCTCTTATCTTTGACTTGCCAACATCTTATCTTCTCCACATCTTGATATTCTTCCAATTATATCTCTTATCTTTGACTTGTCAACATCTTATCTTCTCCACATCTTGATATTCTTCCAATTAAATCTCTTATCTTTGACTTGCCAACATCTTATCTTCTCTACATCTTGATATTCTTCCAATTATATCTCTTATCTTTGACTTGCCAACATCTTATCTTCTCCACATCTTGATATTCTTCCAATTATATCTCTTATCTTTGACTTGCCAACATCTTATCTTCTCTACATCTTGATATTCTTCCAATTATATCTCTTATCTTTGACTTGCCAACATCTTGTCTTCTCCACATCTTGATATTCTTCCAATTATATCTCTTATCTTTGACTTTGCCAACATCTTATCTTCTCCACATCTTGATATTCTTCCAATTATATCTCTTATCTTTGACTTGCCAACATCTTATCTTCTCCACATCTTGATATTCTTCCAATTATATTCTTATCTTGACTTGCCAACATCTTGTCTTCCACATCTTGATATTCTTCCAATTATATCTCTTATCTCTGACTTGTCAACATCTTATCTTCTCTACATCGTGATATTCTTCCAATTATATCTCTTATCTTTGACTTGCCAACATCTTGTCTTCTCCACATCTTGATATTCTTCCAATTATATCTCTTATCTTTGACTTGCCAACATCTTATCTTCTCTACATCTTGATATTCTTCCAATTATATCTCTTATCTTTGACTTGCCAACATCTTGTCTTCTCTACATCTTGATATTCTTCCAATTATATCTCTTATCTTTGACTTGTCAACATCTTGTCTTCTCCACATCTTGATATTCTTCCAATTATATCTCTTATCTTTGACTTGCCAACATCTTATCTTCTCCACATCTTGATATTCTTCCAATTATATCTCTTATCTTTGACTTGTCAACATCTTATCTTCTCTACATCTTGATATTCTTCCAATTATATCTCTTATCTTTGACTTGTCAACATCTTGTCTTCTCCACATCTTGATATTCTTCCAATTATATCTCGTATCTTTGACTTGCCAACATCTTGTCTTCTCCACATCTTGATATTCTTCCAATTATATCTCTTATCTTTGACTTGCCAACATCTTATCTTCTCTACATCTTGATATTCTTCCAATTATATCTCTTATCTTTGACTTGCCAACATCTTATCTTCTCCACATCTTGATATTCTTCCAATTATATCTCTTATCTCTGACTTGCCAACATCTTATCTTCTCCACATCTTGATATTCTTCCAATATATCTCGATCTTTGACTTGCCAACATCTTATCTTCTCTACATCTTGATATTCTTCCAATTATATCTCTTATCTTTGACTTGTCAACATCTTGTCTTCTCCACATCTTGATATTCTTCCAATTATATCTCTTATCTTTGACTTGCCAACATCTTATCTTCTCTACATCTTGATATTCTTCCAATTATATCTCTTATCTTTGACTTGCCAACATCTTGTCTTCTCTACATCTTGATATTCTTCCAATTATATCTCTTATCTTTGACTTGCCAACATCTTATCTTCTCCACATCTTGATATTCTTCCAATTATATCTCTTATCTTTGACTTGCCAACATCTTATCTTCTCTACATCTTGATATTCTTCCAATTATATCTCTTATCTTTGACTTGCCAACATCTTGTCTTCTCCACATCTTGATATTCTTCCAATTATATCTCTTATCTTTGACTTTGCCAACATCTTATCTTCTCCACATCTTGATATTCTTCCAATTATATCTCTTATCTTTGACTTGCCAACATCTTATCTTCTCCACATCTTGATATTCTTCCAATTATATCTCTTATCTTTGACTTGCCAACATCTTGTCTTCTCCACATCTTGATATTCTTCCAATTATATCTCTTATCTCTGACTTGTCAACATCTTATCTTTTTACATCGTGATATTCTTCCAATTATATCTCTTATCTTTGACTTGCCAACATCTTGTCTTCTCCACATCTTGATATTCTTCCAATTATATCTCTTATCTTTGACTTGCCAACATCTTATCTTCTCTACATCTTGATATTCTTCCAATTATATCTCTTATCTTTGACTTGCCAACATCTTGTCTTCTCTACATCTTGATATTCTTCCAATTATATTCTTATCTTGACTTGTCAACATCTTGTCTTCCACATCTTGATATTCTTCCAATTATATCTCTTATCTTTGACTTGCCAACATCTTATCTTCTCCACATCTTGATATTCTTCCAATTATATCTCTTATCTTTGACTTGTCAACATCTTATCTTCTCTACATCTTGATATTCTTCCAATTATATCTCTTATCTTTGACTTGTCAACATCTTGTCTTCTCCACATCTTGATATTCTTCCAATTATATCTCGTATCTTTGACTTGCCAACATCTTGTCTTCTCCACATCTTGATATTCTTCCAATTATATCTCTTATCTTTGACTTGCCAACATCTTATCTTCTCTACATCTTGATATTCTTCCAATTATATCTCTTATCTTTGACTTGCCAACATCTTATCTTCTCCACATCTTGATATTCTTCCAATTATATCTCTTATCTCTGACTTGCCAACATCTTATCTTCTCCACATCTTGATATTCTTCCAATTATATCTCGTATCTTTGACTTGCCAACATCTTATCTTCTCTACATCTTGATATTCTTCCAATTATATCTCTTATCTTTGACTTGTCAACATCTTGTCTTCTCCACATCTTGATATTCTTCCAATTATATCTCTTATCTTTGACTTGCCAACATCTTATCTTCTCTACATCTTGATATTCTTCCAATTATATCTCTTATCTTTGACTTGCCAACATCTTGTCTTCTCTACATCTTGATATTCTTCCAATTATATCTCTTATCTTTGACTTGTCAACATCTTGTCTTCTCCACATCTTGATATTCTTCCAATTATATTTCTTTGACTTGCTACCTTGCCAACATCTTATCTTATCCAGCATGATCTCTTCAACAATGTGTCGTCATATCTTTTAATGTAACCCAAATACCATATTTGTCCTCCAAGTTTGTATTTTTTTCATTAGTTTTCTTTCTACTCCTAGTTGTTGTTGTTGTTGTTACAGCATTTCTTTTTGATAGTTTTTTCTACTCCTTGATAAAAGAAGAAATGCATATCTACAAATTATACGATTGATTTTCTATTCAAAATTGATAATTGGCTGTCAATATTGTGTGTGTGTGTGTTGCAGTGTCAGTGACTGCCAATGTGTTGTGTTTATACATGCATGCAATGACTAGTATATCTGAACACATATAGATGTCACATAACTATGAAGAAATGAACATACTCTCCAACAAAGAGTGGTCACTAAGTCACAGACATAACTAATAAACATGCTGTTATCTCTTGCAGAAGATATCACATCTGATAAGCAGAGACGACTTCTGTACAATGTGGAGATGGAGCATATGGCACACACAGCCAAAGCACTTATGGAAAGTGTCAGTCACTGTCAGGCTAGTTTTACCAGTGCCACCCACCAGGAGCATGTCAGACCCATGTTCAAGGTAATGTATGCTTACTGACATGCACACACACACACATACACATATCTGTCTATAAATCAATCGAAAGCCACCAATGCTAACACATGACAACTTACAAAATACAAATTAAAACAAGTTCTCATTCTGTGCCTCAGAACAGGACATGCTAAGCATCCATTAGCATCCAAAATTTGAGATTGGCAATTCAAACAGGTGCTTGGTAATTTATAGACAGGGTATCTACCTATTGTTTGGAGTGGCCATTGACTGGATAATGAGAAAATGTTGCAGGTGTGAAACTAGCATTGATTGTGTGGAAAGCTGACAACTGGAAGATTTGGATTTTGCAGATGATGTTGCCTTGTTAAGTGAAAACCACCAAGATATGCAAAGAAAAACAGACAACTTGTCATCTATAGCATCAAAAGTTGGACTACAGATAAGCTATGAAAAAACAAATATAATGAAGACACCTATGACAAGTAATACAGATATCACACTGGAATCTAAAATGATAAAAATAACAGAGCAGTTCACCTATTTAGGTAGCAATTTTGATTGCATTACTTACTTACTTAATCCTGTCATGCCTAGTGACACATGGGGCTTCAGAAAGGACTTCCCATGCTCTCCTGTCCCATGCAACCTTCAGCACAGAGCCCCACGTCAGAGATGCGGTATCCAGTTCCTCTTCCATCATGCGCCTCCATGTTGTCCGTGGTCTGCCTTTCTTTCTCTTTCCTTCTGGTGTCCAAGTGAGGGCTACCCTTGCAGGCATTTCTTGTCTCATTCTCATAACATGTCCGAGCCATTTCCATCTTCTCTTTTTGAGTATGTCATTCATTGCCTCTTGTCTTGTATCTTGGAGTAGTTGGTTATTGGATATTTTTACTGGCCAAAAGATTCCCAAGATTCTGCGAAGACAAGAGTGGTGGAAAACTGACAGCCTGCTAGTATCTCCTTTGGTCATCCTCCAACACTCCGATCTGTAGAGCAAAACAATGCTTTTATAGAGTTTAAGCATTGTGGTCCTATTGTAGATTTTGGACTTCCATACTGGTTTCATTCTGGCAAAAGCGGTTCTGGCCTTACTTAGACGTGATTTTATATCTTCCTCTGTGCCACCATTTAGTGTCAGTACGCTACCAAGATATGTAAACTGCTCAACCCTTTCCAGTGTTTCATTTTCTAACATTACTGGTTGTTGGATTTCACTGTTTGTCATAATTTTTGTTTTTCCTGTGTCTGTTTTTGATTGCATAGGAAATGTTAAAAAAGAAATTATGATACAAATTGGTAAAGCAACATCAGCTTTTAAAAGTCTAAATAAAATATGGAACTGCAAGTTATATAGTATTAAAACTAAATACAAATTTCAATTCAAATGTTGTATCAATCCTAACATATGCCAGCAGAGTTGGAAAATGACTAAAGATATAGAAAGCAAGTTGAATGCATTTGAAATTAGATATCTGCGAAAAATAATGAATATAAAATGGAACGAATTCAGAGAAGTGATGAAATCAGAGACATGTCTGGTCAACCACTAGTAACAACTGTTATGAGAAAGAGAAGATGGAGATATGTTGAACATACCTTGAGGAGAAATTATCAAAGAATACCAAAGCAGGCATTGAAGTGGGATGCAAAGGGTTCAAGAAAGAGAGAACGCCCTAGTTAAACCTTGAAAAGAACTTTAATAAAAGAGGCAAGAAATATCAGTCTCAATTCCATAAAAGAGATTAGAGTGAGTTACCCAGGACACATCAGTATGGAGAAATTACTTTCAGGCCCTATGTAATGTATAACGGTATGAGACGAATATGGTATCTGCTTGGTAATTTGTAAACTTTCAGTAGGACAAGACACTATCAACAAGATTAGGCGCAGTATGATGGGAGCTCCTAGCAATATACATAGAAACTTGACACAGCCTCCGTGGTGGAATGACAATGTAGCTGGAGTCTGACTAAACAAGAGATGAGCACTCAAATTGTGGCAGACAACTAGGAAGACCATGAGCAGTTAAATTGTGGCAGACAACCAGGAAGGCCATAGGCAGTTAAATTGTGGCAAACAACTAGGAAGGCCATGGGCAGTTAAATTGTGCAGACAACTAGGAAGACCCATGAGCACTCAACATGAATACACCAAGGTCCTGAAAAAAAACATGAACGAGAAAACGGTGTACTTTAAGAAAAATGTGCAAATCTAGCTACGAGTGCTACATGGGACAAATTCTGCAGTAGCCTGTGAGCTCAAAATCTTTGTCACATTTTGAAGATTTCACCAACATATGAATGGCAATGTAGAGGCATCTGGATTTAAAGTACTCAGAGCTTGCCCGTCTGCCCAGCGTGTTCGTAGCGCTGGACTACGGGTGACAAGCTCTCTGTGGGTGCGGGTTCAATTCTGCAGGCTGGCAGAAAAGCCACAGGTTCACCAGATTCGCGGTGTTCGTGGCACTGAACGGAGGGGTTATGATGTCCACGGCACAGAGCCGAAGAGCAGAAAGCTCAAGTGCTTCTGGATCGGTAAAAAAAAAAAAGACCTGGCAGCAGTAGGATGAGAATAAATGTAAAGCCCTTCTCTGACGCTACAGACAGACCATAGTGACGGTTGAAACAATGACGCTACAGACAGACCATAGTGACGGTTGAAACAATGACGCTACAGACAAACCATAGTGACGAAGCTGAAACAATGACACTACAGACAGACCATAGTGACGAAGCTGAAACAATGACACTACAGACAGACCATAGTGACAAAGCTGAAACTATGACGCTTCAGACAGACCATAGTGACGAAGCTGAAACAATGACGCTACAGACAGACCATAGTGACGAAGCTGAAACAATGACACTACAGACAGACCATAGTGACGAAGCTGAAACAATGACACTACAGACAGACCATAGTGACAAAGCTGAAACTATGACGCTTCAGACAGACCATAGTGACGAAGCTGAAACAATGACACTACAGACAGACCATAGTGACAAAGCTGAAACTATGACGCTTCAGACAGACCATAGTGACGAAGCTGAAACAATGACGCTACAGACAGACCATAGTGACGAAACTGAAAGAATGATGTCCCAGAGGGTCATTGTAACGCTGTGCATTGCTGTGGTGTTAGATGAAGATCAGTGTGTCATTGCTGAGGCCATCACGTCAACACTTAAAACATCCAGCAACACAGCTCCAGGTCCTGATGGCATTCAATATCAAGATATTAGCGAAATCCTGCTATGCAGACTGTCCCTTCTCCCAGATTGGTTTCTTGGAGGCAATTATATGGGCACCATACAGGAGTTTTGTCAAGGACCAGTCATCTCTGCTTCACACTAGCACAATTCAGTACATGATGCTTACATTTTGTCAACACTGTCGCTCACACTTTAATTTAACATATGCTTCTTGTACTCGCATGTTTTCATCTTTTACATCTCCTACTTTGTTGTTGGTAATACATCTTCTTATTCTCCTTCTTTACGTTCGTTCTTTACAACTATTTTAATCACTCTTTGTGATATGTTTGATCTTTACCAAGAACGTGTATATGTTGCACATTGGTTTGGTAGGCCCCTAAACGCATAGACTTCTACACATTTAGGACTCGTGCATCCGATTTCAGCCAAACCTCGATAGTCACCTCTTACGACATGCGTGGCGGGTAACAGTGGTTCTATTCTTTACACCCCAAATATGGGCACGTTAACCACTCGGTCGGGTAATACATCTGTATAGTGTGGCTGGCAGTAAAGTACTGTTGGGTAGTTGAGAAGGATTTCCACCTACACTCACAAACTCTGTTTTGAGGCAGAGGATCCATTTCCACATTAAAGACTGGTTATGTCACAGTCATACAATTTATCGGCAAGTGGACAAACCATAAACTTGGTTCACTTTGATCAAAATATCATTGTAAGTACAACAAAACTAGGGGAAACTTGACTTTAACCTATATGTACATGCAATATATCTTTCCCATGTTTGTCATGTAGAATGTAGATAGTACATATCTTATCATGGGGGATGTGAGATGGATTTATGGAGAGATCTGGTACATCGGTCTTTTAGGTGATCGAGAGAGAAATCATAAAGAGACTAGTATATGAATATTCTAGAGTGAACCAAGAAGAAAAAGAAGAAGAAATACTGATATGTATAATGTTAAATAGTTCAAAGTTGGTCTGACTATCTCAAGATGACAAGATTGATAATCAAACTAAATGTCTTGTACTTGATTTCTGGTGAAAGTCATTGTTTACTTCATTGTTAGTATGTGTTAAACAAGTATTACACACAGACTGTATACTTGCAGCTTGCATGGACACCTTTCCTGGCAGCTTTCAGTGTCGGTCTACAAGACTGTGATGACAGTGAGGTTGCCTTACTCTGTTTGGATGGTATCCGATGTGCTATCAGGATTGCTTGCATCTTTCATATGGAGGTAGTAGAAATAGTCTACATAGTTAACATACTGTTTTATCCAGACATTAATGACATGCACACAAAGTCTCACCAACTATTTGGTAGTCACACACACACAAGTACAGTAATACCTTGACTTAACTAACATCTAGTTTTATCCAGACATTAATGACATGCATACAAACTCTCACTAACTATTTGGTAGTTACACACAAGTACAGTAATACCTTGACTTAACTAACATTTAGTTTTATCCAGTCATTAATGACATAGAGGAATAGCGCTACTGAGCCACACTGGGAAAATATTCTGCAAAATACTGCAAAAAAGGCTCCGCTACATCATCGAGCCACAGCTTAATGACTCCCAAATGGGATTCAGGAAGAACAAAAGCTGTACAAACGCAATATTCGCCCCCCAGGCAGTTAGTAGAAAGGACTGTCGAATCCGACAAACACCTACACTTTGCATTTGTAGATCAGGAAAGCGTTCGACCGTAGATAGGACAAGTTGCGGAAAATACTAACAACCTATGGGGTTAATGACCACCTAACCAACCTTTGCAAGAGTCTTTATACAGAAAGCCAATGTACGATTAGAACAAACACAGGATTGTCAGAAAAGATTCACTTAGGGTCAGGAGTAAGACAAGGTTGCGTACTATCCCCGCTGCTGTTAATCACGTATATTGACCACATCTGTAAAATAGCTAACACCAGCGAAGGAAACAACCTCGGAGAACTCTTAAACTAATTTCTTTTTGCAGACGATCAGGCAATCATATCAATAACAGAGGAACAGCTACAACACATTAACAGACTCCAGTTAGCATGTAACGAATACAACATGAGAATAAACATTGACAAAACAGAAGTAATGACATCCGCCAGAGAGGAAAGCACTACCAATATCTCCATCGACAATCGCCAACTAAAACAAGTAAAAGACTTCACATACCTGGGGAGCATTTTTCAGCAAATGGAAGAATAACTAATGAAATTCAACACAGATGCAACAAAGCAAATAAAATGATAGGACAAATGGCGCAAATTTTAAGATGCAAACACGTCACCATGAACACAAAAAGAACAATGTTCAACACAATCTTTCTCCCACATTATGTTACCAGTGCCAAACCTGGACACTGACAACAAATGATAGAAGAAAACTAGTCACGCCAGAGATGAAGTGTCTTTGCAGAATGCTGGGTGTAACTAGAAGAGACCGGTTGAGAAATGAAGACATCAGGAAAAAGTGGGTACAACATCAGTACTAGACTTCATCAAGAAACAACAAATTAAATGGTTCGGCCATGTAAGCAGATTACCAACAGACAGTGCACATCAAAGAGCAATGCTGCTCCGATACAATGGGTACAAAGCTACAGGCAGGCTACACAAAATATGGACCTCAGAGATAACAGAGGCGACGAAAGACACTATCTACGGCGCATACTAGGGCCCGTTTCAGAATCTCTTCTTGACCTGAGGCTGTGAGGCAAACAGAATTTGAGAAAGAAAGAGAAAGATTAATGACATGCATACAAACTCTCACCAACTGTTTGGTAGTCACACACAAGTACAACTATACCTTGACTTAACTGTAGTTCATTCCAAAATTTATGAACGCACTAAAGTTTAATTTGACTAAATTTATCAAAAGGGTTTAAGTCAAGGATTGACTTCATTGCACGGTTTTACCAATGGCTGGTCCTCCGCAGAATGCACGCACCGAGTATTGCAAAAGCACGAACTCGTAGCTCAGCAACAACCTAGGTCTCTGAAACTGCACGTGAACAGAAGGCGGTCGATTCAACCACGACCTTCACTCAAATAACCACTCAACCAGAGACCCACAAATTTATCAGACATATAATAGTAATTTGTGCGGGCAATCTTATACCTCACAACCTATGATTTATGTTAATTAATGGTAGATAGCTTGGTTGATGCACAGTGCATTTTTTAAATGATCATCATTGGCCTCTTTGTCTCAGGAGACAATAGGTCTTAGCGTCACATAGCACATTCTGCGCTGAATCATGTTTTTAAAATATAATTTTGCATAAGCACAACACAATGATAATCAAAGTTTAGAATTTACAGTAATGTACAAAATGATGGCGAATGTTTGCAAAGGTGTATCCCTATTACATATTATAACAAACAATGTAACATAGTGAACAAATGATATCTTCCACTTCTATCAATGAAATTAAATGGTGTATGCACACGCCAATGACAATCATTCAGATACATTGTGAACTGATTAATTCCATGAGATTCCTGATTTTTAGTGGTGCTGAATTGCATTTAGCACATAATACGTAATTATTGGAATACTTGACTATCGTACTGTTAGAGTTCTACATGTATACCAAATCAACATAGCTGTTATTTTACTAATAACAAATAATATCTTGACTACAGCTTGAGAGGGATGCCTATGTGCAGGCTTTAGCAAGGTTCACTCTTCTCACGTGTGCTACACCAATCACAGATATGAAACCTAAGAATATTGACACTATCAAGACACTGATTTCTGTAGCTCACACTGATGGCAATTACCTGGGAAAATCATGGCTGGAGGTATGTACATCTTTTCATGTAGTCATTATTCATGAAGTGTAGAGAAATATCAGCTTTGTTACATGGTGGTATCAGCTTTGTTACATGGTGGCTCAATTCTAACTTAGAGAAAGTGTAGAGAAATATCAGCTTTGTTACATGGTGGCTCACTTCTAACTTAGAGAAAGTGTAGAAAAATATCAGCTTTGTTACATGGTGGCTCACTTCTAACTTAGAGAAAGTGTAGAGAAATATCAGCTTTGTTACATGGTGGCTCACTTCTAACTTAGAGAAAGTGTAGAGAAATATCAGCTTTGTTACATGGTGGTATCAGCTTGTTACATGTGGCCAACTAACTTAGAGAAAGTGTAGAGAAATATCAGCTTTGTTACATGGTGGCTCACTTCTAACTTAGAGAAAGTGTAGAGAAATATCAGCTTTGTTACATGGTGGCTCACTTCTAACTTAGAGAAAGTGTAGAAAAATATCAGCTTTGTTACATGGTGGCTCACTTCTAACTTAGAGAAAGTGTAGAGAAATATCAGCTTTGTTACATGGTGGCTCACTTCTAACTTAGAGAAAGTGTAGAGAAATATCAGCTTTGTTACATGGTGGCTCACTTCTAACTTAGAGAAAGTGTAGAAAAATATCAGCTTTGTTACATGGTGGCTCACTTCTAACTTAGAGAAAGTGTAGAGAAATATCAGCTTTGTTACATGGTGGCTCACTTCTAACTTAGAGAAAGTGTAGAGAAATATCAGCTTTGTTACATGGTGGCTCACTTCTAACTTAGAGAAAGTGTAGAGAAATATCAGCTTTGTTACATGGTGGCTCACTTCTAACTTAGAGAAAGTGTAGAGAAATATCAGCTTTGTTACATGGTGGCTCACTTCTAACTTAGAGAAAGTGTAGAGAAATATCAGCTTTGTTACATGGTGGCTCACTTCTAACTTAGAGAAAGTGTAGAGAAATATCAGCTTTGTTACATGGTGGCTCACTTCTAACTTAGAGAAAGTGTAGAGAAATATCAGCTTTGTTACATGGTGGCTCACTTCTAACTTAGAGAAAGTGTAGAGAAATATCAGCTTTGTTACATGGTGGCTCACTTCTAACTTAGAGAAAGTGTAGAGAAATATCAGCTTTGTTACATGGTGGCTCACTTCTAACTTAGAGAAAGTGTAGAGAAATATCAGCTTTGTTACATGGTGGCTCACTTCTAACTTAGAGAAAGTGTAGAGAAATATCAGCTTTGTTACATGGTGGCTCACTTCTAACTTAGAGAAAGTGTAGAGAAATATCAGCTTTGTTACATGGTGGCTCAATTCTAACTTAGAGAAAGTGTAGAGAAATATCAGCTTTGTTACATGGTGGCTCACTTCTAACTTAGAGAAAGTGTAGAGAAATATCAGCTTTGTTACATGGTGGCTCACTTCTAACTTAGAGAAAGTGTAGAAAAATATCAGCTTTGTTACATGGTGGCTCACTTCTAACTTAGAGAAAGTGTAGAGAAATATCAGCTTTGTTACATGGTGGCTCAATTCTAACTTAGAGAAAGTGTAGAGAAATATCAGCTTTGTTACATGGTGGCTCACTTCTAACTTAGAGAAAGTGTAGAAAAATATCAGCTTTGTTACATGGTGGCTCACTTCTAACTTAGAGAAAGTGTAGAGAAATATCAGCTTTGTTACATGGTGGCTCACTTCTAACTTAGAGAAAGTGTAGAAAAATATCAGCTTTGTTACATGGTGGCTCACTTCATACTTAGAGAAAGTGTAGAAAACATAGCTGTACATGGTGGCTCTACTTCTAACTTAGAGAAAGTGTAGAATATCAGCTTTGTTAAAATGGTGGCTCACTATAACTTAGAGAAAGGTAGAGAAATACAGCTTTGTTACATGGTGTCACTTCAACTTAGAGAAAGTGTAGAGAAATATCAGCTTTGTTACATGGTGGCTCACTTCTTAAGAAAGGTAGAAAAGATCAGCTTTGTTACATGGTGGCTCACTTAACTTAGAGAAATGTAGAGAAAATCAGCTTTGTTACATGGTGACTCAACCCTAACTTAGAGAAAGTGAGAGAAATATCACTGTTACATGGTGGCTCACTTTAACTTAGAGAAAGTGTAGAGAAATATCAGCTTTGTTACATGGTGGCTCACTTCTAACTTAGAGAAAGTGTAGAGAAATATCAGCTTTGTTACATGGTGGCTCACTTCTAACTTAGAGAAAGTGTAGAGAAATATCAGCTTTGTTACATGGTGGCTCACTTCTAACTTAGAGAAAGTGTAGAGAAATATCAGCTTTGTTACATGGTGGCTCACTTCTAACTTAGAGAAAGTGTAGAGAAATATCAGCTTTGTTACATGGTGGCTCACTTCTAACTTAGAGAAAGTGTAGAGAAATATCAGCTTTGTTACATGGTGGCTCAATTCTAACTTAGAGAAAGTGTAGAGAAATATCAGCTTTGTTACATGGTGGCTCACTTCTAACTTAGAGAAAGTGTAGAGAAATATCAGCTTTGTTACATGGTGGCTCACTTCTAACTTAGAGAAAGTGTAGAGAAATATCAGCTTTGTTACATGGTGGCTCACTTCTAACTTAGAGAAAGTGTAGAGAAATATCAGCTTTGTTACATGGTGGCTCACTTCTAACTTAGAGAAAGTGTAGAGAAATATCAGCTTTGTTACATGGTGGCTCACTTCTAACTTAGAGAAAGTGTAGAGAAATATCAGCTTTGTTACATGGTGGCTCACTTCTAACTTAGAGAAAGTGTAGAGAAATATCAGCTTTGTCGCATTTAATTATTTCTTCTCTGACTTGCTGCATAGGAGAGTGTAGAGGATGCTCCCCTTTTAGCCGAGTGGAGTGGAGAGAATGTTTCACTTCATACCTAATATAGAACAGTTAACATAACATTGACTGGACACTGGGTAAGTTAACATAACATTGACTGGACACTGGGTAAACCCATAGGTATGCATTAGTTTGACCAAACATTTGTTACATACACCTTTGTAAGCTTGCAGTAATAATTAAAAATAGATGAGACTGCAGTAAAACTATTTGATTGGCAAAACACATAATCACAAAGTACTGTAGTTTTACAAATTACAAAAACAATGACAAAATACAGCAATGTTTCACCAACAAGACCTTTATCAAGCAAACGAACAACAGGAGTGACAAATTTAAAAAACAAATGGATGACCAAAAACAAACGTTTCTAATGATAATCTGGGAATAAAAACGAATAACGAAAGAAATGTAACACAAAAACACACATAAAAACTAGAAATAGAATGGAAGAGAAACAATGAAAAATCTAGTAAATATATAACTTGAATCATCATCAGGTGCCGTCTCACATCGAAGGTTGGCTGCAATGAATCTCCAGCATCCTCTGTCTTTCGCCTTGGTGTTGCACACTGCCAGACTGTAACCTGTCCATTTCTTAAGTTTCCTCCACTTATCTCTCGGTCTTCCTCTTGCTCTTCTCCCTCAACTTTCCCCTCTAGTAAATGTTTTATCATGGTGTCATGCCTTTTTATGTGCCCAAAATACTTTACTTGTCTGAATTTTTTCTTAATAATTGTTTCTTCATGCCTAGTTTTCCTAAACTTGTTTATTTGTCTGTTTTTCTGTCCATGAAACTCTGCTTATTCTTCTATATATCCACATCTCAAATGCATCAATTTTGTCTTCTAACTGCTTGTTCATTGTCCATGTTTCGAGCCATACATTAATATAGGATATATATAGCATTTGATCATTCTAATTTTTAGCCTGTTTGTGATTTGTTTGGATGTCAGTAACTTTCTAATACTATTGAAATTATCCTTGGCCATTCCTATTCTCTTTTAATTTCAGTTATACATCTGCCATCATCTGTTATCATCTTGAATACATGCAACATATACCCATATAGATTACAAGGCATGGGAAGAGAAAGTACTAGGAAGCATAGGAATGTAATACGTTGAGTCACATGGTCGCAAGGTACCATACAAAGAAATCAACCGATGCTCTGTGACACCTGTAGCCACCCATTTCAATGATACTGGCCATTTAGGAGCTCACGATGTCCAGGTCACAGCCATCCGATCATGTTCCTCGGATGATCGCAGTCGATTTGCTCTGGAGAATCGGTTGATTTCTTTATATGTACCTTGCGACCATGTGGGCTCAACATATTACATTCCTATGCTTCTTAGTACTTTCTCTTCCCATGCCCAGTAATAATTAACACCTTTGTAAGCTTGCAGTAATAATTAACACCTTTGTAAGCTTGCAGTAATAGTCAACTAGAAGATTTGGATTTTGCAGATGATATTGCCTTGTTAAGTAGAAACAACCAAGAAATGATCAAAGAATATCAAAGCAGGCATTGAAGTGGGATGCAAAGGGTTCAAGAAAGAGAGGTCGACCTAAAGAGACCCTGAAATGAACTTTGCTGAGAGAGGCAGGAAATATCGGTCTCAGTTCCATGGAGGAGATTGAGCGAGTTGCCCAGGATAGAGCGGTATGGAGAAATTACTTGCAGGCCCTATGTTACGTATAACGGTACGAGAGGAATTATTATTATTATAAGCTTGCAGTAATAATTAACACCTTTGTAAGCTTGGAGTAATAATTAATGATAAAACTTCAGCAAAACATAAAAAGTTTCAGTTAGGAATATCTTCATTGCACTCTGAACATGTCCATAGGTGCTCCGATCTCCTTCGTAATATCTCCAACAGCGTCCAGCGACTGACCGTACCAGTTCGATCTTGATTGATGAGCCTACTCATATACCTGTCGTACTGTTCTTTTCTTGCTACTCCAATCTTCAAACCCAGCTCCTGCAATCTAGTAGTTGATGTGGATTGGTTTAGATGAAAATCTTCTCTGCGGCCACACTCTATGAGGGCGTTCAAGATGTTAGCTCTGTCCATTGGCTGGCCCTCTGATATAGCGGCAGAGCCAGCCAGTCTGTCTGCTCTTTCATTGCCAACAACACCCATGTGCCCGGAACAAAGACAAGTGTAATTCTGCAAATTGTTGACACCTGCAGTTATTCAGTTCATTGCCTGCTCACCGAGTTGGCCTCCACCTTTCTGATCATACTCAATGAGTCACTCAAAATGCGCGCATGAGTGTAGTCTTGTGACTCTAGCCAGAGTAGTGCATTGGTCACCGCCAGTACCTCCATTGTCATGCTGCTTGTTGTCATACTAAATGCACCACTGGCTTCTTTGACCATTCTGCCACATGAGCTTGCAGAGAAGACCCATGCGAACTTTTCGTGACGTACTACTGATCCATCCGTGTAAATCACAATGTCGCCTGCATTGCAGTTTTCATCGATGATGACTTTGACGTCTGCATCCAACGCCACAGGATTTCCCTCTCTGCAACCTTTGTCAAATTTAATGATGGTTGAAAAAGTGTTCCTGTTTATTGAAGGCATTGGTATCCATTCTTTCCCATAGTCAATATTGTTGAGCCCGCATACCAGCTGAACAGTATCGCGCACGGCCAACCCACAACTTACCCTGCTTCAACGGATTTCCACCACTGGTGCTGAGCAGCTCATTCAATGGGTGATCCTTTTTAGCACTTATTTTGAGATAGGCACGTGCTCTAGCTATCTTGAGTCTATACCAGGAGAAACCTTATTGCTACACAGGGTGTATCCTTTGTGCAAACGTGGATGATGCACATAGCTTCATTCTGTATTCTATAAAGTCTTTAAATTTGCATTTTGCTGACAGTGAGGATGGCCATTGCATATTCAATGGTGGAAAGAACCAGTGTCTGATACAGGATAACAAGCAGCCGTTGACATAGAAAGTATATCAGTCTAATTGCAGTTTACCTCTCTGTCAACAGATCCTTCGCTGTATATCTCAGTTAGAGCTTGCACAATTGATTGGCACAGGAGTCAAGACCAAGTACATTGCTGGTGGACCACATGGTCATTCAAACAACCCGGTAGAAGCACATGATCCTGAAGGTAAGTCAAATAGATTGTTTGATCAGCTGACTTCTCCACATTCAATGTCTGATGCAGTAGATTGCCAGCAGTGACTTTTCCACATTGATATGGCATCAAGTCCCCCATGATATGGCATCAAGTCCCCATGATATGGCATCAAGTCCCCCATATTATGGCATCGTAAGTTCCCCATGATATGGCACTGGTCAAGTCCCCATGATATGGTATCAAGTTCCCCATGATATGGCATCAAGTCCCCATGATATTGCATCAAGTCCCCATGATATGGCATCAAGTCCCCCATGATATGGTATCAAGTTCCCCATGATATGGCATCAAGTCCCCACGATATGGTATCAAGTTCCCATGATATGGCATCAAGTCCCCCATGATATGGTATCAAGTTCCCCATGATATGGCATCAAGTCCCCATGATATGGTATCAAGTTCCCATGATATGGCATCAAGTCCCCATGATATGGTATCAAGTCCCCATGATATGGCATCAAGTCCCCCATGATATGGCATCAAGTCCCCATGATATGGCATCAAGTCCCCATGATATGGCATCAAGTCCCCCATGATAAGATGATTTAAGAAGTTCCCTTACCACAGTTAGAAAACTACAGAATCATTGCATTGTCTTACCCCAGTCAGCCACCTTACGTCTGTATGATGAAGAACATCACAATCAATGATGGATGGAAGATGATTGGATTTAATTTACAATATGAGTTTCTACTTTCATGACATGTTTTTTATGCTTTCAAGTCTGTGTCTACTATCTCATCATATTCTCTCACTCAATGATTTTATTGTTTTCTTCTCTGCTGCAGTGATTGTCAAAGGAAACATGGGAAATATGGACAGGCAGAGGTTAGCTAACTTCCATGAGACAGTTGGCGAGACAAGTTCACAGAGTGTTGTTGTTGCTGTTGACAGGATATTCACAGGCTCTGTCAAACTGGATGGAGATGCCTAGGTGAGTTTGTTGAACTATTAGATAACTATTTACTTGATGTGGATTTATTTCACTATTTCATTGATCATGCTGCCTAAGAAGGCATGCAGACTTGATGAACAACAAGTTTTAGCGTCCACCCTTCAAATATGAAAGCAAATTCTAGAAAACAGAAAAGAAATTAAACAGACCACATGGATCATGGGGAGAAGGTTCTACAGATTTTTCACTAACTCTAGCCTCAACTGCAACACATAATGAGAGATCAGAGCACCATTTCTCTGTTCTGAACCCAAAACAGACCACTTAATAATCACAGGAACAGAATCCAACCACAAGATACTCCAAGATGTACACACCATTCTAAAACTTGATTTGCTGCAACCTCTTTGAGTGTCAAGTGCTGAATGTTATCAAATAAAATGCTTTGTCTTCTCTCTCTTTCTCTCTCTCCTCTTTTATTTAGGTCAGATGTGCTGTGTCTGCAGTCATCATGCTCAAATCATCAGTTGCGTCCTTAATATCAGCAATGTTGCTGTCATTGCTGTGGTCTTTCTCTTGTCATCTTTACGTGGATGCTTCCTTCCATAATGGTTTTCTCCAACCCATCGTGTCTTTTTATATGTCTAAAATACTCCAATTTTCTTATTTGTAGCAACAGCCAGTTTCCTTGAGTTTTTTCTGGATAGATCTATTTGTTCTCTTCCCCATCCATGGTATAAGTTGGGCTCTTCTGCAACACTTGTATTCAAAGCACATATAGGTTATTTCCACTGCCTTGTTAAATGTCTATATTTCACATCCATACGTTGCTTCTCTCTTATCTATTGAATATTGTAAAATATGGCTATAACATATTGTATATATTTTATTATGTCTGTTGGTTTCTAGTGGAGTTCACGCGTGCGCTGTGTCAAGTATCATTGGACGAATTGGCCAGCACTGCTCATCCTCGTATGTTTAGCCTTCAGAAGATTGTAGAAATCTCCTACTACAATATGGGGCGTGTTCGTTTGCAATGGTCAAGGATCTGGCATTATCTTAGTGACCATTTTAATAAGGTATTTCTTGTTTATATGCTTGCAAATAGTTGACATATATTTATTGACTGACTCCTTCATTGTATTATGATCAAATATAGCTTGATGTTTCATGAGAAAATAACAATAAGGCAGCGGGTGATGACAACATTACTGCAGAAATGCTCAAAGCGGCTGATGATACAACTATTAGCCAGGTGCAAGAACTATTTAAATAAGTATGGGAAGAAGAAACTGTCCCAGATCAATGGAAAAAGGGAATAATTGTTAAGATTCCCAAAAAGGTGATCTCAAAGATTGTAACAACTGGAGAGGGATCACCCCATTATCAGTAATGACCAAGACTTTCTGCAAAATCATTCTTAATAGAATCAAAGGAGCAGTGGACACAACCCTGAGAGAAGAACAAGCTGGTTTTAGACCTGGGAGAAGCTGCTTAGACCAAATAATTACCCTATGACTAATTTTGGAGGAACATATTGAGAAGGAACAACCACTCATACTAAATTTCATCGATTTTAAAAAGTCTTTGATAGTCTACACAGAATCTCTGTGGAATATTCTGAGATGCTATGGAATACCAGACAAAATAATAAACATTATTAAGAGCCTCTATGATGGTTCACAGTGTGCAGTTCGCACTGACGGTGGACACAGCGACTGGTTTATGGTTGAAACCGGAGTAAAGCAAGGCTGTATTCTATCTCCGCTATTGTTTGGAGTGGCCATTGACTGGGTGAAGCGAAAATGTTGCAGGGCGAAACTGGCATCGATTGGGTAGAAAATAGTCAACTAGAAGATTTGGATTTTGCAGATGATATTGCCTTGTTAAGTAGAAACCACCAAGATATGCAAAGAAAAACAGACAACTTGTTATCTATAGCATCAAAAGTTGGACTGCAGATAAGCTATGAAAAACAAATATAATGAAGACACCTATGGCAAGTAATGCAGATATCACACTGGAATCTAAAATGATAAAAATAACAGAGCAGTTTACCTATTTAGGTAGCAATTTTGATTGCACAGGAAATGTTAAAAAGAAATTATGATACGAATTGGCAAAGCAACATCAGCTTTTAAAAGTCTAAATAAAATATGGAACTGCAAATTACATAGTATTAAAACTATATTACGAATTTTCAATTCAAATGTTGTATCAATCCTAACATATGCTAGCAGAGTTGGAAAATGACTAAAGATATAGAAAGCAAGTTGAATGCATTTGAAAATAGATGTCTGCGAAAAATAATGAATATAAAATGGAACGAATTCAGGAGAAGTGATGAAATCAGAGACATGTCTGGTCAACCACTAGTGACAACTGTTATAAGAAAGAGAAGATGGAGATATGTTGGACACACCTTGAGGAGAAATGATCAACGAATATCAAAGCAGGCATTGAAGTGGGATGCAAAGGGTTCAAGAAAGAGAGGTCGACCTAAAGAGACCCTGAAATGAACTTTGCTGAGAGAGGCAGGAAATATCGGTCTCAGTTCCATGGAGGAGATTGAGCAAGTTGCCCAGGATAGAGCGGTATGGAGAAATTACTTGCAGACCCTATTTAACATATAATGGTACGAGAGGGATTATTATTATTATTTAATGAGAATGTTCCAATGAGATTGTTTCCATTGTATTATGATCAAATATAGCTTGATATTCACTGAGAATGTTTCCATTGTATCTTCATCTCTTCAAGATGTTTGTCCTTCATCTTCCTCACTGCTCTCTCAATCTGTGCTGGTGTTGAAGGTATGAAATCTTCATCTCTTCAAGATGTTTCTCCTTCATCTTCCTCACTGCTTTCTCAATCTGTGCTGGTGTTGAAGGTATGAAATCTTCATCGCTTCAAGATGTTTCTCCTTCATCTTCCTCACTGCTTTCTCAATCTGTGCTGGTGTTGAAGGTATGAAATCTTCATCGCTTCAAGATGTTTCTCCTTCATCTTCTACTGCTTTCAATCTGTGCTGGTGTTGAAGGTATGAAATCTTCATCTCTTGGTCACTGGGATTGAACTTTGCTTGTCAGGCAAAATGGCTGCAGAAAGATGATGCAGACACAAGCCCCTAGCTATTACACCATGATATGCAACCATTCAAGGACATCTCCTCTTATTTCAATAACAGAACTGCATTGCCTTCACCTGCCATGTTTTTTTGGGAGCTGTAGATGTCAGGAAAAATGTAAAAGATCTTTGAAACCAACATGCCAAACACTTTGCTCCCATTACAAGAATCACCACCCATTGGTGACCATAGAAACACCCATTGGTGACAATAGAAACAATCATTGGTGACCATAGAAACACTCATTGGTGTCCATAGAAACAACCAAAAGTGTGTTGTTGAACAGTGTTCTGTCAGTGACAAGACTTGAATATAAATTAATCGCTGAAACTCTCAATTCTATCATTCAGGTTGGTTGTAACCCAAAGGAAGACATTGCATTCTTTGCCGTGGACTCACTACGACAGCTGTCAATGAAATTTATTGAGAAAGGAGAGTTTGCCAACTTTAGATTTCAGAAAGATTTCCTACGGCCATTTGAACATATCATGAAAAGAAATAAGTAAGTCCAGATAAGTATATCTATCAAGAAGTACATGACAACTTTAGTTAGCAGCTAACAAGTGTTTCTCCCCTTGGTAACCATTCAATATCATTTGATGTGCTTGTGCAAAGTTAGTTGAGGTTACTTTTAAAAAACTGGTGTAGACCTTCTTATAAGGGTGACATCTCTTCTTATCAAGTGGTGTATGTTGCACTATGTTGTATGCCTTCTTCTAACTCAGTACATCCATCATCAGTCTATATATGTTTGAGTCTGTTACCTCTAGTTGTTGGTCTCCCTTGTCCTTAATTGTCTGATAAGATTACACTCCCCTGGCAAAGTTATCATTCTGATGACTAATAAGTCTGACCTACTCAAGTTTATATGCAGTTTTTCTTGCTTTTATTTCTATTATCAGCTGGTGACTTATGCTTCTTCTGCGCAGATTTTTAAGATTGCTTACTCCCTGGCTTTAGATTTACTACAGCGGGTTCCATGAGTATGTCAGAATTTTTGTCAAATATTTCCCTACCTAACGGGAAAATAACTGCACAACAGTGGGCCAAATGTTTTCATCACATTCACCTTCACAATGCCTTCAGATCATGATGAGTCATTCTGTAGACTGCAAAACAAATGATAACTCATACATAAACATGATGTTAGTTCACTGTTTATGCTGTCAATGCAAGTGCAGCATACACAATGTTAAACAAACTTCACTTGGTGTAGTAGTCAGGAGTAGTCATCTGACTGGATGATAAACATACAAGTTGGCGCTGTGAGATGATTCTCATGAGTAATAAGTCATTGACAACAGGTGATCATTGACAACAGTGTTAGTAGCATCTCTGAGATGCCATCTGAAAATATTTTGAGATGTATTATTGCTGGACTTGCATCACAAATTTCAAATGCTTCTCTCAAGGTGTAGTGACTCTAGAGTTGACCTATGCATTGCCATTGTACAATGCTCCCAAGTCCAGACAAAGTGCTCTTGCAGTCTGATGATAATTGAAAGCAATGCTGCAAGTCTTTGAACAATATTTTGGACAGCAACACTGTCTTGAATTCACGATGGCACTTCCTTTGTCTACAGCACTTTGTCTGTTGCAATCTTTCATCTCTTTTTCTTTTATATAGCACACACACACAGACACACAAACAAGTTATTGAAACAGATACAGTCTTTAATCTGTGTTTGTATCACATACACACACACACATGTATCAGCACTTGGTGTAAATGTTTGCCCAACATTATCTTGTGAACAGGTCTCCAGCAATCAGAGACATGGTTGTCAGATGTGTGGCCCAGATGGTCAACTCTCAAGCTGCCAATATCAAGTCTGGTTGGAAGAATATATTTAGTGTATTCCATCTGGCAGCATCAGATCATGATGAAGGAATTGTTGATCTATCATTCCAAACAACAGGAAAAATTATACGTAAGTTCTCATTAAACATACATAGAGAGAAAAGTCATCAGACCACATATTGAATATTTATCTATATTCTCTTCTTGCCTCGTTTGACATACATAGAGAGAAAAGTCATCAGACCACATATTGAATATTTATCTATATTCTCTTCTTGCCTCGTTTGACATACAAGGCTTCCATTAGAGATTTCCATTGTTGTCGTTCTGCCACCTTTCTACTAATTGTTTCCCCCATGTTAGGACACTCTACTAATTGTTTCCCCCATGTTAGGACACTCTACTAATTGTTTCCCCCATGTTAGGACACTACTAATTGTTTCCCCCATGTTAGGAAACTCTACTAATTGTTTCCCCCATATTAGGACACTCTTTCTACAGTTCTTCATGTATCTTTTGGACATCCAGACCTTCCTTTTTCATTGACTGTCCATCAGAAGCTGTCCCAGCCAATACTCCTACTGACCTATGACATGCTTATACTAACCCTAACCCACTGACCTATGACATGCTTATACTAACCCTAACCCTACTGACCTATGACATGCATATACTAACCCCACTGACCTATGACATGCTTATACTAACCCTGACCTATGACATACATATACTAACCGTATCCCTACTGACCTATGACATGCATATACTAACCCTATCCCTACTGACCTATGACATGCATATACTAACCCCACTGACCTATGACATGCATAAACTAACCCACTGACCTATGACATGCTTATACTAACCCTAACCCACTGACCTATGACATGCATATACTAACCCACTGACCTATGACATGCATATACTAACCCACTGACCTATGACATGCTTATACTAACCATAACCTACTGACCTATGACATGCTTATACTAACCCTAACCCACTGACCTATGACATGCATATACTAACCCTAACCCACTGACCTATGACATGCTTATACTAACCCGCTGACCTATGACATTCTTATACTAACCCACTAACCTATAACATGCATATACTAACCCACTGACCTATGACATGCTTATACTAACCCTAACCCACTGACCTATGACATGCTTATACTAACCCTAACCCACTGACCTATGACATGCTTATACTAACCCTAACCCACTGACCTATGACATGCTTATACTAACCCACTGACCTATGACATGCATATTCAATCCATCTTCATTTTCAATGATGGTCAAAAACAATATACAGCGGTGTTTCCACAAAAACAATATACAGCGGTGTTTCCACAAAAAGGGCTTTATCAAGCAATGGATACAACAGAAGCTAAGAAATGTATACTTCTTGGACCGCAGACATGACATATACAATCACACAATAAATCCCTAATGACCCTAAACAAAATTTGAGAGATTTCTTATGTGATTGTAAATGTTATGTCTGCCATTCAAGAAGTCTACATTTCTTCAATTCTGTTGTATCCATTGCTGATAAAAGCCTTTGGTCAACGTCACTGTATATTATTTTGTACTTTGTAAAACACAGTACTTTCTTTTTACATGTTTCTTCATTATAATAATAATAATTCCTATCGTCCTTTTACGTTACATAGGACCTGCAAGTAATTTCTCCATACCGCTCTATCTTGGGCAACTCGCTCAATCTCATCCATGGAAGAGACCGATATTTCTGCCTCTCAAGTTCGTTTCAGGGTCTCCTTTCTTTCTTGAACCTTTGCATCCCACTTCAATGCCTGCTTTGATATTCGTTGATCATTTCTCCTCAAGGTGTGTCCAACATATCTCCATCTTCTCTTTCTTATAACAGTTGTCACTACTGGTTACCAGACATGTCTCTGATTTCATCACTTCTCCTGAATTCGTTCCATTTTATATTCATTATTTTTCGCAGACATCTATTTTCAAATGCATTCAACTTGCTTTCTATATCTTTAGTCATTCTCCAACTCTCGCTGGCATATGTTAGAATTGATACAACATTTGAATTGAAAATTTGTAATTTAGTTTTAATACTATATAATTTGCAGTTCCATATTTTATTTAGACTTTTAAAAGCTGATGTTGCTTTGCCAATTCGTATCATAATTTCTTTTTAACATTTCCTGTGCAGTCAAAATTGCTACCTATATAGGTGAACTGCTCTGTTATTTTTATCATTTTAGATTCCAGGGTGATATCTGCGTTACTTGCCATAGGTGTCTTCATTATATTTGTTTTTCATAGCTTATCTGCAGTCCAACTTTTGATGCTATAGATGACAAGTTGTCTGTTTTTCTTTGCATATCTTGGTGGTTTCTACTTAACAAGGCAATATCATCTGCAAAATCCAAATCTTCTAGTTGACTATTTTCTACCCAATCGATGCCAGTTTCGCCCCTGCAACATTTTCGCATCACCCAGTCAATGGCCACTCCAAACAATAGCGGAGATAGAATACAGCCTTGCTTTACTCCGGTTTCAACCATAAACCAGTCGCTGTGTCCACCATCAGTGCGAACTGCACACTGTGAACCATCACAGAGGCTCTTAATAATGTTTATTATTTTGTCTGGTATTCCATAGCATCTCAGAATATTCCACAGAGAGATTCTGTGTAGACTATTAAAGGCTATTTTAAAATCAATGAAATTGAGTATAAGTGATTGTTGCTTCTCAATATGTTCCTCCAAAATTAGCCGTAGGGTAATTATTTGGTCTAAGCAAGATTCTCCCAGGTCTCTCTCGGATCGTTCTTAAGCTGTTTTTATCATTCTATTGTGATATATAAACAGCCAAACATCAGAACGTGATGTATGTGCACAGCCTTCAGTACCTATTGGAGCTTAGTTTCGCCCCATGATGGCCCACGTGCAACTCAACTCCCAGCATACTCGCGGGCTCTGAATTTCTCCACATGCGGGTGTCAACGTCTCTTCGATGGCTTTAAGTCATGCCCCCATCTCTGTGATGAGGGCCAGTGCTTTGATCAATGTGGACCAATGTGCGGTTCAACTCAGCACCCAGCATACTCATCGGCTCAAGAGAGAGCATGCGCGGGCTCGAGTTTCACCTCGCAGGGTTCAACATGTATCCTTCCAGCTTTTCCCATCGGCCGGGAGAGACTAGCATTAATAGTCACTCTGGGAGTTTGCTCGTCTTTTTTGCGAGCGGATCCCATCTAGCATGACCACCTTTGCATCTCTACTTGCCCCAGAGTAGATCTCCCACTGCACCTACCCTCTTAGCCAGACCGGAACTACCGTCTGTTACCAGGGTCACCACTTGGAGGTGAGAGCAGGGATTAGAGCCATCTCCTAATCTTGGCGTGACGCTTCTTGCGCCTTTGACCCTCCCATGTCTAAAACCAGCTTGTTCTTCTCCCAGGTCTAAAACCAGCTTGTTCTTCTCTCAGGTCTAAAACTAGCTTGTTCTTCTCCCAGGTCTAAAACCAGCTTGTTCTTCTCTCAGGTCTAAAACCAGCTTGTTCTCCCAGGTCTAAAACCAGCTTGTTCTTCTCCCAGGTCTAAAACCAGCTTGTTCTTCTCTCAGGTCTAAAACCAGCTTGTTCTTCTCTCAGGTCTAAAACCAGCTTGTTCTTCTCTTAGGGTTGTGTCCATTGCTCCTTTGATTCTATTAAGAATGAATTTGCAGAAAGTCTTGGTCATTACTGATAATAGGGTGATCCCTCTCCAGTTGTTGCAATCTTTGAGATCACCTTTTGGGGGATCTTAACAATTATTCCCTTTTCCATTGATCTGGGACAGTTTCTTCTTCCCATACTTTATTAAATAGTTCTTGCACCTGGCTAATAGTTGTATCATCAGCGGTTTTGAGCATTTCTGCAGTAATGTTGTCATCACCCACTGCTTTATTGTTTATCAAGGAATGGATTGCCTCCTTGACCTCAGCTACACTTATCATTTCTTCGTTAATTGGTAGAGACCTGTTTCTTGCCTCTTTGTCAAACTTGAGTAGTACTGGTGGATCAGGTCTATTTAGGACTTCTTCAAAATGTTCTGCCCATCTTTTCTTCTGCTCGGTATCTGACGTTAGAACATTACCATCTTTACTCTTGATTGGCCACCCTTTGAAACAAAAGTTCCAGTAAGTTATTTTAGTGTATTGTATAGCATTTTACTGTTTCCAGTCTTAGCTGCCTTTTCCCTTCTTCAGCCAGTCGATTGACATATGCTCTTTTCTTCATTGCTACCTAGTTTTACTGCAGTCTTCACTGATATCGATAATGTTACTTTGATGACACATTACACTGTATCCAGCTCACCTGGATGATATTTGATCCTGGACACCAAGCAGCTGACCCATATTCCAGGTGTGGGTAATATGTCCTGCTTGTAAGATTAAGGGGATTCGTAGTGTGGGGATCAAGAAGCTATTTTGTTGTTTTCATATTAATGTAAAATTTGCATAACCATTTTGAAAGATTATGACATAGAATAGTAGAAAAAATGAGTAAAAAAAATACATGTCAAAGCGTTGCCATGGAAACAATACAAAATGTCAACCAAAAACAAAATTTCAAATCCCTATGGCTCTGAATCTAATGAATGTAAATGAATTCTGTTTTCACTATAAGGTGCGCAATGTAATATCTAAAATATTACATATGATTTTTAGGATCTAATCAAAGCAACTAAAGAGGTAGGAATCAGCTGGCTCCATAGACTATTCAACCAAGTCTGGATCACACAAGAAACACCAGAAGATTGGAGGAATGCTACAATTGTTCCCATCTGGAAGAAGAAAGGTAGCAAGAGGGACTGTACAAAGTATAGAGGCATAGCGCTACTGAGCCACACTGGGAAAATATTCTGCAAAATACTTGAGAAAGGCTCCGCCACATCATCGAGCCACAGCTTAATGACTCCCAAATGGGATTCAGGAAGAACAAAAGCTGTACAGACGCAATATTAGCCCTCAGACAGTTAGTAGAAAGGACTATCGAATCCGACAAACATTTACACGTTGCATTTGTAGATCAGGAAAAAGCTTTCGACCGCGTAGATAGGCACAAGTTGTGGAAAATACTAACAACCTATGGGGTTAATGAACACCTAATCAACCTTTGCAAGAACATTTATACTGACAGCCAATGTACGATTAGAACAAATACAGGATAGTACAAATACAATATAATTAGATATTACATTGCGCACCTTATAGTGAAAACAGAATTCATTTACATTCATTAGATTCAGAGCCATAGGGATTTGAAATTTTGTTTTTGGTTGACATTTTGTATTGTTTCCATGGCAACGCTTTGACATGTATTTTTTTTACTCATTTTTTCTACTATTCTATGTCATAATCTTTCAAAATGGTTATGCAAATTTTACATTAATATGAAAACAACAAAAATAGCTTCTTGATCCCCACACTACCGAATCCCCCCTTAATGCTTACAAGCAGGACATATTACCCACACCTGGAATATGGGTCAGCTGCTTGGTGTCCAGGATCAAATATCATCCAGGTGAGCTGGATACAGTGTAATGTGTCATCAAAGTAACATTATCGATATCAGTGAAGACTGCAGTAAAACTAGGTAGCAATGAAGAAAAGAGCATATGTCAATCGACTGGCTGAAGAAGGGAAAAGGCAGCTAAGACTGGAAACAGTAAAATGCTATACAATACACTAAAATAACTTACTGGAACTTTTGTTTCAAAGGGTGGCCCAATCAAGAGTAAAGATGGTAACGTTCTAACGTCAGATACCGAGCAGAAGAAAAGATGGGCAGAACATTTTGAAGAAGTCCTAAATAGACCTGATCCACCAGTACTACTCAAGTTTGACAAAGAGGCAAGAAACAGGTCTCTACCAATTAACGAAGAAATGATAAGTGTAGCTGAGGTCAAGGAGGCAATCCATTCCTTGATAAACAATAAGCAGCGGGTGATGACAACATTACTGCAGAAATGCTCAAAACCGCTGATGATACAACTATTAGCCAGGTGCAAGAACTATTTAATAAAGTATGGGAAGAAGAAACTGTCCCAGATCAATGGAAAAGGGAATAATTGTTAAGATCCCCAAATCTCTTCGCGACTGTCTGTTGGATGAGGACACTAAAATCAATGTTGAATCGATCATGCGAATTAGGCAGTTTGGAGTTACCCGTTGTACAAGTAGAACTGGATGCCTGAGGGCAGAGTGAGAGGTGTGTTTAATCAGCAAGCCAGGGAGACTGAGCACCTATGGGTCTGCCCGGAGTGCAATGACGTCAGCTTAGTAACCAATAACCAATCCACTCATGTTTAGATATATCATGGGGTCAAAGGCATAGGGACAACGGCGAGCCAGGATTAATGAGCTGCCACTAATCAAGATCCTACCCCACCTCCACTGTGGTGACCCTGGAAACAGACAATGGTTCATGTCTGGCCAAGAGGGTAGGGATCAAGGGGGAGCTACAGGTAGTGTTAGTAGTGCAAGCACAGAAAAGTAATGCGGGTCCAAAATCCCAGAACCAAATATATGCATCTCCTGACCAAAGTCCGATGAAAGTGGCCCAAATGGTTGCTGAAACGTAAGGAATAGTAGTGTACGATTGTATGTGAATGAATGCCAACTCTCCCGAGTAAATGGCAGCACAAAGGGATGAGGGGTGCATTCAGAGAAGAGACGTGGGCTCACATGGGCCAAAATTTTGAGCCCTGAGGTGGGGACCCAAATTGAGTTGCTAATAGACGAATTATATAAAATTAACAAGGTATGAGTCATCAGGAGGAAAAATTCACGTCCCTCGAAGTAAGGGTGGCAACGCTTTGCCAGCTCCCGGCAAGGATCGTCGGAAGAGATGCAATGTGAAGTGACAACACAAGGGAAGATTGCAGTTAACGCCGTACAAGAGGCCAATCGCAGATATTTCTATTGGGTAAAGTTGGCTGAGCGCAAATCTTAAAGTTGCATTTTAGCGCCTAACGAAACTGCCTTCCCTGAAGCAACCGGTCACGGTACTGTTGTTCTTACAACTAACATCCCAGGAGAAACCGGGGGGTGATGCTTAGCGAGCGTAAATTTAAGTTGCACTGATAGCGCCTAATGTAAATGACCCTCTACATTATTTATGTGCAGCCCTAGTCCAGTGTTTCCCGGGGTCAGGGAAAATGCAGAGTAGAAACTGCAAATTGCCAAGTGCCGACACGTGCCTCAAAAAGGCTGAGAATGTTCCTATTCCGGAATAAACTCAACGTGGTCAGAAAAGTAAGGCCGACATTGTAAAGATTTGATGGGCTATCCAACTCCGAACAATGGCGAAGGCTGACACTTTTCACGGTGTGTTGCACGAGTAAGATGTCGTCCCAGGACAAGCTTATATGCCCCAAAAAGACTGAGAAATGTTCCTAACCCGGAACATAGTCAGGAAAGCTGCACAGCTCTTTGGCGTAGATCATAAAGCCCAAATATACGGCAAAAGATGATTGTAAAAGAGCAAATCCTAGGGCAAGCTACCCTAGTAAATAAAATTCTGGCGAAACCGGATGTGCTGGCCTAGTCATCATAGGCACATAATTGACTCAACGTGAAAAAACTGTTCTTGTCAAAGATCAATTATACATCGCAATAAGAAGGATAAAATTGGCTCGAAGAACGAACGCAAAGAAGAAGAAGATATATCATGGACAGAAGAGGATTGTAGTACAAGACAAGAAAAGGATGTCCTCCTAAAGAGAGAGGGAGAGAGAGAAAGACAGAGGACAGCCATTTAACACATAGCTGGGGAGTTAGTTGGTTGAAGCCAGAGCATTTACCGTCACCTGTGGGTTCTACGCTCTCACCTTATGAGGTCTCACTCTGCTCCCCAACCTTTAGTGTGACCTTTGACTTTCAGTCTGTCCAGATTAATTGAACCTGCTCGAAGATAAACTCCTGTTCACCTAGCCTGAAAGACACACATGAATTAAACTCCTGCTCACCTAGCCTGAAAGACACACATGAATTAAACTTCTGCTTGCCTAGCCTGAAAGACACACATGAGTTAAACTCCTGCTCACCTAGCATGAAAGACACACATGAAAACTCCTGCTCACCTAGCATGAAAGATGACACAGAAGTTACTCTCGCTGGTATAGCCTGAAACGTCACAAAGGCATGTAAGCTCTCTGACCTCGACAAGCGCTAGGCTAGTACCCGAAGATTTCTTTTGTCTAATGGTCTGAAAAGTCACACAGGCTTGTAAGCTCCCTGACCTCGACAAGCGCTAGGCTAGTACCGGAAGATTTCTTTTGTCTAATAGTCTGAAAAGTCACACAGGCATGTAAGCTCCCTGACCTCGACAAGCGTTAGGCTAATACTGGAAGATTTCTCTGTCTAATAGTCTGATAGTTTATTCAAGATGAACTCAATGAGTGCTACTGGTTTATCAGGCTGATGTATTTCACATTTTTCTCTGAACACAGTGAATGTTTTTGAGAAACACTTCTCAGCCATCATTGATTCATTCCAAGATGCAGTGAAATGTCTGTCTGAGTTTGCTTGTAATGCAGCATTCCCAGATACAAGCATGGAAGCCATCAGACTTATTCGAAATTGTGCCAAATATGTTGCAGAGAAACCAAATGTAAGTATTTCTTACTTTGTCATCTTGTGAGAAACACAATGGGGATACTGATCGCTTCTCTCTCTCTCTCTTTCCTTTCTCTCTTCTCTCTCCTCTCTCTATCATTTAACAAGCTGTGAGAAACACACTGATGATACCAATCTTTATATTCTCTCTTTGCTTATCTCTCTCTCTCTGTCTCTCTCTCTCACTCTATCAATTAAGGGGTTCGGCTCCAAAAAAAATAATTTGCTTTATTAATTAAGTTAGAACAATTATTTTATAATGGGCATGTTAAGCTAAGAATGTAGATCTATTTTAATGTTTTAAAAAAAAAAAATTCATGGTTGCCATGACAACAGTGACTATCTTTAAAAAAATACATATTATTAGAATGCTAAAATTTATAAAACAAACAAATATATTGAGAAATAAATGGATGATTCAAATGCTGTAAACATATTTACAGCTATATATGACTTATATATCCTTGTATGTAGACAGTAGCAACCCATGGAGACAGTAGCAACCTATGCCACATTTGATATGGAAATTTGTTTTAAAATCACTTTCTTATCATTGACAGAGTCATATGATCTTACTTTGTACATTCTTGGATATCACTCAAGACCTAACTTAACCATTACACAATGAACTAGACAACTGCAAAGGCAATAGACTTAAACATGGCCAGTTGTGGCTAGGCCAAGCAGAGGTCATACAACGCATATGTGCCGTTCAGGACATCGACCATGGAGAAGAGGGGATACCAATACCCATTGAACACAAACAATCCTTTGTAGTGGTCACCACGATAAACAAACCAAGTCAAGATTCGCTGTCCACATTAGTCAACACAGAAGTCGAAGCATTAATAAATAACTACACATCGGAGGAAGATACTGTCGTCTTCACTGATGGTTCTGTTATTCAGCACAGTCGGAGTGCATGTGCCATTACTGATAGAGCTAAAGGAAAAGTCTTCAAAGAGGCAAATGGCGCATATATAACAACTACCAGCAGCATGACTATGGAGGTTATGGCGGTGACAAAATCCCTGGAGTGGCTACAGATGTATACATTCACTGATGCATGCATACTCAGCGACTCTATGAGCATGATACAGAAGATCAAGGCAGGTTATGTATGAAGGCAGTGGATGCAATTAATACAAAACTCGACAATCCAGATACTTACCTTCATCTTTGTTCCAGGTTATGCTGGGGTGAAGGGCAATGAGAGAGCAGATGCACTGGTGGGCAATGGTGGGCAATGCTACGATTGAAAATGGGTCTTCTATGGACAAAAGTGACATCATCAATGCTCTAAGAGAAAACATAAGCTCTGAGGATTTCAATGAAGAAGATAAAGGGGATTCGGTTGCGCAAGTTGTGCATACCGACAGGTGCTGCAAGATGGGAAAGCCACGAGAGAAAACCCAGTAGATACATCAATCAACACAGAACAGGAGTTGCTAGCCTAAACACACTGAAATACATGCTTGGGAGGAGACCGGAGAAATTATGGACATGTCCGATGTGTGATGAAGATGATCCTCAAATGAAAAATGAACAATTCTTGGATAAAAAAATGTGATACAACTACAGGGTGTTCAAGATAAAAGTAGCCCGGTCAAGTGAACCAATCTGGCATATGTTTATGAAAATAAGATGATTCAATTATGATGTAGTATAAAGTGAGCAAGTCTTTTGTGGTGTGTAATTATGATGCAGGAAGGGGCGATGAACAATGATGACGAAGAACGAACTAGTCAGAACCGGTTTAAATAGTAAATAGACCTAAGCACTTTTAATTTGTCATTGGAGATGCTTTTTTCTTGAACACCCTGTATATTCTGATATTTCTATATTCTGATATTTCTATATTCTGATATTTCTATTATTCTGATATTTCTATTATTCTGATATATGATAATCTTGCATTTATGCATTTAGTATGTTTATTTCCTTTTATGAAAATATATTTGTAATTGTTGTGTCTCACGTTTAGAATGTCTATATTTGTGTGTATTGCAGATGTTCAGAGAACATGCTGGTGAAGAGATATCAGTGCCAGAAGAAGATCGAGTGTGGGTGAAAGGATGGTTTCCGGTTTTGTTTGAGTTGTCATGTGTAATCAACAGATGCAAGCTGGATGTCAGAACAAGGTGACTACATATTCTTCTTCTTCTTCTTCTGCTGTGTTCAGGTCATTTGATCAAGCTAATCACTAGAACAAGAAAAATTGACAATCATGTCTAGATGACTGCTCCATAAAATCCCAACTTTTCTCCATGTCTTCTTCTACTTTTGTTTGCCCTGGACAAGAAGTTCTGTTAGATTTTGTCTCAGTTGACAGCCAGGATGGGATAGCTATACTTTTTCATGTCAACACATCCATTTTGTCTCAGTTGACAGCCAGGATGAGATAGCTATACTTTTTCATGTCAACACATCCATTTTGTTTCAGTTGACAGCCAGGATGAGATAGCTATACTTTTTCATGTCAACACATCCATTTTGTCTCAGTTGACAGCCAGGATGAGATAGCTATACTTTTTCATGTCAACACATCCATTTTGTCTCAGTTGACAGCCAGGATGGGATAGCTATACTTTTTCATGTCAACACATCCATTTTGTCTCAGTTGACAGCCAGGATGGGATAGCTATACTTTTTCATGTCAACACATCCATTTTGTCTCAGTTGACAGCCAGGATGGGATAGCTATACTTTTTCATGTCAACACATCCATTTTGTCTCAGTTGACAGCCAGGATGAGATAGCTATACTTTTTCATGTCAACACATCCATTTTGTTTCAGTTGACAGCCAGGATGAGATAGCTATACTTTTTCATGTCAACACATCCATTTTGTCTCAGTTGACAGCCAGGATGGGATAGCTATACTTTTTCATGTCAACACATCCATTTTGTCTCAGTTGACAGCCAGGATGGGATAGCTATACTTTTTCATGTCAACACATCCATTTTGTCTCAGTTGACAGCCAGGATGAGATAGCTATACTTTTTCATGTCAACACATCCATTTTGTTTCAGTTGACAGCCAGGATGAGATAGCTATACTTTTTCATGTCAACACATCCATTTTGTCTCAGTTGACAGCCAGGATGAGATAGCTACACTTTTTCATGTCAACACATCCATTTTCAGAACAACATTTTTATAATTATAATCTCTTATCTATTCTATAAGAAATACAAGAAATAGTCAACAGCAAAAAGAAAGCATATAGCATGCTGGCTAAAAAAGCAGAACTGATGTAACTTGTTTAAACTATAGATAAATCAGAAGAGAAACACATACAGCCAAGAAAAAAGTATGGGAAACATTCGGAAACATGCTGGTAGAAGAAGAAAGAACAGCACCAAGAGAATATTACAGGAAAGTAAGAGAAATAAGACAGCACAACAAAGAATACAATCCAAGAGAAATTTAAAATGATGAAAACGGGCAACCTATCTTGGGGCCAAAATTAATATTAGAAAGATGGAAAAACTACTTTGAAGAGCTACTTAATTGTGATAAAACTTATGGGAGAATAAACTGCTATAACACAGAGGAAGAAATAGAGGAATTAGAACCAGAAATACTACTAGCAAAAGTAGAAAATGTAATAAAGTTGGCACCAAAACACAAAGCAACAGGCACAGATGATTTACCTGCAGAAGCCATCAAAACAGCTGGAGAGGCAGGTGCAAAATGGGTTAGACGAATCTTCCAAATCGCATGGGAGAACCAAGAAACACCAGAAGATTGGCAAACAGCAATAATCACACCAATGTGGAAAAACAAAGACAGCAAGAAGGAATGTAATAACTATAGGGGAATCTCACTACTAAGTCACATAGGCAAAATATATGCTAAGATCATTGAAAGAAGACTAAGACCAACAATTGAAGAACAACTCTCAGAAGCACAGATAGGTTTCAGACGAAATAGTTGTACTGATTCACATTAAGACAACTAACAGAAAGAGCAAGCGATCATAACAAAACCTGTAGTGTGGCATTTATAGACCAGGAAAAGAGCTTCACCAGAGTCGATAGAAACAAAATATAGGATTGTCTAAGAAAATATGGAATCAGCAAACATCTCAAGGTCTGCAAGAGTTTATACATTTCAAATAAAAGTTACATAAGAACAAAAGCAGGAACATCAAAAACATTCACAGTAAACTCAGGAGTTAGACAGAGATGTGTGCTCTCCCCACTGCTGTTTATAACATACATGGACAACATAAGTAGAGAAGCAGAATAGAGAAAGAAAATAATATTTCAGAACTTTTATTTGCAGATGACCAAGTACTGATTGCAGAAAACGAAGAATCTCTCCAGAACCATTTGAGCTTAGTTAACATCAAGGGTGAAGAGTACAACATGAAAATAAATATAATAAAGACAGAGACAATGGCAATAAGTAGACAACCCAAAAACCTTACAATAAAACTCCAGAAATAAAACAAACCATTGAGACCAAATACTTAGGAGCAATTTTCGCTGCAGACAGAAGTATCGATACGGAAATCAGCAATCGATGCACAAAAGCTAACCAGGTACTGGGGCCAGCTAACGTGTCACAAAAAGAGATACCGCTAAAAACTAAAGCAAATCTTATAAGAACGATTTTCTGGCCAACAATATGTTACCAGTGTTAAACATGGCCAATAACAGCATCTAATGAGCGGAACATCATAGCAACAGAGATGAGGTGTCTTAGAAGAGCTGCAGTTGTGACAATAAGAGACAAAATTAGAAATGAAGAAATCAGAAAAGACTGGATGTGAAACCAGTCATGCAATTCATAAAAGAACAACAGATTAAATGGTTTGACACCTGACAAGAATGCCCTGTTATCATCTACCACAGAGAGCCACACAGAAAAAGTATAACATAGTATAAAGCAAGAGGAAGACCACGGAAAGATGGAGCGACGGCATCAAGAACAGCCTTAAGAAAAATTAATATCAGCTTACAAAGTACATTAGAACAAAACACTACACTCCCCCCACCACCCCCAGCCATAGCTGCTCAATCTTATTGTTCATGTGGTAGAGAGTATACTTACTATTGGTTCCTGTAATTCTCTTCTAAATGCTTGTTGTAATCATCTCAAGACTGTGTTTCTACTAGTTAGAACAATCTGTTAGAAGTTGCTACATTTGAAGTGTTTTCTTGATTACTGTAGAATCATCTATAAATGGTGATGATGATGTTTGGTGTGACTTCAAGATACAAATTACATTGTATCATATTTCTCCATGCATTTGCATATTTCTTCATGGATATTTCTTCATGCATATTTCTATAATGAGATTATAGGACTGTCACGATGCACATTTTCATTTATTCTGACAGCAAAATTTAAGTTATCCAAATTGTTATTGTGAACATATTTCACATATTTAGAAATTGAATATGCTAACTAGATATTGTCATGAATATGATTAGAGAATATGCTTACTAGATCACCCGAGTGGTTACCGGGCCCAAATTTGGGGTGTAAAGAATAGAACCATTGCTACCTGCCACGCATGTCGTAAGAGGCACTAAGAAGCTTTGGCTGAAATCGGATGCGCATGTCCTTAACGTGTAGAAGTCTATGCGTTTAGGGGCCTACCAAACCAATGTGCAACGTATACACTTTCTTGGCAAAGATCAAACATATCACAAAGAGTGATTAAAATTGGTCGTAAAGAACAACGCAAAGAAGAAGAAGCTAACTAGATATTGTCATGAATATGATTAGAGAATATGATGACATGATGCTCGTCCATCACGGGTGATGATGATCACATAAATTTTAATCCAAGGAAATGTAGTTGCGTTATGTTTGTCTGTGTGTACGTAGATGACTAGTGAGTCCGATACGGGCTTGAAATCTTCTTGTACAGTGTGGGCAAGGTATACGTGCACTTGTGGGGAGTTTTACTGCCTTTCTATTTTGACGCTTTTGTTCCATCCGTGCTGTTCTACCTGCCTCGCAGGCATAGGAACCGTGTTGAAGAAGTGTGCGCCAGGCTGATCTGTCTTGAGCAACATTGTCCCAGTTGTTGACATCTGTGCCAAAGGATTTCATCGAGTTCTTGAGTGTATCTTTGAATCGCTTTTCTAACCACCCTGTGAGCGTTTACCGCTATGCAGCTCACCATAAAAGAGTCGTTGGGTTTTCTGCAATCCGGCATTCGAGCCACATGTCCTGCCCATCGTGTCTGGGACTGCATCAAGATTGTATATATACTGGGGAGAGCAGCTCTTTTTAGGACCTCTGTGTCTGGGATCATATCCTGCCATTTGATGTTCATTATTTTTATACGGCATACTTTGTGAAAGGGGTTTAGCTTCCTTGCTTGTCTCTGATATACAGTCCAAGTTTCGCACGCGTGAAGAAGGACTGGGAGCATAACAGCTCGATATAAATTCAGTTTTGTGGCTTGGCCAATACCACATCTGTGCCAGACGTTTATGGATGAAATGGTGACTTGCACGATGATTTGGTTTAAAGTGAGAAAGATTTGCGCAGTTCGTCGATCTCACTCTCTCGTCCAATTCCTTCTATGTCCAGTGGCAGAACAAAGTCGAGACGGCTGGAGGATCTGGGTGCATCGGATGACCAGGGCGTTCTACGTGCCTGGTAGTGCTCACTATGCTCCGCAACGTGTTGCTGGCAGATGCCTTCTTGTCCGTTGCTGAGTCCAGTCTTCGCATGCAGGTTTGGCATACCCGGATTCACCGATTGGTTTAGTACCGAATCGGTTACCCGTGCCTGGTTTAGCTGGGCTGTCACAGCAGTTGCCAGGGGGTGGCCGCTGTCGCATGCTGACAACTTCTAGGAGCCACAGGCATGAGCTGGAAGTCAGGTTTGGACCAAAGGGGGATGGGCCCTGAAAAGGGTGTGACAGCCATCCTTACCAGAGGAACTACCAATCCCTAACTCTCCAGACCCCCCATATGAAGATATATTGAATATATGAGTACACCAACTAATTATTGTCATGAATATAGTTAGAGAAGAATATGAAGATATATTGAATATATGAATATGCTAACTAGATATTGTCATGAATATGGTTAGAAAATATGAAGATATATTGAATATCAATAGCTATAGTTTATCTAAGCTTGCTTTAACTAAAGAGCTCTCTATTCTCCTTATCTACAGAGGACTTACTGTGATGTTTGAAATTATGAAAACCTACGGAGAAAGTTTTCAATCACATTGGTGGAAAGATTTGTTCAAGATAGTTTTCCGTATCTTTGATGTCATGAAGTTGCCAGAACAACAAAGTGAGGTTAGTATGACTACATTTGTTTGTCAAAGTTGATTTTGTATCAACTTCTCTCCATTTTCCTACATCTGAGAGAGGTATTTATTCCACATAAATTCTTTGATAATACATCTGAGAGATGTATTTATTCAACATAAATTCTTTGATAATACATCTGAGAGATGTATTTATTCAACATAAATTCTTTGATAAAACGTCTGAGAGAACAAACATCTTCTGCTATCTAATATGGTTGAGAACTTCATAAGCTAATTGTTGCTAGAAGAGAACTTACAATTTATGTCAACAAACATCATCTGGTATCTAATATGGTTGAGAACTTCGTGAGCTAATTGTTGCTAGAAGAGAACCTACAATTGACTTTGTTCCTGTGTCAGAGCTAAACAAGAAGTAATTACACATTAGAGGTGCAGACTTTTACATAAAATAAATGAAAATAAAGACAAGAGTGTTTCAATATGCATGAACAGTTTTAATAACATTGTGCCAAAATCCTAACATTTTTTTCCATTTTTATTTATTACTTTTTGGTTAGATATTAAACTAGTTTCTTTATTTCACATTTTTTTGCCCGTCTGCCCAGCGTGTTCGTAGCGCGTTGACTACGGGTGACTATCCATCTGTGTGTGCGGGTTCAATTCCTCGGGATGGCAGAAAAAGCCACAGATCCCTCAGATTTACGGTGTTCGTGGCACCGAACCAAAGGGTTACGATGTCCATGGCACTGAGCCGAAGAGCTAATAAGCTCCAAGTGCTTCTGGATCGGGGAAAAAAAAATTCACATTTTTATGTGTATGACAATTTCATAACTTTTGTTAGTTCATAAATATCATCATTTCATACATTTTTTGTTTCTTGAATCAGCAGACATTGATCCACATTTGGATCAATGTCTGTATTTGTTTGTTTGTTGAATGAAAGTTGTTTGATGAACATATATTTGACTTCCCATAACCAGAAAGCTGAATGGATGACTACCACATGTAACCATGCTCTCTATGCCATAGTGGATGTTTTCTCTCAGTATTACGAGCAGCTGTCAGCCCTGCTTCTTACTGACCTATATCAAATGTTGCAGTGGTGTGTGGCTCAGGAAAATGAACAGTTGGCCAGGTATGTTTGTTGAAATCATTTTACAGTATAGACTGACTGCCCAGCACTGGAAGATTTGATTTATGCAAACAACTGTTGTTATTGTCAAACCCTTCCACTGCAAACACTCTATATACAGACACAAAACAACTTCAAAATACAACAGGCTTTTAGAAAGTAATGCGGGGTCATAGGCGCAGTGAGAGGGACAACATCGTGTCAGGTTTAGTAAGCTAGCACTAATCAAGATCCTACCCCACCTTCACATGGTGACCCTGGAAACAGACAGCAGATACTGTCTGGTTAAATGGGTAGGATCGAGGCAAAGCTACTCCGGTTTAAGTAGTGGTGCAGATGCAGTTACGTTTTATGTGATCTGCTCGCAACACAGACAAGCAGTCCCGTAGTGATTGTTCTCTCGCCCGATGGGAAAAGCAGAACGGATAAACATAAAGGGATGAAGGGTGCATCCAGAGAGTCCACATAGGAAGAAACTCGGAGCCCTGAGGTGGGGGCCCGAGTTGAGCTCTATGTCCGGACAGCCTAGAGGCATGATGAATGTGAGCACGGTGAGAAGTGATAGACACAGTAAACAGGCACCAAAGCAAGCGTAGGGCTGAGCGGACCACCTAAATGTGCAGAAAAACTGGAAAGCCCCAGCAGAGGCTTGAATCCAGTGCGTGTTTCCCCATGGCGATTGCTGATGATGATACCACTCCATTGACTGTCTTTTTGTCACAAGTTAATAATGTTTTTCTTCATGACGATTGCTGATGATACCACTCCATTGACTGTCTTTTTGTCACAAGTTAATAATGTTTTTCTTCATGACGATTGCTGATGATACCACTCCATTGACTGTCTTTTTGTCACAAGTTAATAATGTTTTTCTTCATGACGATTGCTGATGATGATACCACTCCATTGACAGTCTTTTTGTCACGGGTTAAAATTGATGTGCCCAGGTTTGATCACCTGTAATGATCTTAACCAAACAGTTATTTCCATCAGCCTTGAAACACCCCAACAATTCAGAAGAAATTGTGTTCCTTTGCATTGGGTCAATTGTGAGACTTTGAGGATTCATCTTGCAGAAACCTTAGAAAGTCTTGAGACTTTGAGGATCCTTCTTGCACAAACCGTAGAAAGTCTTGAGACTTTGAGGATCCTTCTTGCAGAAACCTTAGAAAGTCTTGAGACTTTGAGGATCCATCTTAAACAAACCGTAGAAAGTCTGAGACTTTTTTAGAACTACATTTGCTGCACTCATTACCATTGCTGGCTGGCAGCTGTAAGTACCATTGCTGTCTGACAGCTGTAAGTACCATTGCTGGCTGGCAGCTGTAAGTACCATTGCTGTCTGACAGCTGTAAGTACCATTGCTGCCTGACAGCTGTAAGTACCTTTGTTAGCTGGCAACTGTAAGACCAAGTGTTGAGTAGTGATTTGCCTATCATTAAGAATAATGCCCTCATCGCATTTCACCATTTCTGAGTTGGTGGTTGTGGCAGGATGTCTAGAGCATAGCAGATCATGCAGCTCTGTACTTGGAATCCCAGATTCTTTTACACTCTGAACCCAGCTTACTGACTGTAATCCTGTCAACTGCAAGACTTCCATACACATCACATAGATATTTGTGAATGTTCATGGTTTCCTTCTCTGCAACAAGAAATTCAGTTTCCTTCTCTGCAACAAGAAATTCAGTTTCCTTCTCTGCAACAAGAAATTCAGTTTCCTTCTCTGCAACAAGAAAGGAAACCTGTGACAAAAAGACCGTCAATGGAGTGGCATCATCATCAGCAATCGCTGTGCAGTGAAGAAAGACATTTTTAAACTGTGACAAAAAGACAGTCAATGGAGTGGCATCATCATCAGCAATCGCCGTGAAGAAAGACATTTTTACCTGTGACAAAAATACAGTCAATGGAGTGGCATCATCAGCAATCACGGTGAAGAAAGACATTTTTAACTTGAGACAAAAAGACTGTCACGGGAGTGTCATCATCAGCAATCGCCGTGAAGAAAGACATTTTTAACTTGAGACAAAAAGACTGTCACGGGAGTGTCATCATCAGCAATTAAAAAAGACATTCAAGACGTCTTCTGTCAGAAAAGTTCATGATCACTGTCTGTTGTGACATTAAAGGTGAGATTCTTGTGGATGTTATGTCAAGAGGAGAGACAATCAATTTGCAAGCTTACATTAACACATTGAACAAAAACTCAGTTCACTTTCCTGCAAAGTTTGCCCACCAAGAATCTATCAGACCTTCTTCACTACATGCACACCTTGACGCAAGTCTGACAACACAGGAAACAATCACCAAATTAAGCTGGACTGTATATTGTTATATGGAAAATGATAGCAACTACAATGTTTCTTTCATTTGCAGAGAAAGAATACAAGTTTACTTGCCCATTTTGCTG
Organism: Arion vulgaris; assembly: GCA_020796225.1. Taxonomy (NCBI): domain Eukaryota; kingdom Metazoa; phylum Mollusca; class Gastropoda; order Stylommatophora; family Arionidae; genus Arion; species Arion vulgaris. Next base: position 51,190,914 of record CM036763.1, on the reverse strand, counting down.
CTGCTGCTGTGCAATATATTGTTTGACTTTACTTATTTCCTACTTAAAATAGCAACATACCCTGACCATACAGTGCAGAGAACTCTTGTATCCTCACATTTAGACCACCATCAGTTATTCATTAGTTAATTACCGGATGTGAAAATCTATATACACATTTCTTATACACTACATATACCATTATTTCTTGCTGCTAGATCTGGAACCAATTGTATGGAAAATCTGGTGATTTCCAATGGAATTAAATTCTCACCTGATGCTTGGGACCAGACTTGCAACTGTATGCTGGATATATTTAAATCAACCATTCCACATAAGTAAGAACTTTTGTTTATTGTAGAACCTGCAAGCAGTTAGTTTGTGTGATTGTTGAACCTGCAAGCAGTTAGTTTGTGTGATTGTAGAACCTGCAAGCAGTTAGTTTGTGTGATTGTTGAACATGCAAGCAGTTAGTTTGTGTGATTGTTGAACTTGCAAGCAGTTAGTTTGTGTGATTGTTGAACATGCAAGCAGTTAGTTTGTGTGATTGTTGAACCTGCAAGCAGTTAGTTTGTGTGATTGTTGAACCTGCAAGCAGTTAGTTTGTGTGATTGTTGAACCTGCAAGCAGTTAGTTTGTGTGATTGTTGAACATGCAAGCAGTTAGTTTGTGTGATTGTTGAACTTGCAAGCAGTTAGTTTGTGTGATTGTTGAACCTGCAAGCAGTTAGTTTGTGTGATTGTTGAACCTGCAAGCAGTTAGTTTGTGTGATTGTTGAACCTGCAAGCAGTTAGTTTGTGTGATTGTTGAACCTGCACGCAGTTAGTTTGTGTGATTGTTGAACCTGCAAGCAGTTAGTTTGTGTGATTGTTGAACCTGCAAGCAGTTAGTTTGTGTGATTGTTGAACCTGCAAGCAGTTAGTTTGTGTGATTGTTGAACCTGCAAGCAGTTAGTTTGTGTGATTGTTGAACCTGCAAGCAGTTAGTTTGTGTGATTGTTGAACCTGCAAGCAGTTAGTTTTGTGATTGTGAACCTGCAAGCAGTTAGTTTGTGTGATTGTTGAACCTGCAAGCAGTTAGTTTGTGTGATTGTTTAACCTGCAAGCAGTTAGTTTGTGTGATTGTTGAACATGCAAGCAGTTAGTTTGTGTGATTGTTGAACCTGCAAGCAGTTAGTTTGTGTGATATCAGTGTTGAACCTGCAAGCAGTTAGTTTGTGTGATTGTTGAACCTGCAAGCAGTTAGTTTGTGTGATTGTTGAACCTGCAAGCAGTTAGTTTGTGTGATTGTTGAACCTGCAAGCAGTTAGTTTGTGTGATTGTTGAACCTGCAAGCAGTTAGTTTGTGTGATTGTTGAACCTGCAAGCAGTTAGTTTGTGTGATTGTTGAACTTGCAAGCAGTTAGTTTGTGTGATTGTTTAACCTGCAAGCAGTTAGTTTGTGTGATTGTTGAACATGCAAGCAGTTAGTTTGTGTGATTGTTGAACCTGCAAGCAGTTAGTTTGTGTGATATCAGTGTTGAACCTGCAAGCAGTTAGTTTGTGTGATTGTTGAACCTGCAAGCAGTTAGTTTGTGTGATTGTTGAACCTGCAAGCAGTTAGTTTGTGTGATATCAGTGTAGCAGTTGTGTGTAAAATAAGAAAATCAATATCCTAGTTTTGTCATGACTCATGTTGAATGCATGTGCATGTCTGTCTTATTTTGGATTATATCTTGAAGAACATTGTTGGAGTTTGCCTAATGTTGTGATAATATTGTATGGTTGCTGATGTATTGTTTCTTTAGTTATAACATCACTGTATGGTTGCTGATGTATTGTTTCTTTAGTTATAACATCACTGTATGGTTGCTGATGTATTGTTCCTTTAGTTATAACATCACTGTATGGTTGCTGATGTATTGTTCCTTTAGTTATAACATCACTGTATGATTGCTATTTCTTTGTTATCCAGACTTCTGACATGGCAGCCAGATTCTCATTCAGAAGTTACTTCTCCTGTGAGACCAGATGCACCTGGGGGACTAGACTATAATGTAAGTTAATAATGTTCACTGCCCATGTGTTGCCAGGGGGTCAAAGAATAGTAACACTGCCACCTACAAGGCATGTCGTAAGAGGCAACTAAGGTAGGGGCCTAGAGTAGCTACCCTAGTAAATAAAAAGCATTGCAGAAATCGGATGTGCTAGCCTACTTGTATGCGCATAACTGACACAATGTACAATCGTTCTTAGACTCGGATCACATACAACTCACAAAGTGTGGTTAACTAGAAGTCGATATGGAGCGTTTGAAGAAGAAGAATAATAATGGTAACAGATTGTAGTGTAGTTTTCAGAGCCCAGGAAGTGGTTTTTCTTGAGCCAGAGTGGGTTTCTCAGAGCCCAGGGAAGTGGATTTTTTCTCAGGAGCCTCAAGCCCAGGAAGTGGGTTTTTTCTCAGAGCCCAGGAAGTGGGTTTTTCTCAGGAGCCCAGGAAGTGGATTTTTTCTCAGGAGCCCAGGAGAGTGGGTTTTTCTAGGAGCCCAGGGAAGTGGGTTTTGCTACAGGGGGCCTTAAAAGGGAAGTGGTGTTTTTTCATAAGAGCTCTTTGATGGAATTTTGTCAGATTTTTTTTGAACCCAATAATTTTTTTCTGTTTGTGTGTAGGAATGAGACTTTCTGAGCTGGACAGTGGCCTTGCAGTTTGCAAATGTACATGTCTGAGTCAATGAGTTAGTCACATGTCAGACGAGGTGAAAGTCTTGACTGTAGTTATTTTGATCAGACATTTAGTTTTATGTTGAAATGAACAATTTATATTTCCTTTTTGCTACTGTAGGATGAAACCTTCCTGAGACTACAATGGCGTACAAAAATGAAAGTTACAGTGTGGTTAAACTAAGCAAAAGTATGATGGTGACCCATCAAAAGTCAGTTGATGTAGTTTTACTTGTTGCTATCAACTAGAGCCACAAAATGATATAGTTCTTCACTTGTTGCTATCAACTAGATACACAAAATGATCTTTAACCTACAGGCTAACATTACTTTCATCAAACCATACTGGAATCTAATATGATAAAAATAACAGAGCAGTTCACCTATTTGGGTAGCAATTTTGATTGCACAGGAAATGTTAAAAAGAAATTATGATACGAATTGGCAAAGCAACATCAGCTTTTAAAAGTCTAAATAAAATATGGAACTGCAAGTTATATAGTATTAAAACTAAATTATGAATTTTCAATTCAAATGTTGTATCAATCCTAACATATGCCAGCGAGAGTTGGAAAATGACTAAAGATATAGAAAGCAAGTTGAATGCATTTGAAAATAGATGTCTGCGAAAAATAATGAATATAAATGGAACGAATTCAGAAGTGATGAAATCAGAGACATGTCTGGTCAACCACTAGTGACAACTGTTATAAGAAAGAGAAGATGGAGATATGTTGGACACACCTTGAGGAGAAATGATCAACGAATATCAAAGCAGGCATTGAAGTGGGATGCAAAGGGTTCAAGAAAGAGAGGTCGACCTAAGGAGACTCTGAAGCGAACTTTGCTGAGAGAGGCAGGAAATATCGGTCTCAGTTCCATGGAGGAGATTGAGCGAGTTGCCCAGGATATAGCGGTATGGAGAAATTACTTGCAGGCCCTATGTAACGTATAACGGTACGAGAGGAATTATTATTATTATTATTATACTGCATTATGTCTTATATTGCTTAGTTTATTCACACAGTACTGACAGATGTTTACGACTTTTTTTTAAACATGTCCACAATTGAAATTGTCTTGTTTTATTGCTTTATAATACATTGGTGTCAACACTGCCCAAGGAACATAGCAATGAGCATCTGTAGTAAATACATTGATGTCAATACTGCCCAAGGAACATAGCAATGAGCATGTGCAGTAAATACATTGATGTCAATACTGCCCAAGAAATATAGCAATGAGCATGTACAGTAAATACATTGATGTCAATGCTGCCCAAGAAATATAGCAATGAGCATGTACAGTAAATACATTGATGTCAATGCTGCCCAAGAAATATAGCAATGGGCATGTACAGTAAATACATTGATGTCAATGCTGCCCAAGGAATATAGCAATGGGCAGCAATATTATTGTCCTATTGAATATGAGACCAACATTTTATTGTCCATCTCCAATAGGACTAGAAACTTGATCTCACCTATATTGATATCGGGGATCACTGGAAAAATATCCTGATCACTCCATGGGAGAAACGAACCAAGTACCTTTGTAGTGAGAGACACCTTACTTCAACATCACAGAAACCCCCACATAAAAAGTAATTGTATTCAGCCTAGCGCAAATTGAATGCCACTTTTTCCATTTGTAGGCACTAGCACTCAATGAAGACAAAATTATTGCTGAACATGTTGATATAGAAAAACATGTTACCAATCTCAAATAAAGTCATATTTGCAATTATGCTCCTGCATGAAGAAGCATCCATTAGAGAAGGGAAGAGTATGATCAGAGCAGATATCATAGTGCCTCCTGCTCTCTCCTCATACCATCTGCTCCAGATATGTAGAAGCAGATAAGAAACATGAAACCACCTCGTTTAAATTGTGGTTAAACACAAACAAACACATGTGTCTCTATGACGAAGTGGTTCAGAAGTTTATCAAGCATTCTGAAGGTTGTAGATTTGAATACGGATTGAGTCACATGTGCAATTTGTTGGAGATCACTGGGTTGTTGCTGGAGCTACAGAGTTTATGCTTTGTGCAACACTCTACAGCTGGTGGCATGAGATTCCTGCAAGAGAGTGGGAGCAGGGCCATTGCTGCGAGAGAGTGGGACATGGTCATTGCTGCAAGAGAGTGGGACAGAGCCATTGCTGCACGAGAGTGGAGTGGGACAGGGCCATTGCTGCATGAGGGTGGAGTGGGACAGGGCCATATGGGGAAACCCTATAAAATGAAGTCAATCGTTCGCCTTTAGACAATTTTAAATACGTGTGCCTGTTGGTCAGAGAGAGAGAGATGTCACCTGAGTGGTTACCAGGGCCCAAATTTGGGGTGTACAGAATAGAACCACTGTTACCTGCCACTCATGTTGTAAGAGGCGACTGAGGAGGTTTGGTTGAAATCGGATGCACATGTCCTAAATGTGTAGAAGTCTATGCATTTAGGGGCCTACCAAACCAATGTGCAACGTATACACGTTCTTGGCTAAGATCAAACATATCACAAGGTGATTAAAATTGGTCGTAAAGAACGAAAGCAAAGAAGAAGGAGAAGAAGAGAGAAGATGTATCAACCAATACCTCTTGGGCACAGTTAGCGTGGGAACATTGAGATGGTTGCTGCATTGAAGGACGGATTTGCAAGGATAATGATCAGAAGTACTGAACTGAATGTCTACAACAACATTAGAAATAACCTTCTCTTCTCTCTCTACTGTGTAATCTAGAAGATAGTCATTTGTTGTTGAGTTTAGATGGGTGTTTTGTAACAGTTCAAAGACATGATGTTGCGTTTAAATTGATGTTTTGTAACAGTTCATAGATATGTTGTTGCGTTTAGATGGATGTTTTGTAACAGTTCAAAGACATGTTGTTTATGATGTTTATGTTGAGGATAACACTTTACATTTTCTCTAACAATGCAATATTGTATCTATAAGCATTTCTTGAGCTTATTTGTCCATTGTTGACTGTCCACAGAAACTGCCAGTGACCAACAGCTGTTTCAAGGTCTGCTGATCCGTTGTGTGGTTCAGCTAGAACTTATTCAGACAATAGACAATATTGTCTTCTTTCCTGCTACCAGCCGCAGAGAAGATGCCGAGAACCTGGTTGTAGCTAAGGTAGGGGGTGGGCAAATACAATCAACATTTCTTATCTGATTTGTTATTATAACCTGCCTGGTCAGAAAGTTAAATAACTGAAGAAATATATTATAGAGATACATGCTAGCTAGCTACATGTCATGCAACATTTGATAGATAAAACCTGCCTGGTCAGAAAGTTAAATAACTGAACAAATATATTATAGAGATACATGCTAGCTAGCTACATGTCATGCAACATTCGGTAGACAATTATTATAACCTGCCTGGTCAGAAAGTTAAATAACTGAACAAATATATTATAGATATACATGCTAGCTAGCTACATGTCATGCAACATTCGGTAGACAATTATTATAACCTGCCTGGTCAGAAAGTTAAATAACTGAAGAAATATATTATAGAGATACATGCTAGCTAGCTACATGTCATGCAACATTTGATAGATAAAACCTGCCTGGTCAGAAAGTTAAATAACTGAAGAAATATATTATAGAGATACATGCTAGCTAGCTACATGTCATGCAACATTTGATAGATAAAACCTGCCTGGTCAGAAAGTTAAATAACTGAACAAATATATTATAGAGATACATGCTAGCTAGCTACATGTCATGCAACATTCGGTAGACAATTATTATAACCTGCCTGGTCAGAAAGTTAAATAACTGAACAAATATATTATAGATATACATGCTAGCTAGCTACATGTCGCGACACATTCGGTAGATAAAACCTGCCTGGTCAGAAAGTCAAATAACCGAACAAATATATTATAGCGATACATGCTAGCTAGCTACATGTCATGCAACATTCGGTAGATAATTATTATAACCTGCCTGGTCGGAAAGTCAAATAAGTGAAGAAATATATTATAGATATACATGCTAGCTAGCCACATGTTATGCAACATTCGGTAGACAATTATTTCAGAATATCTTCTTCTGCTTGTGTTTACAACCAATAAGTGTCAATATTTTTTCTTGTTAGGTGACACGTCAAAATGATAATATTTGCAACTTTCAAAACAGCACATACATTTTTGCCATGAGTTTTGTTCAGGTTTGTTCTACCTTGACAATCTCCACACTGATTGATTGACTGATTGATTGATTGATTGATAGGACCATCATCGTTGCACTTCAGTCAATAACAATATGTGCTCCGATCTCTTTCTTACACAGGAAGATCTTGGCTGCAGTGCACAAACTTGTAGCACCAGTGAGGGTCCACTGATGTCATTATGAAGATGGTGAACATTTCCATCAGAATTTTATTTTAATCTTGTTAATCAAATTTACCAGCGCAGCGACGTTGCAGCAGCCTACTCGTATCGGTTTTTCAACTGCCAAAAGTTTGTTAAAGAACATACTCAACTTGAACAAGAGACCAACCTTTCATCATCAGTGATTGGACTGGGTATTGCATACCATCTTACGTTCGTGTAGAGAGTCTCGCTCTCAGATCAATCCTCAAAAAGTTTGTATGTTGTGGTGCTCTTTGAATAATTCCAGTCAAGGCTGATCTACCTCGCGTAATCTTTGATGAACATACCATCGAGCGCAGAGACAGGTTACGCCATCTTGGAATAACCTTTGATCGTAGTCTATCGTTCAAACACCATGTTAAACAGATGATACAACATTGCAAGTGTGGTCTTGCGGCTCTCAAAGTTATGGTTGTCACACACCTTGAGCAGAGAATACTTGACCTTTTGTTCGGTCGACTGGTTATGTCAGTGGTAGATTACGGGCTCGAAATTCTTGATATCAAGATCACAATGTGAACGACTCGAACATGTTCAGAATGAAGATATGCGTTTAGTCCTGTGCTGCACTAGAGATACCCCTGTTGTGAAAAAGAGATATATGCTTGGTCTTCTGTCACTATGCTCCGTCATGCAATCCCCAAAACAAGGCATATATGTGGGTTACTGCGCGGATAAGAGAAAAGAAAGAAAGACTGCGGATAAGAGACATCCACTGCACAAGAGCACTAATGATGTTACGGGTACGAGAATCTAGCGTGGCATGTCGTGGGTGGCCCAGGCTGAGAGAACAATTGGCCAGGTGTCACGGTTGCAACCCTACCAAAAGGGAAGAATGGATCCCAACAGATGGTAGCATGACCAACTATTTCAACGTTATCATTACTCTTGGAAGAGAATGTAGAGATTGGGGCAACATGAAAGCTGATCTCGCAGTTTAGCAACTGATAGAAGATAATGCAAGGGATGATGATGTTGTATTTACTGATTGGTCGGTTCATCTTGGTGAGAAGTCAGGTTGGGGTCTCTTGGCTAATGCGCATGGTAGGGTTGTTGCAGAGCGAAGTGGAGCGTACAGGACAACTACTTCTAGTATAAGGATGGAGGTTGAGGCCGTTACTGCTGCCCTCCATTGGCTCTCTGGGACTTCATTTACTGGGGCCATTGTTGTATCTGACTCTCAGTTGATGCTTCACAAGATCCAGAAGGGCAGGTTTCAGTATGAGTGGATGTCATCTATAGAAGTTTTCTAACCTCCAGAGGCTTACGTGGATATACTGTCCTAGGCATGCGGGTGTTTATGGTAATAAGAGAGCGGACAGGCTTGCATCAACAGCATCGATTGTTGGGGAGTTGAAGATGGATAAGGGTGTGTTTTTCTGTCTCTCCACGACTGTCTGTTGGATGAGGACACAACTCATGACAAAGTGCTACACACCGCGTAGTACAGCGTCACACACCTCATGGTACAGCACTCCGATGGTTGTTGAATTCTTATGTATATGAAAAAAACACCTAATAAGCTGACATAACATACCTGTGCTCGAAAGTTGGAGAGAGATTTAGTGAAAGACAGTATTAGCACATGTCTAACTTGTATGTTCCCTCATTATTTGACAAGTATTAACACATGTCTAACTTGTATGAGACTGTGTGACAGCTCAATAACTGTTATTTATTCATATCTGTAAGCTGGAGACTCTGATTCATTGACTGACTCCTACCATACAATAACTGTTATTCATATCTGTAGAGTGGAGACTCTGATTCATTGACTGACTCCTACCATACAATAACTGTTATTCATATCTGTAGAGTGGAGACTCTGATTCATTGACTGACTCCTACCATACAATAACTATTATTCATATCTGTAAGCTGGAGACTCTGATTCATTGACTGACTCCTACCATACAATAACTGTTATTCATATCTGTAGGGTGGAGACTGATTCATTGACTGACTCTACCATACAATACTGTTATTCATATCTGTAGTGTGAGACTCTGATTCATTGACTGACTCCTACCATACAATAACTGTTATTCATATCTGTAGGGTGGAGACTGATTCATTGACTGACTCCTACCATACAATAACTGTTATTCATATCTGTAGGGTGGAGACTCTGATTCATTGACTGACTCCTACCATGAGCATGGAGATGAGCAAGGAATGTACCAGTCTCTGTCCTCTAGTCAACTACTCTTGTTTGTTGACTGTCTGTTGGACTCGCACAGATTTGCCAAGTCTTTCAATACCAACCAAGAACAAAGAAATATTTTATGGAAAGCTGGTAAATTTCAGTCAGAGCTAGTGTCTCAATAGTTGTTGTTGTTGTTTAACATATCATTCTTTCAATTTATATCTCACTCTTTTAATTTATCTTTCAATATATCTCACTCTTTTACTCTTTTAATTTATCTTTCAATTTATCTCACTCTTTTAATTTATCTTTCAATATATCTCACTCTTTTAATTTATCTTACAATTTATCTCACTCTTTCAATTTATCTTTCAATTTATCTTACAATTTATCTCACTCTTTCAATTTATCTTTCAATTTATCTTACAATTTATCTCACTCTTTCAATTTATCTTACAATTTATCTCACTCTTTCAATTTATCTTACAATTTATCTCACTCTTTTCATTTATCTTTCAATTTATCTCACTCTTTTCATTTATCTTTCAATTTATCTCTTGCTCTTACAATTTATCTCAATCTATCTCTCTTACAATCTATCACTCTTATAATTTATCTCAATCTCTCTTACAATCTATCACTCTTATAATTTATCTCAATCTATCACTCTTATAATTTATCTCAATCTATCACTTATAATTTATCTCAATCTATCACTTATAATTTATCTCAATCTATCACTTATAATTTATCTTAATCTATCACTCTTATAATTTATCTCATTCTATAGTTTTCAATTTATCTCTCTTTCAATTTATCTCTCTTACAATTTATCTCAATCTATCTCTTTCAATTTATCTCTTACAATTTTTCTCAATCTATCTTTCTTATAATCTATCATTTTTATAATTTATCTCAATCTATCGCTCTTACAATTTATCTCAATCTATCGCTCTTACAATTTATCTCAATCTATCTCTTACAATTTACCTCTCTTATAATTTATCTCAATCTATCACTCTTACAATTTATTTCAATCTATCGCTCTTACAATTTATCTCAAACTTTCGCTTTTACAATTTATCTCAATCTATCGCTCTTACAATTTATCTCAATCTATCGCTCTTATAATTTATCTCAATCTATCACTCTTATAATTGATTCTTATATTTTAATGTTATTGCATCAATTGTTTGATAAGCAGATTTAATATCGACATTCATGATCAGTCCCATCTCTACATCAAAGGTTGGCTGAAATAGACATTTAACATCCCTTGTCTCATCCAATTTCTCACAGATATACATGACACACTTAATGTTACTGACTGACCACAGATATACATGACACACTTAATGTGACTGACCACAGATATATATGATAAATCTAATGTGACTGACCACAGATATATATGATACATCTAATGTTACTGACCACAGATATACATGATACACTTAATGTGACTGACTGACCACAGATATACATGATACACTTAATGTGACTGACTGACCATAGATATACATGATACATCTAATGTTACTGACTGACCACAGATATACATGACACACTTAATGTGACTGACCACAGATATACATGATACATCTAATGTGACTGACCACAGATATACATGATACATCTAATGTGACTGACCACAGATATACATGATACATTTAATGTTACTGACCACAGATATACATGAAACATCTAATGTTACTGACTGACCACAGATATACATGATACATCTAATGTTACTGACCACATATATACATGATACACTTAATGTTACTGACCACAGATATACATGATACATCTAATGTGACTGACCACAGATATACAAGAAACATCTAATGTTACTGACCACAGATATACATGATACATCTAATGTTACTGACCACAGATATACATGATACATCTAATGTTACTGACCACAGATATACATGATACATCTAATGTTACTGACCACAGATATACATGATACATCTAATGTTACTGACCACAGATATACATGATACACTTAATGTTACTGACCACAGATATACATGATACATCTAATGTGACTGACCACAGATATACTTGATACATCTAATGTTACTGACTGACCACAGATATATATGATACACTTAATGTTACTGACCACAGATATACATGATACATCTAATGTTACTGACCACAGATATACATGATACATCTAATGTTACTGACTGACCACAGATATACATGATACACTTAATGTTACTGACTGACCACAGATATACATGATAATTAATGTTACTGACTGACCACAGATATACATGATACATCTAATGTGACTGACCACAGATATACATGATACACTTAATGTTACTGACTGACCACAGATATACATGATACACTTAATGTTACTGACTGACCACAGATATACATGATACATCTAATGTGACTGACCACAGATATACATGATACATCTAATGTGACTGACCACAGATATACATGACACACTTAATGTTACTGACTGACCACAGATATATATGTTCAAGTCTTTGCTGGTTTACTTGGACGATATCCTGATTTACTCCAGTGGCTTTGACGATCACCTACTTCGTCTACGGTTGGTGTTTGACCGTATAAGAGTCATTGGACTAAAAGTAAACCCAGCAAAATGTAAATTCTGCCAGACCAAAGTAGAGTTCCTTGGTCACACTATCTCTGACAGGGGAATAGAAACCCAGTCCTCCAAGGTAGAGGCTATTCAGAAGATTGCTGCTCCTGTTAATATTAAACAGCTACGTGCGTTTATGGGACTGGCGAGCTACTATAGAAAATTTATGTCACAGTTCTCTCAGACCGCAAAACCCCTCCTCGAGCTGATAAACACTTTCCAGAGCAACAGACGAGTTGATGGGTCGCATTTAATTATGTGTGGTGACTGAGTCCCATTTAATTCATACAACTTTTGTCGTTGCCTCTCATCACTTAAGGTGATGGTGTTTGGATACATGATCCAGTAGGGAGGTCAGTAGAGCCATTTCTCGGAGCATAGACGAGTTGATGGGTCGCATTTAATTATGTGTGGTGACTGAGTCCCATTTAATTCATTCAACCATCACATGACTCCAGGCTAGGACCATAACAGGAGCCTGGTCCCATGCGACCATACCCGTTGCGTATGGTTCAATCTGCCTCGGACGCCAGAAACTGGAATGTGGGTGTTGGAGGTTGAGCCGAACATAGGTGTCTTGTCAAGTATGATCAATAAAACATGTAAAGCACATTACCAGCATTGTGTTTATATCTTAAACATCCAGTATATGTGTGTTCATCATCTACACCATCATCGTCACTACTACATATATGTCACATATAATGTTACTGATCAGTTGTTTTGTTACAATAATTCTTGTTTAGGCTTCAAGGGTAAAGCCAAACCTAATTTGTTGAAACAAGAAACCCAGAGTTTGGCCTGTTTGTTTAGAATACTGTTCCGATTATATGATGATTCAAGTAGGCAGAGTTCCTGGCCAGAAGTCGAACAGAAATTATTGGGGTAAGTCAGATAGCACGCATACTTTAGCAGCTATTTATTTGTCAAAGTGAATGTTACTAAAGATATGGTTGTTTGGTTAATAGAATTGATCTTTTCACTTTGGGCAGACCTATATGTGCACAGTCTCTTCCAGTAGATTGTGAGAGGTATGCATGCTGATGGTTTACACACATTCTTTGACTCAATAAATAATTCACATATTATGCCAGATCACATACCATCTTAACATTACATTGATAACATTTATGTTAACATTACATTGATAACATTTGTCTATGATATTATGTTAACATTACATTGATAACTTTTGTCTTGTGACATTAATTTGTCTAGAGTTTGCAAAGAAGCTCTAGAATATTATATCTCTGGAATGCAGTCGGAGGGTCATCGTGAAGCATGGGGCAGTTTACTGTTGTTACTTCTGCTTCGATTGCTGAGAATGGCTGATGACAGGGTAATTATTCGATATTGTTGTCAAACTATATTTTGCTGTTATCAACTGAAATATGATTGACTTATTGTTGCTGTTGTTGTTTCTTATGACAAACTTTTGACTGGTACAACTTCTCTTGTTGCTGTTGTTGTTGTTTCTTATGACAAACTTTTGACTGGTACAACTTCTCTTGTTGCTGTTGTTGTTGTTTCTTATGACAAACTTTTGACTGGTACAACTTCTCTTATTGTTGCTGTTGTTCTTTCTTATGACAAACTTTTGACAGGTACAACTTCTCTTATTGTTGCTGTTGTTCTTTCTTATGACAAACTTTTGACAGGTACAACTTCTCTTATTGTTGCTGTTGTTGTTTCTTATGACAAACTTTTGACTGGTACAACTTCTCTTATTGCTGTTGTTCTTTCTTATGACAAACTTTTGACTGGTACAACTTCTCTTATTGTTGCTGTTGTTCTTTCTTATGACAAACTTTTGACTGGTACAACTTCTCTTATTGCTGTTCTTTCTTATGACAAACTTTTGACTGGTACAACTTCTCTTATTGTTGCTGTTGTTGTTCTTTCTTATGACAAACTTTTGACTGGTACAACTTCTCTTATTGCTGTTGTTCTTTCTTATGACAAACTTTTGACTGGTACAACTTCTCTTATTGCTGTTGTTCTTTCTTATGACAAACTTTTGACTGGTACAACTTCTCTTGTTGCTGTTGTTGTTGTTTCTTATGACAAACTTTTGACTGGTACAACTTCTCTTGTTGCTGTTGTTGTTTCTTATGACAAACTTTTGACTGGTACAACTTCTCTTGTTGCTGTTGTTCTTTCTTATGACAAACTTTTGACTGGTACAACTTCTCTTATTGTTGCTGTTGTTTCTTATGACAAACTTTTGACTGGTACAACTTCTCTTATTGCTGTTCTTTCTTATGACAAACTTTTGACTGGTACAACTTCTCTTATTGCTGTTGTTCTTTCTTATGACAAACTTTTGACTGGTACAACTTCTCTTATTGTTGCTGTTGTTGTTTCTTATGACAAACTTTTGACTGGTACAACTTCTCTTATTGTTGCTGTTGTTGTTGTCTTGATGACAAACTTTTACTGGTAAACTTCTCTTGTGCTGTTGTTCTTTCTATGACAAACTTTGAGCGGTAAACTCTGCGTTTGTATGTTCTTCTTATGACAAACTTTGACTGGTACAACTTCCTTATATTGCTGTTGTTGTTTCTTATACAAACCTTTGAGCTGAGTACAATCTCTTATTGTTATGTTGTTCTTTCTTATGACAAACTTTTGACTGGTACAACTTCTCTTATTGTTTGTGTTGTTTCTTATGACAAACTTTGGACAGCAAAACTTACTCTTATTGTGCTGTTGTTGTTTCTATGACAAACTTTTGACTGGTACAATCTCTTATTGTTGCAGTGTTGTTGTTTCTTTGACAACTTTTGAAGGTACAACTTCTCTTATTATTGCTGTTGTTCTTTCTATGAAACTTTGACTGGTACAATTTCTCTTATTGTTAGCAGTTGTTGTTATCTTATGACAAACTATTGACAAGGGACAACTTCTTATTATTGCTGTTGTTCCTTTCATGAAAACTTGACTGTACAACTTTCTTATATTACTGTCTTGTTCTTAGACAAACATTTGACTGGTATAACTTCTCTAGTATGCGTGTTTCTTATACAACTTTTGACTGGTACAACTTTTATTGCTGTTGTTCTTGATGGACAAGCTTTTGACTTGTACAACTTCTCTTACATGTTGAGTGTGTTCTTTCTATGACAAACTTTTGACTGGTACAACTTCTCTTATTGTTGCTGTTGTTTCTAGGACAAACTTTTTGAACTGGTACAACTTTCTTATTGCTGTTATTCTTCTATACAACTTTTGACTGGTACAACTTCTCTTTTGCTTTGTTGTTCGTATACAATGAAAACTTTGATAGTACAACTTTATTGGCTGTTGTTCTTTCTATGACAAACTTTGACTGGACAACTTCTCTTACTTGTCTGTTTTCTTTCATGACAAACTTTTGACTGGTACAACTTCTCTTATTGTGTGTTAGTTCTTTCTTATGACAAACTTTTGACTGGTCAACTTCTCTTGTTGCTGTTGTTCTTTCTAGACAAACTTTGACTTGGTACAACTTTCTTATTATTGCTGTTAGTTGTTTCTTATGACAACTTTGACAGGTAAACTCTCTTATTGCTGTTGTTGTTTCTTGATAAACTTTTTGACTATACAAACTTCTCTATTGTGCTGTTGTTCTTGTTTCTTATGACAAACTTTGACTGGTACAACTCTCTTGTTGCTGTTGTTCTTTCTTATGACAACTTTTGACTGGTACAACTTCTCTTATTAGTTCTTGTTGTTCTATGAAAAGCTTTGACTGTAAACTCTCTTGTTGCTTGTTGTTTCTTATGACAAACTTTTGACTGGTACAACTTCTCTTATTGTTGCTGTTGTTGTTGTTTCTTATGACAAACTTTTGACAGGTACAACTTCTCTTATTGTTGCTGTTGTTCTTTCTTATGACAAACTTTTGACTGGTACAACTTCTCTTATTGTTGCTGTTGTTGTTTCTTATGACAAACTTTTGACTGGTACAACTTCTCTTATTGTTGCTGTTGTTTCTTATGACAAACTTTTGACTGGTACAACTTCTCTTATTGATGTTGTTCTTTCTTATGACAAACTTTTGACTGGTACAACTTCTCTTGTTGCTGTTGTTGTTGTTTCTTATGACAAACTTTTGACAGGTACAACTTCTCTTATTGTTGCTGTTGTTCTTTCTTATGACAAACTTTTGACTGGTACAACTTCTCTTATTGTTGCTGTTGTTCTTTCTTATGACAAACTTTTGACTGGTACAACTTCTCTTATTGTTGCTGTTGTTGTTTCTTATGACAAACTTTTGACTGGTACAACTTCTCTTGTTGCTGTTGTTCTTTCTTATGACAAACTTTTGACTGGTACAACTTCTCTTGTTGCTGTTGTTGTTTCTTATGACAAACTTTTGACTGGTACAACTTCTCTTATTGTTGCTGTTGTTGTTTCTTATGACAAACTTTTGACTGGTACAACTTCTCTGATTGTTGCTGTTGTTGTTTCTTATGACAAACTTTTGACTGGTACAACTTCTCTTATTGTTGCTGTTTTTTCTTATGACAAACTTTTGACAGGTACAACTTCTCTTATTGTTGCTGTTGTTGTTTCTTATGACAAACTTTTGACAGGTACAACTTCTCTTATTGTTGCTGTTGTTTCTTATGACAAACTTTTGACTGGTACAACTTCTCTTATTGTTGCTGTTGTTGTTTCTTATGACAAACTTTTGACTGGTACAACTTCTCTTGTTGCTGTTGTTCTTTCTTATGACAAACTTTTGACTGGGACAACTTCTCTTGTTGCTGTTGTTGTTGTTTCTTATGACAAACTTTTGACAGGTACAACTTCTCTTATTGTTGCTGTTGTTGTTTCTTATGACAAACTTTTGACTGGTACAACTTCTCTTATTGTTGCTGTTGTTGTTCTTTCTTATGACAAACTTTTGACTGGTACAACTTCTCTTATTGCTGTTCTTTCTTATGACAAACTTTTGACTGGTACAACTTCTCTTATTGTTGCTGTTGTTGTTTCTTATGACAAACTTTTGACTGGTACAACTTCTCTTATTGCTGTTCTTTCTTATGACAAACTTTTGACTGGTACAACTTCTCTTATTGTTGCTGTTGTTGTTTCTATGACAAACTTTGACTGGTACAACTTCTCTTGTTGCTGTTGTTCTTTCTTATGACAAACTTTTGACTGGTACAACTTCTCTTGTTGCTGTTGTTGTTTCTTATGACAAACTTTTGACTGGTACAACTTCTCTTATTGTTGCTGTTGTTGTTGTTTCTTATGACAAACTTTTGACTGGTACAACTTCTCTTGTTGCTGTTGTTCTTTCTTATGACAAACTTTTGACTGGTACAACTTCTCTTGTTGCTGTTGTTGTTTCTTATGACAAACTTTTGACTGGTACAACTTCTCTTATTGTTGCTGTTGTTCTTTCTTATGACAAACTTTTGACTGGTACAACTTCTCTTATTGTTGTTGTTGTTCTTTCTTATGACAAACTTTTGACTGATACAACTTCTCTTATTGTTGCTTCTTATGATAAACATTTGACTGGTACAACTTCTCTTATTGTTGTTCTTTCTTATGACAAACATTTGACTGGTACAACTTCTCTTATATTAGTAGTACTTTGTTGTCTTGAAGTAACCAACTATTGAATCTACAGCCTGGAGATTCTTTTAATATTAACTCCCTTGTGACAGTGGAGAAGAGAAAGACCAAAGCAAAGATTTTAATATTAACTCCCTTGTGACAGCAGAGAAGAGAAAGACCAAAGCAAAGATTTTAATATTAACTCTCTTGTGACAGCAGAGAAGAGAAAAACCAAAGCAAAGATTTTAATATTAACTCTCTTGTGACAGCAGAGAAGAGAAAGACCAAAGCAAAGATTTTAATATTAACTCCCTTGTGACAGCAGAGAAGAGAAAGACCAAGGTAAAGATTTTAATATTAACTCTCTTGTGACAGTGGAGAAGAGGAAGACCAAGGTAAAGATTTTAATATTAACTCCCTTGTGACAGTGGAGAAGAGGAAGACCAAAGCAAAGATTTTAATATTAACTCCCTTGTGACAGCAGAGAAGAGGAAGACCAAAGCAAAGATTTTAATATTAACTCCCTTGTGACAGCAGAGAAGAGGAAGACCAAAGCAAAGATTTTAATATTAACTCTCTTGTGACAGTGGAGAAGAGAAAGACCAAAGCAAAGATTTTAATATTAACTCCCTTGTGACAGTGGAGAAGAGAAAGACCAAGGCAAAGATTTTAATATTAACTCCCTTGTGACAGTGGAGAAGAGAAAGACCAAAGCAAAGATTTTAATATTAACTCCCTTGTGACAGTGGAGAAGAGAAAGACCAAGGCAAAAATTTTAATATTAACTCCCTTGTGACAGCAGAGAAGAGGAAGACCAAGGCAAAGATTTTAATATTAACTCCCTTGTGACAGTGGAGAAGAGAAAGACCAAAGCAAAGATTTTAATATTAACTCCCTTGTGACAGTGGAGAAGAGAAAGACCAAGGCAAAGATTTTAATATTAACTCCCTTGTGACAGCAGAGAAGAGGAAGACCAAAGCAAAGATTTTAATATTAACTCCCTTGTGACAGTGGAGAAGAGAAAGACCAAGGTAAAGATTTTAATATTAACTCCCTTGTGACAGTGGAGAAGAGAAAGACCAAAGCAAAGATTTTAATATTAACTCCCTTGTGACAGTGGAGAAGAGAAAGACCAAGGCAAAGATTTTAATATTAACTCCCTTGTGACAGCAGAGAAGAGAAAGACCAAGGTAAAGATTTTAATATTAACTCTCTTGTGACAGCGGAGAAGAGGAAGACCAAAGCAAAGATTTTAATATTAACTCCCTTGTGACAGCAGAGACGAGAAAGACCAAGGCAAAGATTTTAATATTAACTCTCTTGTGACAGTGGAGAAGAGGAAGACCAAAGCAAAGATTTTAATATTAACTCTCTTGTGACAGTGGAGAAGAGAAAGACCAAAGGGGGAAAGATGAATAGAATAATTTAATTAGAAGCCTGGCTTAGTTAGTCATTATCATCATCAGACATCGTTGCTTTCAAGGGCACATAAAGCAGAGACAACAAATGTCCACTCAGTTCCATCTTGTACCTTTCTTTTCATCTCAAACCTAGTTCTATGCATGTTTTTCAGCTCTGCCTCAAAAGTTATACTCTGTGTTCCCCTAGACCTTCCTTTCTTCCACTGTCCTTGTGATGTCCATCGCATTGTATGTCTTGGCCATTTTTCTTGTCTCATCCTGAGGACATGTTCAATCCATCGCTATTGTCTCCATTGTGTCTTTATTTATATCTCACAGACTAGTTAGTTCTTGAACGTCTTATATAGCTAATCTAATCCTCCCAGGTATACCCAAGTATGTCTCACAGACTAGTTAGTTCTTGAACGTCTTATATAGCTAATCTTATCCTCCCAGGTATATCCAAGTATGTCTCACAGACTAGTTAGTTCTTGTAGTCTGATATAGCTAATCTTATCCTCTCAAGTATACCCAAGTATGTCTCACAGACTAGTTAGTTCTTGAACGTCTTATATAGCTAATCTTATCCTCCCAGGTATACACAAGTATGTCTCACAGACTAGTTAGTTCTTGTAGTCTGATATAGCTAATCTTATCCTCTCAAGTATACCCAAGTATGTCTCACAGACTAGTTAGTTCTTGAACGTCTTATATAGCTAATCTTATCCTCCCAGGTATACACAAGTATTTTTCTCTGAAGTCTTCCCTCAGATTCTTCTAACATACTTTCTATTTTCTGATCTGTTCTCCAAGTCTCAGATCTATAGAGAAGAACTGTCGCAACACAAGTTTTGTATATCTCTCAGATCTGTAGAGAAGAACTGTCGCAACACAAGTTTTGTATATCTCTCAGATCTATAGAGAAGAACTGTCCCAACACAAGTTTTGTATATCTCTCAGATCTATAGAGAAGAACTGTCGCAACACAAGTTTTGTATATCTCTCAGATCTATAGAGAAGAACTGTCGCAACACAAGTTTTGTATATCTCTCAGATCTATAGAGAAGAACTGTCCAAACACAAGTTTTGTATATCTCTCAGATCTATAGAGAAGAACTGTCCCAACACAAGTTTTGTATATCTCTCAGATCTATAGAGAAGAACTGTCCCAACACAAGTTTTGTATATCTCTCAGATCTGTAGAGAAGAACTGTCCCAACACAAGTTTTGTATATCTCTCAGATCTATAGAGTAGAACTGTCCCTGCACAAGTTTTGTATATCTGTAGCTTTGTCTTGGTGCCATACATGTTAGATATTCAAATGCTGTGACGCCTGCTGTTGTAGGCTGCATTTATCCTTCCAATTCTTTGTTTAATTGCGACTATATTGTTTCCATCTGAAGAAGTAGTTCAAATCTCTGACTGTCTCTAGCTCGGTATTGCTCTATTTGTATGTCTCCTCTGTGTTTATGCCTTTGGTTTTATTTTTGTGCATCTTTTGCTGCAGATATTCTTTGCTTTGGCTAATGACATCCATCATCATCATGTCCACAGTTTAAGTGTGTTAGATGCTCCAGGAGATTGAAGATGGCTTAGTCAAGTGGTTAGATGCTCCAGCTGGCTTAGTCAAGTGGTTAGATGCTCCAGTTGGCTTATCCAAGTGGTTAGATGCACCAGGAGATTGAAGATGGCTTAGTCAAGTGGTTAGATGCACCAGGAGATTAAAGATGGCTTAGTCAAGTGGTTAGATGCACCAGGAGATTAAAGATGGTTTAGTCAAGTGGTTAGATGCACCAGGAGATTGAAGATGGCTTAGTCAAGTGGTTAGATGCTCCAGGAGATGAAGATGGCTTAGTCAAGTGGTTAGATGCTCCAGCTGGCTTAGTCAAGTGGTTAGATGCACCACGAGATTAAAACTGGCTTAGTCAAGTGGTTCGATGCACCAGAAGATTAAAGATGTCTTAGTCAAGTAGTTAGATTCACCAAGAGATTGAAGATGACTTAGTCAAGTGGTTAGATGCACTACGAGATTAAAGATGGCTTAGTCAAGTGGTTAGATGCACCACGAGATTAAAGATGGCTTAGTCAAGTGGTTAGATGCTCCAGCTGGCTTAGTCAAGTGGTTAGATGCACCAGGAGATTGAAGATGGCTTAGTCAAGTGGTTACATGCTCCAGCTGGCTTAGTCAAGTGGTTAGATGCACCAGGAGATTAAAGATGGCTTAGTCAAGTAGTTAGATTCACCAGGAGATTGAAGATGGCTTAGTCAAGTGGTTAGATGCACCACGAGATTAAAACTGGCTTAGTCAAGTGGTTAGATGCTCCAGTTGGCTTAGTCAAGTGGTTAGATGCACCAGGAGATTAAAGATGGCTTAGTCAAGTAGTTAGATACACCATGAGATTAAAGATGGCTTAGTCAAGTGGTTAGATGCTCCAGCTGGCTTAGTCAAGTGGTTAGATGCACCAGGAGATTGAAGATTTCTTAGTCAAGTGGTTATAACTTTGAATCTATAGTTGAAAGAAACTGAGTTCGCTTACTGGTTCAAACATGCTCCAGTCTACCCAACTGAAACAATGGGTACTTGTCTTGCTGGGTAAGGAAAAATTAACAGGGAAGAGAGCTGACCAACCACCTGATATCCATGGTCATCTGCCACTTATCACATCAGAATAAGATAGTTGTTTTGTTAATATAAAATATGTAATTTGTACTGCACACACATTTGTATGCTCAAGTTGTACATGAGAGAGAGACACAGAGAGAGAGAATATATATCTGTTTCATTGTTTCACCAACATGTAATTAAGACTAGTTGTTTGTGTTTGTTGCAGTTCAAAGTTCATGCAAGTGCATACTTTCCTCTACTTTGTGAAGTCATCATGTTTCCTTTGAAACAAGAGATCATGTCAACACTTCGTAAATTCCTTCTGAGACTGGGACCTGTCTATGGCATCACACCCAAATCACCTTAGTAGTTGTTTCATTCAATGTTGACAAAGACACCATTAACAAATGATATTCTACTCACAATTAATTATTGTAGAATATGACTCCAGTAAACACTAATGTCACATTTTATTTTACCATGGTAACCTAGAGGGAACCTAGAGGGAACTTGGAGGGAACATTTAGAGAACAATTATTGTGCAAGATATTATTTCAAATGCATTGTGTCCAGATTTATGCAAGAAATATTCGCTAATAAATAAAATGTGGGCTTTTAATTTATTGTGGCTTGTCCACATTGTCAATCATGTCTGTTATCATAAGTGTATACGTTTGGAGAAATCTGTCCACATAAGATTTACCCTGCTGGGGGACCAGAACGTTATATATATATATATATATATATGACTGAACCTCATTCATAGGGGTAGACTCATTTCTTCTTTGAATATGGTACAAGTGAGATGAAGAAAATATTCCAACTGGACTCATAACGTCTGCTCTTGTATGTTTCATATCATTTCTTCTAACTGGTTCAGGTATTTTGTGTGTGTGTCGGCTATTTGTTGTAGATATCCACATGCCACTAGGTTTATGTGACAGCTTGCACAAGTGAGTACCACTATTTGGTTTATACTTTTGAAATATCCATTATTATTATTTATTAGTTTGTCGACTCGACATAAATGTCCCACAGGTTTTTATCTATCAATCACTTAGAGAGAGAGAGATATATATTCATATATGATAGACATGGTTTGCTGACATCAGGTTGACTGGGTGTTTAGTTATATTCATTATGGCTGATTCATTATGGCTGTGATTATCTGTGCCCAATCATTTGGTGCTCATTGTGTTTTGCTCATATTAAGTGCACTGTTCTTGTGGTGGTCATCAGCCAGTGTGGTGGACATTCATTAAGTATACTGTTCTTGTGGTGGTCATTAGCCAGTGTGGTGGACATTCATTAAGTATACTGTTCTTGTGGTGGTCATCGACCAGTGTGGTGGACATTCATTAAGTGCACTGTTCTTGTGGTGGTCATCAGCCAGTGTGGTGGACATTCATTAAGTATACTGTTCTTGTGGTGGTCATCAGCCAGTGTGGTGGACATTCATTAAGTATACTGTTCTTGTGGTGGTCATTAGCCAGTGTGGTGGACATTCATTAAGTGTACTGTTCTTGTGGTAGTCATCGACCAGTGTGGTGGACATTCATTAAGTGTACTGTTCTTGTGGTGTTCATCGGCCAGTGTGGTGGACATTCATTAAGTGTACTGTTCTTGTGGTGTTCATCGGCCAGTGTGGTGGACATTCATTAAGTATACTGTTCTTGTGGTGGTCATCGGCCAGTGTGGTGGACATTCATTAAGTGCACTGTTCTTGTGGTAGTCATCGGCCAGTGTGGTGGACATTCATTAAGTGTACTGTTCTTTTGGTGGTCATCGGCCAGTCTGAGACAAGACAGAAAAGTCACATCAAATAAAGAGATGGTTTGATAGAGTTACAGACAGAAATATGCACAATACTCTGATGACATCAATAAGTTGCTACTTACAAGAGCACCTCAAGTGTTATCATTTCTCTATTCATGTACTTATACTGTCATCATTTTGCAGTAATTGAGAGAACAGTAAGACTAGTCTATGTAATTGAGAGAACAGTAAGACTAGTCTATGTAAGTGAGAGAACAGTAAGACTAGTCTATGTAAGTAATTGAGAGAACAGTAAGACTAGTCTATGTAAGTGAGAGAACAGTAAGACTAGTCAGAAGTAATTGAGAGAACAGTAAGACTAGTCTATGTAAGTGATTGAGAGAACAGTAAGACTAGTCTATGTAAGTGAGAGAACAGTAAGACTAGTCTATGTAAGTGAGAGAACAGTAAGACTAGTCTATGTAAGTGATTGAGAGAACAGTAAGACTAGTCTATGTAATTGAGAGAACAGTAAGACTAGTCTATGTAAGTGATTGAGAGAACAGTAAGACTAGTCTATGTAATTGAGAGAACAGTAAGACTAGTCTATGTAAGTAATTGAGAGAACAGTAAGACTAGTCTATGTAAGTGATTGAGAGAACAGTAAGACTAGTCTATGTAATTGAGAGAACAGTAAGACTAGTCTATGTAAGTAATTGAGAGAACAGTAAGACTAGTCTATGTAAGTGAGAGAACAGTAAGACTAGTCTATGTAAGTGATTGAGAGAACAGTAAGACTAGTCTATGTAAGTGAGAGAACAGTAAGACTAGTCTATGTAAGTAATTGAGAGAACAGTAAGACTAGTCTATGTAAGTGAGAGAACAGTAAGACTAGTCTATGTAAGTAATTGAGAGAACAGTAAGACTAGTCTATGTAAGTGAGAGAACAGTAAGACTAGTCTATGTAATTGAGAGAACAGTAAGACTAGTCTATGTAATTGAGAGAACAGTAAGACTAGTCTATGTAATTGAGAGAACAGTAAGACTACTCTATGTAATTGAGAGAACAGTAAGACTACTCTATGTAAGTGAGAGAACAGTAAGACTAGTCTATGTAAGAGAACAGTAAGACTAGTCTATGTAAGTGATTGAGAGAACAGTAAGACTAGTCTATGTAAGTGATTGAGAGAACAGTAAGACTAGTCTATGTAAGTAATTGAGAGAACAGTAAGACTAGTCTATGTAAGTAATTGAGAGAACCGTAAGACTATAGTGCGTTTCAAATTGATTTTCCGCGGGGAAAATTTAATATCTCTGCAACCGCTTGACCGTAATTGTTGTAACTTTGCATATGATCTAATGATCGTAATGTCCCGAGGTATATATTTTTTTACTCAATAACAAACGTATGGTTTAAAATTTTCTTTATGTAAAGTATATAAAAGTGACCATCTCCTTAGCCAACCATATAATGAGTTTTACCCCTTCATATTTGTGAGATGTTGCAAGTTCCACGACTTGCACGTTTTCACGTGGTTTTCCCGATTTTAATCGCTTTATCGCACTTTAAAAAATGTATAATGATCCTTCCGGTGTGTTTAGTTACAATTTACTGTTTGTGTTTTCAGAGCATAGGTGTATTACAAAATGTTTAGTATTCTAGATTTGTTATATAATGGGTATGAAAATCAAGTTTCTTACACTGCATACAGTGGCTGTGAAAATGTATAAATATTTTATCAGAGAATCTAATCGTGGAAAACTGTATCGAAGTATATCAAATCCTGAACAGAGAACTATGCATGCTTTGGGCTTAAGTAAAGATACGGATTCCAATTATACGGACAATAGGGACTATCATACCGAGATGAACGGTAACATATTTAGAGATTGGATTGAACATACTCTTCTTCCGTCCCTAGACAGACCATCCTGTGTGATAATGGACAACGCATCATACCACAACACTGTGTCAGAAGAAGACAAAATCCCGACATCTTCGAGTACAAAAGATGCTTTAAAACTTTGGCTCAGAAAGGAGAACATTCCATTTAACGAGGGGTTTTGAAGCCTGAATTACTATCTATTGTTAAAACATCACAGAACACCAGGGTATTCCAAACAGACAAGTTGATTCAACAGCATGGTCATGTGTGTTTGAGACTACCACCTTATCATTCACACTTAAACCCAATTGAACTCATTTGGGCCAAAGTTAAAGGACTGGTAGCAGCTGAAAATAAAACTTTCAAGCTAAGCAATATGAAAGAACTAACATATGCCGCCCTGTCGAAGATAGACCGAGATTATTGGTGTAAATGCGAAGACCATGTCTTAAAGGAGGAAAATGACTATTGGGACAAAGATGGACTGTCGTTCGTGCAGCCAAGAATAGTCATCAATATGTTAGACTCATCGGACTCAGAATAAGTGAGTAAACACTTTATATGATTTATATAATATGAGTAATTGTATATACGCCTATGCCGAAAATATGTGATTTTTTTAATTTACGGTAAATTATTTTCTTCCAGCACCAAATAATTACTAGGTTTGAAAAGATCAAAGGAATTCGCGTTGCAAGAAAAGTACACTACCTGCAAAATTGAATTTTAGAAAATCGTTGGGTCATTGGAAATACAACACCACATGCAAAAATCACGTTCATCCATGCAATGAATATGGAGATATTTGAGGTCAATCGTTGACCGAATGTTTTGAAACGCACTATAGTCTATGTAAGAGAACAGTAAGACTAGTCTATGTAAGACTGCATGAAATTGTGAATGTTTATATCTGCATATTGTTGAATATTCACTTGTCTATCATGTGATACATGTTGTCATGTGATACATGTATCACAAAGATGTAATAAGTCATTAAATGGATGATATATCATGAATATATATTGAGATATTAATATAAAAATATGATTTTAGTTGTTGTTATTATTATGATTATGTATTACTGGTATTATCTAACATATTGTTACATATATATATATATATATATATATATATATATATATATATATATATAGTACATTGTGTTACGATTGTGTTACGATTGTGTTATGATTGTGTACAAATTGCATAATTTAACCAGAGAGTGTCTCTTAATTAAGAAAATATTCATCTCTATAATTGAATCGTGTGTGTTGAAGAGAATATTTAGTCACACATTTCAAGTGACCAGTTACCATGGAGTATCTTCATGTCATGCCACACATTTCAAGTGACCAGTTACCATGGAGTATCTTCATGTCAGGAAATTTATACAAATAGTTTTAATACCACCACAGACTTCGCTAATTTGGTTGAAGAGATACATACAACATACAGGTCTAATGATACTGATAGTATCACCACAGACATCGTTAATTTGATTGAAGATATACATACAGCATACAGGTCTAAGAGAGATGATATTGAATGTCAAGTTCGGAATAAATCATACCAAATTTATTTTTATTTTATATTTCTGTACTTTGTTTATTCCATACACATTTAATACTCGACACATTCTCAAATATTTGATTCCATTCACCAACAATTTGCATTTTAAAGGCATTCTCGAATGCATTTTTGGAACCCTTGAGGGACTCCATATGACATCACAGCTTCTTAGAGCAATCTATTTAATAGTTTAGGCTGAGAATGTGAAGCCAATCGCAAAAAAGAAAAGAAGAAGAATAAATTCAATTTTTTTAAATCTAATTTTTTTCTAGTTTTTATTTGAAAGCAAAATTGAGTCGCATTTCAGTATTTATGTGTGTGAAGTTTGAATTTGTCCGAGTCTTGTTCTGATAAAGGCACTGCTTGTGTGCATAAATATAGGACATGCAGATAGTGAACTGAATAATTATCACAATAACAGATGATAAAGAGGTTAGAGAAGAGGATATGCAGATAGTGAACTGAATAATTATCACAATAACAGATGATGAAGATATTAGAGAAGAGGACAAGCAGATAGTGAACTGAATAATTATCACAATAACAGATGATGAAGAGGTTAGAGAAGAGGATATGCAGATAGTGAACTGAATAATTATCACAATAACAGATGATGAAGATATTAGAGAAGAGGACATGCAGATAGTGAACTGAATAATTATCATAATAACAGATGATGAAGAGGTTAGAGAAGTACTTGTGCAGGGAAAATGAAATTGCTGAGAATCTAACTTACATATTTGATATCTGTGATTGAATAAAGATGGAAGAAATCTTGACAGACTTGAGACTGACCACTGCTCTCTTAGAACGTATTTGATATCTGGGAGGGAACGAGAAAGTGACAGATGATATTGTTGTCTGCATAGAACAATTAACTGACATCAATATTATAAACCAGAATTCTCAACACTTCTAGCTAGACCTATAGCTGCTCAGTTTCTTGCAGCAAATGAGAAAAAGTTGAAGAATATACACATATCATAATGGATGATGTCAGTAACATGGTGGTATATTTTACCCGTGGCCCCGGCAACATAAGGCCGACTAGCTCAGATGGAAAACCAAAATTACTGCTTAATGGGGGCTGGTTTTTATAAGTGTTTGATAGAATATTGTTAGGTTTTATGCAATTTTACAAAGTTTTACGAGTCCATGGTAATTTATTGATGAAAAATGTTAGTAAAACTGATATTCCCTGAGTGTTCAACTTGATTTGTAACATAATATAACCTTGATTTAGCGTGGTGTGTCGTTTTTAAGATGAGTTTCTCTTTATCTAACAATACTGGAATGCAAGGTCATGCGACGGTTGTGTTCTGATTTCTGAGAATTTTTACTTGTGCCCGCCGGCCGTATGTTATCGGATGCCGGGGCTTTACCATTGCCAAAGTGACTAATCATATCGCTAGAACATTGAGTCCACTTGTACCATCATGCAGACATTTATAAAGTTAGACTTTTATAGAGTTAGTCATTTATAGAGTTAGTCATTTATAGAGTTAGACTAGACAAATGTTGACATATTCTTCAAGTCTGTTGAATGTACATGCAGATATTTCATTTGCTGGTGCCAACTCACTGTTTCTAGTATGTTCTTATATCTGGCTCTCTCTTCCCACACACACACACACACACACCCCCACATGCCCCTCTAGTCTACAGCTTAGTCAGTGCACAAGTAATACAACTGTTCAACATTTGTCAAGCATAATATCATGTTTATTATATGATATTGAGGGTTTTGTGGATTGATTTTGTTGTGTGTGTCTGAAATGATAACATTTTGTTTCTGAGATCTTGTATATTATTTTCTTTGTTTTAGGGAAGACATGTTTGGTTTGTAATGATACTTTTGTAAACAGACATCAAAAATAAGTTGTCCATCCTTTATTCTTTGTTTACTAAAGGGGGACCATTTTGTTTGTTGGAGAGTTGTCCTTATATTTCTGTTTGTTGGAGAGTTGTCCTTATATTTCTGTTTGTTGGAGAGTTGTCCTTATATTTCTGTTTGTTGGAGAGTTGTCCTTATATTTCTGTTTGTTGGAGAGTTGTCCTTATATTTCTGTTTGTTATTTATGTTGATATTACAAGCTTGTCACATGTTTTGTATATGATGTATGCTTGCTGTCTCATGCTTGCTGTCTCATGTCTTGCTGTCTCATGTCTGCTGTCTCATGTCTTGCTGTCTCATATCTGCTGTCTCATGTCTTGCTGTCTCATGGCTGTCAACAATGAATGTTAAACAACATATTTTCTCTAATGATAGTCACTTTGTGTTCCAGCTATGGCTGGCTACACATCAGCAGTCAGAGAGTCAGCACACTTTTTCTATGTGTATCATTTAATTGTTTGTTTCTTGACTGGCAAATGTTGTATATTCCTCCATTCAAATAAAGACCAGTGTCAGTTTGGTTATATGAAGAGATGATTGGCTTTGATTGTCAGACATAGATAACTGGCATCAACAAATCTTGGTAATATTTGGTTATTTGATGAGAGAGATCATCTTGTCATGAGAAACTGGTAGCCATGGTCTTGGATTATATTTTGTCAAAACTGAAGTCTTATGTTGGATTGCTTTTATTTTTGTCCAAATTAATTAACATTTATGTATACCCAAAGTGTTGTGATTTTTTGTTTTATTCTTGTCTATACTTATTTATTGGTTATCTATCTGTTCTGTAGATTAATATTATCATCGACTTCATTGCTGTCCAACATTTTTCTCTCTGTACTGGGGTATATTTAACTGTTGGTGGGGACATGCATGTGTGACATGTGACTGATGGTTGGGGCATGCATGGGCAACATGTGACTGATGGTGGGGGCTTTCGTGGGCAACATGTGACTGATGGTGGGAGCATGCGTGGGCAACATGTGACTGATGTTGGGGGCATGCATGGGCAACATGTGACTGATGGTGGGGGCATGCATGGGCAACATGTGACTGATGGTGGGGGCATGCGTGGGCAACATGTGACTGATGGTGGGGGGCATGCGTGGGCAACATGTGACGGATGGTGGGGACATGCATGGGCAACATGTGACGATTGTAATAATAATATTATTATTAATAAAAAGTAATAACATGAAAACTTAATCCTAACTTATAATCCTAACTTATAATCCTTGCTTATAATCCTAACTTATAATCCTAACCATGAGTTGAAAATAAATGTACTTACATTTGATATAACTAGTAGGAAATTTAGCACTGCATATTCGATGCAAGCTGAAGAAATTCTGGTGTGTAAATAGGTACACTCTGCTCTCAGTGCATCATCTAAGTATGAGTCTGCCAGGCAGGATCGGTTTTTATCGTTGATAATGTTCATGGAGGAAAACGAGACTTGACATAGATTTGTTGAAATAAAGCATGAATATATTTTCAGAGCAAAGCTACTAATCAGGCTTTTGATGGCCAGGCATACTTTCTCCAACATGGGCTCTGGTTCTGTCTCTTCGAAAAATCTGGCCAGCAATGGCGGAATGCGGGAGGGCCATTCAGAGTCAGAACTGTTTGATTCTGAACATGACTTTGCTAGGGCATTTCCGACATGGTTGGTCGGGTATTTTCTGGTTTCGCCTGCCGAGCTACTGAGTTAGTGCTTGAGCAACGCTGTGAGCTATGACTGTTACATGGAATGCTTTTGCTGTGTCAACCGTGCGTTTGTTGTGTGTATTCAGAAAATGGTGGACAGCGGTTATGACAAGCAAGCTCAATCTGCCGTATGCAGTTATATTGCGGGTGCAGAAAGCTGGATTTTGTCATGATTGATGTTCCTTCGACAAGAATTGCAATTCAAGTGATGAACAGTTTTTTGTTGCTACATTAGCGACGGCCATATGCATTTTATGCGGTGCATGTTGTTTTTTGTGGCGGTACACGGCTGTTTCATTCTGGAATTAGTTCACACAGGAAACATTTCACAGGTGTTAGCATTTTGTGTGTTATTCATTGGCACAGGAACGGAGCAATTATGGGGTGACCCGTGCAGTGAAGTTGGAACCGTACTTATGAACTATGAACTCTTCGCTTTCTGTTATTATCATATGTGGATGTTTAGATGCGTCTTCACACATGTTTCTGCAGTACTCACGCCATCTTTCTAGTACATCTTTCTTTTCTGTTAATGTTTTGCCATTGTTATCGTTTAAGATTTGTATTGATGGGCTGAAGTCACGTGTTAATTTCGTTGTACATTTCTCTCTCTTTCCCTTGTTTTCTTAATTCATCAATTTTATTGCATTAGAAATCTTAAATTTG
This sequence comes from Arion vulgaris, assembly GCA_020796225.1. Lineage (NCBI taxonomy): Eukaryota > Metazoa > Mollusca > Gastropoda > Stylommatophora > Arionidae > Arion > Arion vulgaris. The sequence goes on along the minus strand of CM036763.1, from coordinate 51,160,032 downwards.
CAAGAAGACATATGTTTGAAATCTTCCCATAGCACGTATGACAATTTCTGGAAGCAGGCGGGGAGGCCAGTGTTCGGTATATCATAAATTGTGCACAAAGATATGGAATAGCTCCTCCTGGCCAAAGGAATGGAAAAGATCAGTATTTATACCTATTAAAAAGAAGGGAAACCTAAAACTATGCACCAACTACAGAACTATTGCCCTTATAAGTCATGCCAGCAAAATTCTACTAGAATCATCATGAAGAGGATGGAACAAAAATTAGAAGATGAAATACACGAAACACAAGCAGGTTTCAGAAGAGGTAGAGGCACTAGAGATCATATTTGTAGCATGAGACTCATTATCGAGAAATGCAGAGAATACAACATAGACTTACATGCATGTTTCATAGACTATAGCAAGGCTTTCGACCATATACAACATCAGAAAATGTGGAACATCATGAAAGACATTCACTTTCCAACACATATAATACAACTCATAGAATCTCTATACCACAACAACAGGCAACCATTAAAATAGGAGGTGAAATAGCTGAATGGCTCGAGATTCAAAAGGGGGTAAGACAGGAATGTATTTTGTCACCATACTTATTCAACATATATGTGGAGAACATCATGAGGAATGTAAAAGATGATGCCAACTATGTGAATTACGACCCTCTCACTATAGGCGGAAATGCATACCAGAGCTTAGATACGCAGACGATACAGTATTATTATCCACCAGCAAAGAAGGTTTGGAAAACCTAATCATGACGACCAAGAAACATAGTGAAGACCAACATCTATATTTGAATACACAAAAACAAAAATAATGTCAACTGACAAAGTAAAAGGCTCACCTAACATCCAAATAAACAATGAAGAACTTCAATGTGTAGAGAGCTACGAATACCTGGGCTCAATAGTTAATAATAACGGTGACTGCTCCAAAGAGATCTCAAGAAGATTGGCAATAGCAATCAAGAAGTTAAACACAATGAAGAACATGTGGCAAAGCACCAGCAAAATATTAAAATTAAAAATATTGAGAACATGCATTTTTCCAGTGGCTACTTATGGTTGTGAATCATGGACTATTGCACAAAAATTAAGAACAAAATCCAGTCCTTCAAACGACATGCTATAGAAAGATCCTACGAATACCATGGACAGAAAAAGAAAGAACACTGATGTCCTGAAAGAACTAAATGTTAAAGAGAATTGGCTGATAAACAACAAACTATATAGAAAAATGAGATACTTTAATCACATCAAGCGTCATGATGGCCTGGAGAGAACAATATTAGAGGGCAGGGTCCCAGGACGCAGAGGCAGACCAAGAAGAAGATGGCTACAAGATATTAAAGAAACCACGAATATGACCATCAACGAAATGAGTGAACATTTTAAGCCAATTAAAATGTTACATGTGGAGTAGGAGTCTACCTACATGTGGAGCAGGGGTCCACCTACATGTGGAGCAGGGGTCCACTTACATGTGGAGCAGGGGTCCACCTACATGGGGAGAAGCTATCTACATGTGGAGAGTGGACTTGATCCCGAAGACAGATTGAAGATGATACATCATGATCAACATTTTGTACACAGAAAAATAATGGGGTTGAAGGTCAATTTGAATATAATGAAATTATAGCTCCCTTTGCTTTTTAATTTTATTTATATTAAAACTTGTTTGTTACAAAAAATAACAATAGACTTTGCCAGCTTGTCATACCTTCACTTGTTATTGTGAAGTTTTGTCATATCTTCACTTGTTTTTGTGAAGTTTTGTCATACCTTCACTTGTTATTGTGAAGTTTTGTCATATCTTCACTTGTTATTGTGAAGTTTGTCATACCTTCACTTGTTATTGTGAAGTTTTGTCATACCTTCACTTGTTATTGTGAAGTTTGTCATATCTTTACTTGTTATTGTGAAGTTTTGTCATATCTTTACTTGTTATTGTGAAGTTTTGTCATATCTTTACTTGTTTTTGTGAAGTTTTGTCATATCTTTACTTGCAAGAATTGGTAGTAAGAAATCTTCACACTTGTCTGTAATATTATCTAATTGTGGTACATCCTCTGTCAGATTTTTTACTTGTTCACATTTGGACAATTTACTTCCTTGTTACAATGTTGTCTTTCACTTACCCACTTCTTCTTCCCCTCACACTTCCCTCACTTACACTTACCTCCCCTCACACTTTCCTCACTTACACTTACCTCCCCTCACACTTCTCTCACTTACACCCCCCTCACACTTTTCTCTTACACTTCCCTCACTTACACTACCTCCCTCACACTTCCCTCACTTACACTTACCTCCCTCACACTTCCCTCACTTACACTTACCTCCCCTACACTTCTCTCACTTACACCCCTCACACTTTCTCTTACACTTCCCTCACTTACACTACCTCCCTCACACTTCCCTCACTTACACTTACCTCCCTCACACTTACCTCCCTCACACTTTACTCACTTACAGTTACATCCCCTCACACTTACCTCACACTTTCCTCACTTACACTTACCTCCCCTCACACTTCCCTCACTCACACTTTCCTCACTCACACTTCCCTCACTTACACTTTCCTCACTTACACTTACCTCCCTCACACTTACCTCACTTAAACTTTCCTCACTTACACTTCCCTCACACCTTCCTCACTTACAGTTACCTCCCTTCACACTTTCCTCACTCACACTTCCCTCACTTACACTTACCTCCCTTCACACTTTCCTCACTCACACTTCCCTCACTTACACTTCCCTCACACCTTCCTCACTTACACTTACCTCCCCTCACACTTCCCTCACTTACACTTTCCTCACACCTTCCTCACTTACACTTACCTCCCTCACACCTTCCTCACTTACACTTACCTCCCTCACACGTTCCTCACTTACACTTACCTCACTTTCACTTCTGCATACTTACATACACTTACATACAATGTAGATGATGTTTGTTAATCAGACAAGTTTGTGGTCACACAAGATCTAGGTCAGTATGTTTGTCTGACCTGACATAAACTATGATGTTTTTGTGGTGTTGGTTGCAAACGTCAAAGCTATCATTGATGAAAACTGCAATGAAGGTGACGTGATTTACACAGATGGATCGGTAGTTCGTCACGAAAAGTCCGCATGGGCCTTCTCTGCAAGTTCATGTGGCAAAATGGTCAAGGAAGCCAGTGGTGCATTTAGTATGACAACAAGCAGCATGAAAATGAATGTACTGGCGGTGACCAATGCACTACTCTGGCTAGAGTCACAAAACTACACTCATGCGTGCATTCTGAGTGACTCATTGAGTATGATCCGCAAGGTGGAGGCGGTTCGGTGCGCAGGCAATGGACTGAATCACTGCAGGCGTCAACAATTTGCAGAATTACACTTATCTTCGTTCCAGGGCACATGGGTGTTGTTGGCAATGAGAGAGCAGACATGCTGGCTGGCTGTGCCGCTATATCAAGGGGCCAGCCAATGGATATAACTGACATTTTGAACGCCCTCGTAGAGTGATGCCGCAGAGATTTTCATTTAATTCATTTAAACCAATCCAAGTCAACTACTAGATTGCAGGAGCTGGGTTTGAAGATTGAGTAGCAAGAAAAGAACAGCATAACAGGTATATGAGTAAGCTAATCAATCAAAATCGAACTGGTACGGTCAGTCGTTGGACACTGTTGGAGATATTGCGAAGAAGATCAGAGCACTTATGGACATGTCTGGAGTGCAATGAAGATATTCCAAACTGAAACCATAATGTAGAGATTCTGACAATCAAGTTAGCAACTGTTTCATAGACCAGACATAAAGACTATGATATAGTTATTGGAGAATTCAATTTGGCAACTGAAAAACTGTTGAACTCCAGTCTTGATACACAACCTGTGGTCTTCTTCTTTGCGTTCGTTCTTTACGACCAATTTTAATCACTTTGTGGTATGTTTGATCTTTGCCAAGAACGTGAATACGTTGCACATTGGTTTGGTAGGCCCTTAAACGCATAGACTTCACATACGCTTAGGACACATGCATCCGATTTCAGCCAAACAACCTGTGGTATTCTTGACAGATGCAAGATCAGTAGTTTAAACACTTCAGTTCCGAAAATTGTCAGGTCTACACGCACTTATATCTGAACTGTGCTAGAAGCTTAAAGTTAGATGCCCCCCTTATTGTGTCACTCATTGTGGAGATAATCGGCGCACTTATATCTGAACTGTGCTAGAAGCTTAAGGTTAGATGCCCCCCTTATTGTGTCACCCATTGTGTGTGGATAATCAACAAGAACAAAGGCGACGTTATGTCAATTCTACAAGTAAGAGATTGTTGAATAAGTAACATTACTCAAGTACACTATTAGACTAGACTAAGGTCACTGTTCTATTACAGTGTCTGGGAAATAAATGAACATTCATCTGAGACACAGTTTGTAGATACTTATGGGATCTCTGTGTGTGCCACAGATTCTCATTAACTTCGATATTATGTGGCCAGGTTTCGTTCTCAGGCCTGCTAGCAGTTTGCAGTAGATGCTCTGCCGTCATGTCCGCCTTCCCACAGTGGCACAGGCTAGTTGTGCCGATTTAAAATCTGTTGTACATGTGGGCCTGGAGTCTGTTATGGCAGGTACGGAGGCGTAATATAACAACTTGTTCGCTACGGGACAATCCATAGTATCCATCTCTGACGCTGTGTTGAGGGTGTTCTTTCGACCACTTTTCTCTGTATCGCCATCCGATGGTTGTTTTATTCTCCTCGTAGCTGATTTCGTAATCGCCCCTCGCCAGCTTGTCTGCCTCTTCGTTTCCGCTTATATTGCAATGTGATGGGATCCAATGTATTACTGTCCGTTTGAGTGAGTTTGTTAATACTCTGAAGATCGATTTTTAGCTCGTTCAGCTCTGTGCTGGTTGAGCTTGTTAGTGCCGTGATGGCCGACAGAGCGTCTGTGAATATCACTACTTTGTTGCGTGAGGCGCTTCTTCTCTAGAATCATTTCAGCGGCTATTCTTAGTGCCTTTGTTTGAGTACTTACCTGTGGCAATCGACTTCATGACCTTCACTTTACGTGGGAGTTTAAACGCTATTCCTCCATCGCTAATCGCGTTCTTTACCGACCCATCGGTGTACACGTGTGTCCACACACTCTCAGTGTACTTTGTCGCTATGAATTCTTCCGTAAACGCTCTCCTTTCGCAGTTTGCTTGGTATTGATTTTCTTAACTCTGGCATCTTGGTCTCCCACAGCGGGTTATTGTCGGTTGTCGGTACAAGTTTGGGTTTACAGTTGGCTAGGACCGGGTCGTCTTGGATCCACGCTTTAGCCTTTTGGATCTCTTTAACCTTCCCTTTCCCAGTCCGTACATTCTGCTCTACATGGAGTGGGAGTTAAGTCGCTTCAATTTCTCCACCAGTTACGTAACTTTTCTGTCTCTGCGGTCTGCCATTGGTTGGAGGCCTGTGATTGTTTCCAGCTCCGTGGTGGGCGTGAACTTCATGGCCCTAATGATGACGCGTGCGGCACGATTTTGGGCGGTGCTCACTTTGGCGAATTGCTTGTTGGATGCATTACCCCAAACTGCAATGCTGTACTCTAGGACTGGTCGCATTCTTCCGGAGTAGAGTTTTTGAGGATTTTGCTGTTTGCTCCCCAAGTATAACCTACGAGTCATCTCATCATACCAAGCTTCTTCTTTGCTTTTGCCGTTCTCTTGCTCTCTCCAAGTGCCATGATAACCTTCTGTTCACCATGCGTTCCATGAGCTTGCTCGTGCAGCTTAGAAGGCTTATGGGTCTATCGCCGGGTTGAGTTTTTCTTTGCCTGGCTTTAGGGTGGGTACCATGATCGCTTCTTTCCACTCTACTGGTACTATGCCTGTCTTCCAAGATATGTTTAGGACTGTCAATAGAGCTGTCTTTGCCCTATTTCCCAAGTTTGTAAGCATCTCATTTGTGATCTCATCCTTTCCCGGCGACTTTCTTAGCTTCATATCCATTAATGTCTCTTCCAGCTCGTTTCTGATAAATGTGTCTGTTAAGTGACTATCGGCTTTTGCGGACTCGCCTTGGGAACTCTCTCTTTCTCTTTGTTTCGTCTCTTTCGGTTTTAGAAATGTTTACTCTGCTGACGTTGGCATATTTTTTCATTAGGACGTTTGCTGCCTCCTCCCGAGCACATCTTTGTCACAGATTAAGAAACAATGTGCAAGTTTAAAGTGTATTTCCTGTGCCCGGAATTCACTCCAAGCACAAACTACTTGACGCAGTTGAGTTGAAAGATTAATTTTGGCTGGGTTTTTTGGTGTTTTATCTCTTCCTGTTTGTATGATAACTAAACTGATAGTGAAGTTTAGACTATTACTGCAATATTTGTTTTTCGTAATACTATGCTATATTTTATCTTACATTCAACCATTTGCAGCTATCTTTCAGTGGCGGCGGCGTGGAATGTCTTCCAGTGTCGGTGGCACAACTAATGGAATAAATAATTCGAAACTTTGACAGGTATAGTCGTCACTCGAGTCAAGCAAGCTGTAGGCAGTACTTCTTCTGGGTAAATTAAGGAAAGAAATTGAGAAACACCGCCTGATCTACTGAGATCGTCTTCTTGATTGTCTACAGTTTTGTACAAACAATTTCAGGGTAACAAAACTAGTAGCCTGCTGATGACCCGTAGAATATGCAAACCAACCCCACCTCTCAGTGGTGTAGACAGGGAAACTTGACTGAGACTTTCAAGGCTTATGGGGCTCTGGTATGCCTATGAGATGGACTCCACTAGGTCACGTGTTTTTGTTTAGTTTAGTTAGTAGTCAACTTGCGAGCCCGAATAAAATTCTTACAGAAACCGAATATGCTGATCTACAAATGTGTAGGTACCTCTAACTGGTACAACGAACTCACGATCTCAGGGCATAATCACTACATAAGTATCAAGAGTGGTTTAACAAGTGGTTGAAGTAAAACGGACAAAGAAGAAGAAGAACGCGCCGACGTCCATGTCTGAAATCTGAAGTGATATGTTTTGAAGTTTTCTGTATTTTAAATAGCCATATCTGGTAGTACTTATAAATTCTGTCATATTAAACCAGAAGTACTTGAAGTACACTACAGCCCCCAGAAAGTTGCCCTTAGAGTCAAGTATATACAAGTGACAATATTGTACATACAGATTGCTGATTCTCTCAAACATTAAACTTGTACGTACTTGTCATCTTAACAATTTGCACCCCACAAATAAACAATCTGGCGAGAATAGAACACGTAGTAATGCGTGTCATTATTGTGTACACCAGAGACACATTATGTCCAACTATGAGCGTGTCATTCTTGTGTGCACCAGAGACACATTATGTCGAACTATGAGCGTGCCATTCTTGTGTGCACCAGGACACATTATGTCCAACTATGAGCGTGCCATTCTTGTGTGCACCAGAGACACATTATATCCAACTATGAGCGTGCCATTCTTGTGTGCACCAGAGACACATTATGTCCAACTATGAGCGTGCCATTCTTGTGTGCACCAGAGACACATTATGTCCAACTATGAGCGTGCCATTCGTGTGTGCACCAGAGACACATTATGTCCAACTATGAGCGTGCCATTTTTGTGTGCACCAGAGACACATTATGTCCAACTATGAGCGTGTCATTCTTGTGTGCACCAGAGACACATTCTAGAGTTCCCACCATTAGGGCCGTGTGATATATTTTCTTAGTGTGACGCAAGTCTTCTAGAGTTCCCACCATTAGGGCCGTGTGATATATTTTCTTAGTATGACGCAAGTCTTCTAGAGTTCCCACCATTAGGGCCATGTGGTATATTTTCTTAGTGTGATGCAAGTCTTCTAGAGTTCCCACCATTAGGGCCATGTGGTATATTTTCTTAGTGTGATGCAAGTCTTCTAGAGTTCCCACCATTAGGGCCATGTGGTATATTTTCTTAGTATGATGCAAGTCTTCTAGAGTTCCCACCATTAGGGCTGTGTGATATATTTTCTTAGTGTTATGCAAGTCTTATAGAGTTCCCACCATTAGGAAGGGCCGTGTGATATATTTTCTTAGTATGACGCAAGTCTTCTAGAGTTCCTACCATTAGGCTGTGTGATATATTTTCTTAGTGTTATGCAAGTCTTATAGAGTTCCCACCATTAGGAAGGGCCGTGTGATATATTTTCTTAGTATGACGCAAGTCTTCTAGAGTTCCACCATTAGGCTGTGTGATATATTTTCTTAGTATGATGCAAGTCTTCTAAAGTTCCTACCATTAGGCGTGTGATATATTTTTCTTAGTATGACGCAAGTCTTCTAGAGTTCCCACCATTAGGGCTGTGTGATATATTTTCTTAGTATGATGCAAGTCTTCTAAAGTTCCCACCATTAGGGCTGTGTGATATATTTTCTTAGTATGATGCAAGTCTTCTAGAGTTCCCACCATTAGGGCTGTGTGATATATTTTCTTAGTATGATGCAAGTCTTCTAGAGTTCCCACCATTAGGGCTGTGTGATATATTTTCTTAGTGTTATGCAAGTCTTCTAGAGTTCCCACCATTAGTGCCGTGTGATATATTTTCTTAGTATGATGCAAGTCTTCTAGAGTTCCCACCATTAGTGCCGTGTGATATATTTTCTTAGTATGATGCAAGTCTTCTAGAGTTCCCACCATTAGGGCCGTGTGATATATTTTCTTAGTATGATGCAAGTCTTCTAGAGTTCCCACCATTAGGGCTGTGTGATATATTTTCTTAGTGTTATGCAAGTCTTCTAGAGTTCCCACCATTAGTGCCGTGTGATATATTTTCTTAGTATGATGCAAGTCTTCTAGAGTTCCCACCATTAGTGCCGTGTGATATATTTTCTTAGTATGATGCAAGTCTTCTAGAGTTCCCACCATTAGGGCTGTGTGATATATTTTCTTAGTGTTATGCAAGTCTTCTAGAGTTCCCACCATTAGGGCTGTGTGATATATTTTCTTAGTGTTATGCAAGTCTTCTAGAGTTCCCACCATTAGGGCCGTGTGCTATATTTTCTTAGTGTGAAACAAGTCTTTGAAATGCCTGCCACTTAAATGTTTTCTTTAAAATAACCTTCGATTGTAATTTTTTTTTTTTACGAAATGTACGATTCCTATTTTTATTTGGAAAATATAAACTACTTTAAAATAATGATATCTACTACAACAATCTACTACAGTTTTACTCGTCTAACTTTAACTTTAACAAATTTGTTAATTAGGGATGTGTAGTCTAAAGTGGAAGCCAATGTAGATTCAATAGAAGTTAATGACAGATTTCTAAGTTTTGTTTGGCTTATTGAACTTCTTAAGTAGTGTTTTATTAATTTTAATTTGGAGAAACGTCTTTCCCCACTAGCTACAGAGACAGGGAGTGTTAATAAAATTCTCTATCACATACAGAACGTAAACGTAGACTAATATTACCTAAATAACTCTCTATCTATCACACACAGACACACGTTCCGCACATGAGATATACCCAGTCCATGCAAATGTTACTTTTTAATTCGAGTCCCTATTGTCATAACATAATCATTGTCAATGATAATAACTACAATGGCTGTTAACAAAATAATTCTCTTACCTGATCTACTTTTTAAACACAAAAACTGAATTGGTATAAATGCAAAAATATATACTTATGCAGGTATATTATATATCTAATTTACTTATTTAAACACACCACAACCACTTCTCAAGAAAAACTAACATTACAATATAATATTGTAAATAATTGTAAGCTCAAAGCAGAACTATCAACAAGTAACACGTGCAATTGTCTTTTGTGATAATTGCCGCCTCAGCTTCTAGGAGCGGCCGCGCGGTATATTACGGTTTCCCAAATATCACACTTTGCATTGTTGCCACTTACAATGCTATAATATATCTATATATACTACAACTGATTTTGTTTCTTTTCAAACACATTACCACGCATCGAGTGTTACTTATTAATAGAGTTTAGAAATATACTTTTATTCTATGCATTTACCTAGATCATAGCTCAAAATAAATATTCTACCACCGCATTAGCAAAGAATAAGTAGACGTTAGCAAGGTCTGATCCCAAAAGCACACACACGCTGCAACTAATAACATCAATATTATAGTGTATGTAGTCAAGTATACAGCTACGTAAAACGTAATCACCAAATGATGGTGCAAGATAAGATGTATATTTTGTTTATTTGGTACGTTCATTCTACCATGAACACTTATTTGTATTAAAATAATTAAAGTTATTATAAATTAGATATTTAAATAAATGAAGAGCTTTTGAAACGAACAGAATGTGCATCCTTGGAGACCATCATTAAGAGACGAAGATGGAGGTAATTTGGACATGTATGTCGTATGCCAGTGGGGGCATTGGCTAGGACAGCTCTCAGATGGACAGCGGATGGGAAGAGAAGGCCTGGACGTCCAAAGGAAACATGGAGAAGAACAGTAGAGAGAGTTGAAGGAGTGTGGCCTGACGTGGGAGACGATTGGTAGAAAGGCAGCAGAACGGCAATACTGGAGGTCTCTTGTGGAAGCCTTATGTGTCAATCGGGACACGAAGAGGATATAAATATATAAAAATAAAATATTTAAGAAATATTTGCAAGAAAAATCCAGTGAAGTACCAAATACATTTTCTGATGCAGCTAAAAGAAAAGAAGCCAAATATAACCTTACTTGACTTAAAGAACCCAATATGGCAACCTTTTCCGCAAACATCTGATCACATGATATGTAATTATCAAATATGAAAAACTTCTTCAAACGCTCCATATCGATCACTTGTCAACCACTCTGTGTGATTTGTATGTGATTTGAGTCTAAGAGCGATTGCACGTTATGCCAGTTATGCGCCTACAAGTAGGCCAGTACATCCGATTTCTGCGCAGCTTGTTATTTATTAGGGTAGCATCCCTAGAGCCTACATAGGTCGCCTCTTACGACATGCATTGTAGGTTGCAGTGGTACTATTCTTTGCTTCCTTGCGGGCCCCGACACCACACGGGTAAATATGGTAAACGATAATAATATTATAACTGGAACAAAGCGAGTATCAAATATTAACTACATATCGAATACACTCTAATGTAACTATTACTGCCTACATATACAGGTATTCGACAATTGAAAGCGTATTTAAAGTGTAGCGATTAGAAGTTAGGTAATTAATATGTGCAATGCTATTTGACGAGACCATCGTTAGTTTAAGTAGGTCATGCTATTTGCTACAAGTACAGGTATTCGACAATATGTGCAATGATATTGACTACATGTGCAGGTATTCAAAATTAAGAACTTTGATAACTAGCGACGCTAATATTTCTACCTGATATGGGCAGAGATATATGGGGGAAGTGAACATCAATATGTTGGACGATACCATAAGGACAATAAGCAGAATTTGCTGGAAATCTATTGCAAACAACCATTCATGTTCAGGGAACTGCACATGATCATGACACAATAATGATTAAGTAGCAGATGATCAGTGCCTGATACATCAAAATGAACAAGATCTACAACATCATATTGACACCTTGAACAAAAATTGTGTAAAACATGACATGAAAATCAACAACACTAAAACAGAAATAATGAATATGGGAAGAAAACATAATAATCTAGACATCCATGTCAATGGCACTAAAATAAACCAAGTGAAAGAATTCAAATACTTAGGAAGCATATTCACAGAAGACGGAAAACTGGATAGAGAGATAGAGGCTAGAGTACAAAAGCAAATGCTGTAACCTACCAGCTAGCCCCATTGTTAAGGTACCCAAAATCTCACAGGCAGCTAAGCAACAGATGATCAACAGCATTTTTATACCTACTTTGTGTTACCAGAGCCAAACATGGACATTGAGGAAAGCGCAGTCACAAAAATAACTACATGTGAAATGTGTTGCCTGCGAAAAGTTACCAACAACACAAGAAAAGACAGAATCACCAACATCAGCATAAGAAAGAAAGTTGGCACAAAACCGTGCTTGAATTACATAGATAAACAAAGAATGAAGTGGTTTTGGCCACTTAATAAGAATGCATCCAAACTCCACAGTATACAGTCTTCTACAACAGAACATCGGGAAAGAAGGCAAGAGGAAGACCACGGAAAAGATGGTTAGATGGCGTAGCAGAATCCTGTGAAAGAGCAAAGATAACAATCACACAAGCCACCAGAACAGCACAAGACAAAAACAGAAAACCACGACACTGGGCAACAACCCGGTAGCAGTGTGACGACAAAGAAGAAGAAGCACATCATTTTTCCTAAGTTCTACTATGTACTTAATTTCGGATACAGACAGTAAGACATATTCGAGTAACGAGTAGTAACTATTCGCTAATCTCTACTGCACATCTTATGTAACGTCATGTCTATATAACGAGTGGTATTTCTAGTGAGTTACTTGCATAACTTATTCAACTTGAAGAGAGCGTACTGTGGTCAGGTTATCATTGACAGAAGGAAAAACCTAACGGTAATGTCTCGTATTAGAACAGATATGTGGAGGACAACATGTATTCCCACAATTCTCTAAGTAATTAATATCGATTTGGAACACATATTAGTCGTGTTATTTCAGTTAATTGATTAAATTAATTCACAATTAGTGTATGGGATTATTTGTATATATTTCATTGACAGCTAGAGTATACCTTCTTTTTTTTCATCGTCAGACACATTACTTATGATCAATGGTGTCCCGTGCTGTTCAACATCTGCAAAGCAAATTCAGTCAAAAACCCAGTCAACCGGGCTGGACCGAACGTTCACTTTTGCAACAGACATCTTAATATATAGAACTGAATCACACAAAGAAGAGACGATCCAAGACATTTAACAGGCATCTCATGGTGCTGTAGGAAGTCACGGGCATTGTCTCATGTTGCTATAGGAAGTCACGGGCATTGCATACCACCTCATGTTACTGTAGGAAGTCAAGGGCATTGCATACCATCTCATGTTACTGTATGAAGTCTTGCTCTCAGGTCAATCCCAAGATGTTTATGTTGTGGAGCTCTTTGAAAAGAGGTCGGGAACGCATGTAGCGTCGAGATCATTCATCTAGAATCTAGAGCTAACCAAGATCCTATTCCACCTCTACGTGGTGCTAGTGAAAACAGACTGCATCGATTCAGTCTGGTGAAGAGAATCGGAATCGAACATGGAATCTGCGCAAGGATGTAGTGGTAGTATAGGTGTAGCTGCTTACATTATGAGAAAAACTTTTGCTGGTTCGAGTTTCTTTCCCTTCACTCTGTGGCCGAGTGGTTAATCCCAGTGCCGGATTAGGTCAGCGCGGGGCTTGTAGCAAATTTTAGCGCGGGGCCCTAGGTTGTGTATGATAATAAATAATAAAACACAACTTTTAGAAACAAACTTGTCTCTATTTAATGTGAGCAAATTTAGAGATAACACTAGACAAATCAATTTCTATAAGTAAATTAGATTCAATGTTCAACGATATAAGGTGAGGCTATTTAGACGATCTTGTCCCAATCATGTTCCTTAACTCACTTTTTATACGCTTTAATGTTCAAAAAGAATATTCTCCGCTGCAGTTAGTAATCATTAAAGACAAGTAAATTCGTAAGACTATTTCTACATTTGGGAAACACGACTCTAATGCATTTTCCATTATGCTTTCTTCCAAATCCTCTTGGTAAGAGCTGACAATATTAGGAGTTCTTTTCAAGATCTCTTCTGCTGTAAGAGATTTTAACTGACGAAGTATTCCAAATACACCATTCACTCTATGGTACGCTCCCACTCGTTTAGCTAAGGCAGACAGTACATTATCAATTATGACAATAAACACCTGACTTTCAAATTTTTGTTTGGGTGTTTGATTTTCTACAACTTCATCGAGCGTTGAAGAGCAGCTGAAATCGTCGTACTTAGTATTTCGCTTGCGTCGTCTTGAAGTTTGTTGCTGATATTCTTGATAGTCTTACCAATAGGAATTCCTTTCGCAATCCAGTAATCTCGATTGAAGTTGCTTGGCCGTTCACCAATATAGTTGGAGAACATTTTACTTTCGTTGTGTTTTGGCTTGTAGAAGATGTTGCTACATTGGAAGCATGTGCTGTGCTATCTTCCTCTCTTTGGCTTGAAGATGATATGGCTAAATTGGGAGAACTTGCTGTACATTCGACTTCAGTTTGTCTTGTGGAAAATGTGGATAAATCGTGAAGAATTGCTGATCTTAATGGTAATGACGATTCTTCTATAGCACTGTCTTCATCTACTACACAGTGGGACGCGTCTTCTGTATTTTCTACTTCGATTTCTTTGCATTCAGTACCATCACACACGACACTAAAAAATTCAGACGTGTTTTTGATATAACATCTTGGTTATTTTTTTCCTTTTCATCTCTGTCACATAGGCGCGGGCCCCCTAGAAGCGCGGGGCCCGTAGCATTTGCTACTTCTGCTACTAGGCTAATCCGGCGCTGGTTAAGCCCTTTGCCTTGCGAGTCGAAGGTCGTGGGTTCGAATCCGGACCGTGGCCTTCTGTTCACGAGTGCAGTTTTTCCAGAGACCCCTAGGATTGTTGCCGGAGCTACGGAGTTCGTGCTTTGTGCAATACTCTCGGCAGATGGCGTGCCATTTCTGCGGAGAGGGACGAGCCATATGGGGTAAAACCCGGTGCAATGAAGTCAATCCTTCGGCTTAAAAACCCTTTAAATCCCTTTATATTTATATTTCTCACTAGTCTTGTTTATTATCATAGCCTTTGTTTCCTCCACACCGCTCATGTGTTGCCGGGGCCCGCATAGCCTTTGTTTCCTCCATACCACCGATGTGTTGCCGGGGCCGCATAGCTTTCGTTTCCTTCATATCGCCCGTGTGTTGCCGGTGTGTTGCCGGGGCCCGCATAGCTTTCGTTTCCTTCATATCGCCCGTGTGCTGCCGGTGTGTTGCCGGGGACCACATAGCTTTTGCTCTTCATATCGCCCGTGTGCTGCCGGTGTGTTGCCGGGGACCACATAGCTTTCGTTTCCTTCATATCGCCCGTGTGCTGCCGGTGTGTTGCCGGGGACCACATAGCTTTGTTCCTTCATATCGCCCGTGTGCTGCCGGTGTGTTGCCGGGGACCACATAGCTTGTTCCTTCATATCGCCCGTGTGCTGCCGGTGTGTTGCCGGGGCCCGCATAGCTTTCGTTTCCTTCATATCGCCCGTGTGCTGCCGGTGTGTTGCCGGGGCCCGCATAGCTTGTTCCTTCATATCGCCCGTGTGCTGCCGGTGTGTTGCCGGGGCCCGCATAGCTTTCGTTTCCTTCATATCGCCCGTGTGCTGCCGGTGTGTTGCCGGGGCCCGCATAGCTTTGTTTCTTCATATCGGCCGTGTGCTGCCGGTGTGTTGCCGGGGCCCGCATAGCTTTCGTTCTTCTATCGGCCGTGTGCGGGCCGGGTGCTGCCGGTGTGTTGCCGGGGACCGCATAGCTTTCGTTTCCTTCATATCGGCCGTGTGCTGCCGGTGTGTTGCCGGGGACCGCATAGCTTTCGTTTCCTTCATATCGGCCGTGTGCTGCCGGTGTGTTGCCGGGGCCCGCATAGCTTTCGTTTCCTTCATATCGGCCGTGTGCTGCCGGTGTGTTGCCGGGGCCCGCATAGCTTTCGTTTCCTTCATATCGGCCGTGTGCTGCCGGTGTGTTGCCGGGGCCCGCATAGCTTTCGTTTCCTTCATATCGCCCGTGTGCTGCCGGTGTGTTGCCGGGGCCGCATAGCTTTCGCTTCTTCATATCGCCGTGTGCTGCCGGTGTGTTGCCGGGGCCACATAGCTTTCGTTTCCTTCATATCGGCCGTGTGCTGCCGGTGTGTTGCCGGGGACCACATAGCTTTCGTTTCTTCATATGCGTCTATGTTCACCTTAGTTTCTTCTTCCATAATTCGAATCTATTTATCTTTGATGTTAGTCATACATGATGCTGCTGTGTTCGATGTTGTTATTTCAGCTGTGCTTGTTCCATTGCTGCTAGTGTTGTTCCTGCTGTTGTTGCTGCTTCGCTGCCACTGCTGTTGTTGTTCCTGCTGTTGTTGTGCTGCTGCCACCGCTGTTGTTGTTCGTGCTGTTGTTGTTGCTGCTGCGCCACCGCTGTTGTTGTTCCGCTGTTGTTGTTGCTGCTGCCGCCACTGCTGTTTAGTTCCTGCTGTGTTGTTACGCTGCTGCTACTGCTGTTGTTGTTGTTGCTGCGGCTGCTACTGCTGTTGTTGTTGTTCCTGCTGTTGTTGTTGCCTGCTGCTGCTACCGCTGTTGTTGTTCCTGCTGTTTTTGTTGCTGCGCTACCGCTGTGTTGTTGTTCCGCTGTGTTGTTGCCTGCCGCTGCTACCGCTGCTGTTGTTGCTGCTGCTGCTGCTGCTGCGCTACCGCTGCTGTTGTTCCGCTGTTGTTTCGATGTTGTTGCTGCTGCTACCGCTGCTGTTGTTGTTCCGCTGTTGTTGCTGCTGCTGCGCTGCTGCTACTGCTGTTGTTGTTCCTGCTGTTGTTTCTGCTGTTGTTTCTGCTGTTGTTGCTACTTCTGCTGCGACTGCTGTTGTTGTTGCTGCTGTTATTATTGCTACTGCTGCTATTGCTGTTGTTGTTGCAGTTTAATGAACATATCCGACAAACACAAGTATTCGGAAATGTTTTTAAGCAAACGTTTTTCCCCGAGATTCTTTGATTAATTTTTTTGTTTTGATGATTAATTCTGACAATGTATTCAGAATCAAATAATTATTCTCAAATAATGTGTCCTGTGCCACATATAGGATGTGTCGTGTACCACATATATGATGTGTCTTGTGTAACATATAGGATGTGTCTTGTGCCATATAGAGGATGTGTCTTGACTACATATAGGATGTGACTTGTACCACATATATGATGTGTCCTGTGCCACATATAGGATGTGTCGTGTACCACATATAGGATGTGTCTGTACCACATATAGGATGTGTCTTGTGCCATATAGAGGATGTGTCTTGACTACATATAGGATGTGTGGTGTACCACATATAGGATGTGTCCTGTGCCACATATAGGATGTGTCTTGTGCCATATAGAGGATGTGTTTTGACTACATAGAGGAT
Organism: Arion vulgaris; assembly: GCA_020796225.1. Classification (NCBI taxonomy): domain Eukaryota; kingdom Metazoa; phylum Mollusca; class Gastropoda; order Stylommatophora; family Arionidae; genus Arion; species Arion vulgaris. Next base: position 51,142,920 of record CM036763.1, on the reverse strand, counting down.
GTGACTTGACCACATAGAGGATGTGTTTTGACTACATAGAGGATGTGACTTGACCACATAGAGGATGTGTTTTGACTACATAGAGGATGTGACTTGACCACATAGAGGATGTGACTTGACCACATATAGGATGTGTCTTGACCACAAACATAGGGCGTGACTTGACCACACATATATGACGTGATTTGACCACACATATAGGACGGGACTTGACCACACACATATAAGAAGTGACTTGACCATACATAGGACGTGACTTGACCATATATATATATAGGACGTGACTTGACAGAAAACTTGATTGTATATGTTCATATGAATATAAAGAAAACACACACATACAATATGTTGTTTCTTAGCCTGAGTCTAACAGTATGTCATACTTGTATTATTTAATCTGTTTGTAGAATCACGTGATGGCCAACTTGTCATCTTTCTTGGTAATCTGCTCAATCTCCTCCATGGAACTGAGACCGATATTTCCTGCCTCTCTCAGCAAAGTTCGCTTCAGGGTCTCCTTAGGTCGACCTCTCTTCTTGAACCCTTTGCATCCCACTTCAATGCCTGCTTTGATATTCTTTGATCATTTCTCCTCAAGGTGTGCCCAACATATCTCCATCTTCTCTTTCTTATAACAGTTGTCACTAGTGGTTGACCAGACATGTCTCTGATTTCATCACTTCTGAATTCGTTCCATTTTATATTCATTATTTTTCGCAGACATCTATTTTCAAATGCATTCAACTTGCTTTCTATATCTTTAGTCATTTTCCAACTCTCGCTGGCATATGTTAGGATTGATACAACATTTGAATTGAAAATTCGTAATTTAGTTTTAATACTATATAACTTGCAGTTCCATATTTTATTTAGATTGTCATACTTGTATTATTTAATCTGTTTGTAGAATCACGTGATGGCCAACTTGTCATCTTTCTTGGTAATCTGGCTCTCCGTATTTAGCATGAGCACAAACGTGGTCATGTGTGTGGTAGAGCTTGACTTTAGGGTCACGCCGGCAGTCATCACGCCACTAGAAACTGCAAATGTGACTATACAATGTCTGGTGACAGAAAGAACCAACTATTATAACCCGCAGAACAGCTATTACTACAACCAATATGGGCAACACGTTCGTGCAACAAATCCACCTCCAAGTGCAAATCACAAAACCTTCCTAGCCATGATTAGAATTCTGAAAAATCATCAGGTAAGTCAATTCTTACAGAACATGTATTTCTAGCTTACATATGACTGACTTACATATACTAATTTATCGCTAGCTTACATATGACTTACACATACTAATTTATATATAGCTTACATATGACTGATTTACACATACTAATTCATATATAGCTTACATATGACTTACATATACTAATTTATCTCTAGCTTACATATGACTGACTTACATATACTAATTTATCGCTAGCTTACATATGACTTACACATACTAATTTATATATAGCTTACATATGACTTACATATACTAATTTATCGCTAGCTTACATATGACTTACACATACTAATTTATCACTAGCTTACATATGATTTACACATACTAATTTATCGCTAGCTTACATATGACTGACTTACACATACTAATTTATCGCTAGCTTACATATGACTGACTTACACATACTAATTTATCGCTAGCTTACATATAGCGGAAGCCATAGAGATGAGACTTTACATGAGAATATTAAGAATCCCATGTCCTGCAAAAACATGACAAATGTTGAAAGAGGTCAAGACACAATGAAAACATATTATCAATATAAGAAAGAGACATTTACCATTTCTTGAGCAGGTGATGGAAAAGAGAGGTTTAGAGGACATTCTAACAACCGGTAGAATCAATGCGAGACGAGACAGACAAAGCCAGAGACATAAAATTCTGGACAAACAAACTTCATCGCATAGAAGAGTGTCAGCATCTGAATTGGTAGTAAGTACCAAGGACAGACGTTGTGAAGATTCATGTTCGCCTGCGCCAGCCGGCACGGCACATGATAATGATGATATAAACTGATGTCAAATTTCTATAAAGACAATTCCATTAATTCCATTGGTTTTCTTTATAACTAGGACATTCAGTTGAATGGACATCAAACTAGAAGTAGTAACTTTGACATTCAGCTGAATGGACATAAAACTAGAAGTAGTAACTTGGACATTCAGCTGAATGTACATCAAACTAGAAGTAGTAACTTGGACATTCAGTTGAATGACATCAAACTAATATAACTAACACATTCAGTTGAATGGACCTGAAGTGTTATCGCTGATGTACAAAACTAGAAGTAGTAACTGACATTCAGTTGAATGACACAACTGAAGTAGTAACTAAACATTCAGGAATGACCGCCAAATGTTAGGGCCAAATTTGAGGTGTAAAGAATAGAACCACGTTACCGCCACGCATGTCGTAAGAGGCGAATAAGCAGGTGTGGCTAAATCAGATGCAGTGTCCTAAATGTGTAGAAGTCTATGCGTTTAGGTGCCACCAAACCAATGTGCAACGTATACACGTTCTTGACAAAGATCAAACATATCACAAAGAGTGATTACAATTGGTAGAAGAACGAACCCAAAGAAGAAGAAGATCCTTACACTTGGTGAATAATCAGTGTGCTTCTATCTCTTTCTTACACCGAAAATCTCAGCGACAGTGCATGAACGAGAGTAGCACCAGCGAGGGTTCACTGTGTACTTTTGAAGATCAGAGTAGCACCGGCGAGGGTTCACTGTGTACGTTTGAAGATAAGAGTATCACCGGCGAGGGTTCACTGTGCACTTTTGAAGATCAGAGTAGCACCGGCGAGGGTTCACTGTGTACTTTTGAAGATCAGAGTAGCACCGGCGAGGGTTTTCTGTGTACGTTTGAAGATGGTGACAGTTTTTGTAGACATTGTTATTTTCTTATTTTTTACGTAATTATGCTCGGGCAGAAACTTTGCAGCCTACTTTATCTTTTTTCAACTGTCAAATGTCGTTTTACATGTTAAAATTGAACACCGGGCCTACGTTTTATCGTCTGTCTTCGATAGGACTATGAACTTGATCTCATCTACACTGAGATCAGGGGATCACTGGACAAATATTCCGATCCTCCACGCGGGACATATGAATTTAGCAGCTTTGTAGCGAGATATGAACATGTTAACTCTACGCGACATAGACACATACAAGTTTGAAATGAAATTTAAAATTGGCAGCAGCAGCAGCAGGACACACTTCTGGTAGTGGGGTAATGTTGCAAGCCAACTATAAACTTATGGGCCTTCGGATTCAGATAAGAATTATGGGAAATCAGACCACAACTACACCACGTGACCTCGATTCCAGTATTGATGTATATAGACGTAATTCATTTTAAAATCAACATAAAATGCTAAATCGAAGTTATATTATGCAACAAGTTAAGTTTAATAATAAGGAATATCAATATTATGAATATTTTTCATCAATAAATAACCATAGACTCACAGAATTGGGTAAAATTGCAAAAAAGATTGCAGTGTTCTATCAAACATCTATAATTTCCTGGCCCCTTCTCTGATCTAGGTCAGGATTCCCCGTCAGTTGTCTGGCTTAGTTATCTAGAGTTGGCTGTGAATGCTGCGAGTAAACAGGGTTCGAACATGTGAACTGACATAGCTCTCTCTCTCTCTCTCTCACACACACAAAAACAATTATTCATGAAACAATCGATGGTTTTAAGAAAAGAGGAAGACCAAAAAAATGAACTGAAAACATAAAATTATCAGGAAATAAGGTGTCAGCACTCGTCCCCCTTGCAGAGGATAAAGATCTTTGACGATTTCAAATTAGCACAACTACAACCCTAATGGGTTATGAGTTGTATTATTATTAAGATATTAGAACACATGTTGGTACCAGTTGCAATCAGAATGCTCTCTAGATGATAACCAGTATTCTGTGAAATCTAAATCAGGTGTTATTAGCAGTTTCCAAACTATTTGCAGAGTACATGGGAACCCATTGCCCAGATCAACTATATGTCACCGACAACAGTTGAACAACTAGACGCAAGCATCACTACCAGCAGTGGAACCATCACTAGTAACTTGGTTCTAAGATCATACATTCAAGTCAACTGGCAAGTGGCTACTTCAGATGTTTTCGGCACATACCGATGTGACGCACTCAGTTTTGATACCTCGCAGGTAAATGAATACAATTTACCATCTAATTAACCGAATACAATGTCATCGTTATCATGTGCCGTGCCGGTTAGTGTAGGCGATCGTGTATCGCCACAAATATGTCCCTTGTGTTTGCTATCACCTCAGATGTTGACGCTCTTCCGTGCCGTGAAGACAGGCTATCCAACATTTTATCTCTCTGTTTTCCTCTGTATTGTCTCCCCTCGCTTTTACCGGTTGTCACAATGTGTTCTAAACCTCCCTTTCTCATCACATATCCAAAAAACAATGACTGCCTCTTTCTTATATTGATAATAAGTTTTCTCTGTCTTGACCTCATTCAATACTTCAACATTAGTCATTTTAGCAGTCCATGGGATTCTCATTATTCTTCTATAAAAGCACATCTATGTGGTCCTCGGAGATTTTTCGATCTGTTTGTTTAATGTCCATGACTCACATCCGTATGTCAGTATTGGTTCTATGTAGCATTGTATAACTCTCATTCTGATCTCAACTGACAATGACTTGTTGTACATAATGCTTCCCATTTTCCCGTAAGCCGCGTACAATATACAATGTACCATTTAATTAATTAAATTCATTACCGGACAATGCTGACCAAACAGACACATAGACTAGGCATACGTCAAACAGCTTTCTGCCAGGGTCAACTGACGTTAAAGACACCGAAGCATGTCCTGCAAGACTGGCCCCTCCTGGATGAGCTGAGAAGTAACATGTGGCACAAGTCGACCAGAAAACTAAGCTTTGGGGAAACCTGACAGACCTGAAGCTGACTGTTCAATTTGTGGTCCACTGTGAATTAAGCGTTGGTCAGAGATTACCAAAAAAGAAGAAGAATAACATATACACATGAGCCACTTCACGACGATGATGCAGAGCATGGTCCACTTCACGACAATGACGCAGAGCATGGTCCACTTCACGACGATGACGCAGAGCATGAGCCACTTCACGACGATGACGCAGAGCATGAGCCACTTCACGAAAAGGGTGACGCAGAGCATGAGCCACTTCACGACGATGACGCAGAGCATGAGCCACTTCACGACGATGACGCAGAGCATGAGCCACTTCACGACGAGGACGCAGAGCATGAGCCACTTCACGACGAGGACGCAGAGCATGAGCCACTTCACGACGAGGACGCAGAGCATGAGCCACTTCACGACGAGGACGCAGAGCATGAGCCACTTCACGACGAGGACGCAGAGCATGAGCCACTTCACGACGAGGACGCAGAGCATGAGCCACTTCACGACGAGGACGCAGAGCATGAGCCACTTCACGACGATGACGCATGAGTCTCACGATATTACTAAGAAAAGAGAATGTAATGTCTGTCATATTATTATGATAAACAAATGTAATGTCTGTCTTATTGCTAAGATAAGCGAGTGTAATGTCTGTCTTATTGCTAAGATAAGCGAGTGTAAAATCTGTCTTATTGCTAAGATAGGCGAGTGTAATGTCTGTCTTTTTGCCAAGATAAGCGAGTGTAATGTCTGTCTTATTGTTAAGATAGGCGAGTGTAATGTCTGTCTTATTGCTAAGATAAGCAAATGTAATGTATGTCTTATTGCTAAGGTAAGTGAGTGTAATGTCTGTCTTATTGTTAAGGTAAGTGAGTGTAATGTATGTCTTATTGCTAAGGTAAGTGAGTGTAATGTCTGTCTTATTGCTAAGGTAAGCGAGTGTAATGTCTGTCTTATTGCTAAGATAAGCGAGTGTAATGTCTGTCTTATTGCTAAGATAAGCGAGTGTAATGTCTGTCTTATTGCTAAGGTAAGTGAGTGTAATGAATGAATCAAGCTCATATGTTATGATGCAATTCCTCTTCTTCTTCTTTTTCGAACGCTCCATATCGACCACTTGTTAACCACTCTTTGTGATCTGTATGTGATCCGAGCCTGAGAGCGATTGTACGTTGTGCCAGTGATGTGCTTACAAGTAGGCCAGTATTCGAGTGTGCTGGCCTACTTAAAGAGGTGAAGTAAAACCCTTAAATAGACTCGCACATTCGATTTCTGGACACTTTTATTTACTAGGTAGCTTCCCAAGGCCTCTACCTCATGCCATGTGGTCACAGTGTTACCATTCTTTGCTCCCCTTGAGAGCATCGGCACACATGGGCGACGATGCACTGATTGAAGCACAATTAATATGTTACGATGCAATGATTGAAGCACAATTAATATGTTACGATGCAATGATTGAAGCACAATTAATATGTTACGATGCAATGATTGAAGCACAATTAATATGTTACGATGCAATGATTGAAGCACAATTAATATGTTACGATGCAATGATTGAAGCACAGTTAATATGTTACGATGCAATGATTGAAGCACAATTAATATGTTACGATGCAATGATTGAAGTACAGTTAATGTTACGATGCAATGATTGCAGCACAGTTAATATGTTACGATGCAATGATTGAAGCACAGTTAATATGTTACGATGCAATGATTGAAGCACAGTTAATATGTTACGATGCAATGATTGAAGCACAATTAATATGTTACGATGCAATGATTGAAGCACAGTTAATATGTTACGATGCAATGATTGAAGCACAATTAATATGTTACGATGCAATGATTGAAGTCAGTAGTTAGATGCAATGATTGAAGTCAGTTAATGTTACGATGCAATGATTGAAGCACAGTATGTTACATGCAATGATTGAAGCACAGCTAAAGTAAATTTTATTGTTTGGTACGACCAGTGATTAATTGCGTAGTTCTACCCCTCCCTTCCCCAGTCCGTAGAATGAATTTTGAATATCTCTGGTGCAACAGTTGAATATCTCTGGTGCAAATATTGAATATCTCTGGTGCAACTGTTGAATATATCTGGTGCAAATATTGAATATCTCTGGTGCAACTGTTGAATATGGAAATATGAATATCAAATAAAATGTGTTTTTGTTTCAATCATCAGAATGGAATTTTGACAACATCATCTCAACTGATACTTGGCAACACGCTGAATGCTTTAGATTTTTTACTGCTGCTGAAACACGACAAACGCGAGATTTTAGACAGAATTGACGTACAAGAGAAAGCTGAAAGATCAAATTATAATCAGACAAAGCAACTAAAAGCTGACCTGGTAACATTGGAAGAAAGCACGCAAGACAAACAAATTGAATTAGAAGAAAAGGTGAAGAAACAAGGTGAACTATTACAAGTCATGTCAGTTCAAATGGAAAAGAGAACTAATGACGTGCAAAGGGAGATAACTGATAGAATTGAAGAAATAGACTTAAGGGTAAGCTCTGTCCTAGAGAGTGGCTTCCTAATGCTGTGGCCTAGGGGAACCTATGGCCTATTACAACCAAAAAGTGCATGTCCATTCAGTGGAATGACAAGCTGGAAGTCAGGATGGCGAAGACATCATACCGAGTCCACTGATCGAAATCAAGACGCCGTGCCCATTGACAACCATCTACACCAGCACGTTTTGGAGAGACTTCGGGGAAAGAACTTTATGACTCAGCATTTTTGCATCAAGACTGACATACACTCTGTTGGACCTGTCTGGAGTAAGGGTTCATATTGCATTAACAAGAAAGGGCAGTGTCCTAGTCACTTCAATGCAGGTTATATTAGATGGGACGAAGAAGACGATTCCTCAAGTCTTACGCACGAAGGAGAACTACCTGATGGAATTTATGACGACAAAAACAGTACATCCACAATCATTGAATACTGTTGTCGTAAAGATGGCTCCGCAGATGTCCCAATGTTTCTACCAAGTTCAAATCCCTTCTACCTGTACCGATATAACGGCAATTGTCAGCAGGTATATGGCATGAACGTAACTGAAGAGTTCTTGCTGTTTGACACAGAAAACATCAACAATCATGACAGGATTGGTGACGTTCATCCGGATGCCAGAATCAACAACGTTCGTCTTGAGCTGTGCTACTACCAATCAAGTTAATGTCTACGCACAAACTTGTCATAAATCAGCGAGAAACAGCAAGTTTGATGAACATAAAACAATAACATTTACTAATATTCTTTTTTATATCTTCTTATTGTCGTCTTTGTATTCCTTCTTGTATAATCATACACACACACACACACATATATATATATATATATATATATATATATATTTATAACACTTGACGATTTGAGATATTTGATCGCATTAGGACAATGAGCTTCTATTTTTCTTTTATATCTAAACTGCAATATTTGTACTTTTGTGTCCTCCAGTATATTCACAAATCATATATCCATATATTCTATAATAAAGAGTAAAATTTCATTGCATGTATGTCTGTTACCATTATTTCAAGATATATGGACATCCTACGGGCTTGACATTTGGTAAGAGAGTAGTTTTCATAGATGGGAAGAAGAGGTAAAAATTATAGAACCGGACTATTCCAACTTAATAAAATGGCCACGAAAAGTTAAAAAACGAAATGTTGTATACATGTCTCAACGTGCCGGTCACGTGTTAAATCGATGATGACTGTTATTAAGTCCGTAGAGTAATTGATAACAGTCCCGTCTTATAGTCTTGGCTACAAGCGTCGGAGGAGTATAAAGGTGATTGATGAGGAAACTGAAGAGGAACGACTTGCAAGATCAGCGAAAAAGGATAACAAATATGACTGTAAAAGTGTTGAAATATTACAACTAGATTTAAACTAAATTCCCGTGAAAATAACGGGTACAACTGCTAGTAGTCAATAAAATGATTAGTAAAAATCGTATATGGCATAAATGACACTTGCCAGTTAGACCCTTCAAACAATATGTCAATTGAAAGCGACTACCATCATCGATGGGAACCGCAATAGAGAATGCACGAGGCCATCATAAACCATTACTTATATATAGACAGCATAACATATCGTGTATGCTTCTAGTTAGTAGAATACACCATGTTAGACACATACTTCAGCCATGCAGCAAATCATAAATTAAACTTTTTTGCTTTCCTCAAAAAACCTCTCTATTTATATAACTCAATAACATACAAATTTCATTTTCTATATAGCTTTCAATAACTATACTTACACAAATATGTTACTTAAAAACATTCAATAATCAGTTAAAATCACAAATATGTCATGTATAAACTTCAAATAATCAGCCTACAACAAATATGTCTATGTATAACTTCACATTATATAGCCAATTACACAAATATGTATGTATAACTTCAATAACAGATGTACAAATATGCCAAGTACAGCTTCAATAACAGTTACACAAATATGTCAAGTATAACTTCAATAACAGTTACACAAATATGTCAAGTATAGCTTCAATAACAGTTACACAAATATGTCAAGTATAACTTCAATAACAGATGTACAAATATGCCAAGTACAGCTTCAATAACAGATGTACAAACTAAAATAAGATGCATTAACTATGTACTTTTGTATATCGCGGAAACCGGTTTAAATTTTTTTTTTTTATATAAAATTTTAAAAATATTTTTACATTTAATTAATCTTCTTCTTCTTCTGCGATCAGTTTTCTATGCTCAGATATCTAAACAACGAGATGAGTAGCTTCCATGAGTTCAGTTGTCAGCAGGAGTGCCTCGTGGTATCCCTAATTTCTCTTTCAGATTAGTCTCAAAGGGCCATGTTTGAAACCTTACATCATTGAGGTGGGGGCAGATTTGAAGGATGAGTTCAGAAGTCTGGGGGTCATGTTGAAGGATGTGTTCAGAAGTCTGGGGGCCATGTTGAAGGATGAGTTCAAAAGTCTGGGGGCCATGTTAAATGATGTGTTCAGAAGTCTGGGTGCCATGTTGAAGGATGTGTTCAGGAATCTGGGGAACATGTTAAAGGATGTGTTCAGGAATCTGGGGAACATGTTAAAGTATGTGTTCAGGAATCTGGGGGCCATGTTAAATGATGTGTTCAGGAGTCTGGGGGCCATGTTGAAGGACGTGTTTAGGAGTCTGGGTGCCATGTTGAAGGATTTGTTCAGGAATCTTTGGGCCTAGTTGAAGGATGTGTTCATGAGTCTGGGGGCCATGTTGGCGCATGTGCACTGGTCAGTTTTGGCAGCTCCTGGAGATGGGTTTGCAGTCTGCAGTTAAAACCTGGTGTTTTTGTATTTTGGATGTGATACTTTGTTTCTGTGCTTCTCCTCAGTGAGATTCTGAACTTAATCTGAAGATATGAAAAGTGCGTACAATTCCTTCAGCTACAATCCAACTTCTGTCTTTCCCGAAAGGAACTGCTGCTTCCCCTCAGTGAGATTCTGAACTTAATCTGAAGATAGCTTACACCTTCGCTGCAATCCAACTTCTGTCTCTGATACTTGCTTCCCTCAGTGAGATTCTGAACCTTAATTCTGAAGAATTTTCGTACTCTTCCTTCGCTACAATGTCCCAAACTTCTGTCTCTGATACTTGCTTCCCTCAGTGAGATTCTGAACTTAATCTGAAGATAGCGTACATGAACCAAACCTTCGACTGTCTCAGAATCCAACTTCTTTGTTTCTGATACTTGCTTCCTCAGTGAGATTCTGAACTTAATCTGAAGATAACGTATACCTTCGCTGCAATCCAACTTCTGTCTCTGATACTTGCTTCCCTCAGTGAGATTCTGAACTATTCTGAAATAGCGTACACCTTCGCTCAATCCAACTTTGTCTCTGATACTTGCTTCCTCAGTGAGATTCTGAACTGATTCTGAAATAGCGTATACCTTCGCTGCAATCCAACTTCTGTCTCTGATACTTGCTTCCCTCAGTGAGATTCTGAACTTAATCTGAAGATAGCGTATACCTTCGCTGCAATCCAACTTCTGTTTCTGATACTTGCTTCCCTCAGTGAGATTCTGAACTTAATCTGAAGATAGCGTACACCTTCGCTGTAATCCAACTTCTGTCTCTGATACTTGCTTCCCTCAGTGAGATTCTGAACTTAATCTGAAGATAACGTATACCTTCGCTCATCCAATCCAACTCCTCTGGTTTTCCTGGGTACGTTACCGCTGTCCTTCCTCTATAGTGAGATTCTGAACTTAATCTGAAGATAGCGTACACCTTCGCTACAATCCAACTTGTGTCTCTGATACTTGCTTCCCTCAGTGAGATTCTGAACTTAATCTGAAGATAGCTATACCTTCGCTACAATCCAACTTCTGTTTCTGATACTTGCTTCCCTCAGTGAGATTCTGAACTTAATCTGAAGTAACTTACACTTCGCTGCAATCCAACTTCTGTCTCTGATACTTGCTTCCCTCAGTGAGATTCTGAACTTAATCTGAAGATAGCGTACACCTTCGCTACAATCCAACTTCTGTCTCTGATACTTGCTTCCCTCAGTGAGATTCTGAACTTAATCTGAAGATAGCGTAACCTTCGCTCAATCCAACTTCTGTCTCTGATACTTGCTTCCCTCAGTGAGATTCTGAACTTAATCTGAAGATAGCGTACACCATGTGCTCAAGAAAGATTTGCTTGGAGAAAATGTTTCAATGTCCGGGAACGCAAAGAAGAAGAAGAAGTTTCAATGTCTTATGCTTCAATGATAGTTAGAGAAGAAAGAGGGTCGGTGACGAATGATAAAACATAGGTCCCTTGTTCACGTTGAGCACGTAACAGAACCATGGCAGTTCAAAATCGTGAAGAGAAGGCTGGAAAGCCGCTGCCCTGGTAAAATTCATTAGAAAGATTAAAAATAAAATTCCTACAAATAATTTTTACAATCTTCTAAATTACATCGGTGACCCTCGTCCGTGCTACGGAGTTAGTGCACTGCCGCTGAGATCTCCCTGTGTAAGAAGAGATCGTAACACACATGGTTATTCACTGAAGTGCAATGATGATGGTCCTATCAATCAATCAATCAATCAGAGGGGTCTCCAATAGTGAAGTTGATAATAGTGATCTCGTCCAGTATATATTCCGGGGATTCGAGGCTAGCTTGGGCCAAATATTTTCAGTGTGCACATTGTGCCTCGGTTTGACTACAGAAATCTATAATACTTTCAGTGTGCACATTTGGGGCTGCGTTTGACTACAGAAATTATAATATTGTCAGTGTGTACATGGTGCCGAGGGTTTTAATACAGGAAACTCTAATATTGGTTCAGTGTGCACATGAAATTTTCCTAGGTTCGATTACAGGATTAATTGTCACTAGGTCATGATGCTGAGGTTTGATAATTGACCTAATTATTTGTCAGGTGTGTATCACGGTGCGTTGATTAAGGAATAAACATAATTTGTTCTTAGGAATCTCGAAATTGACAAGTGCTCCGATGTTGGTATGTCGCATTTGTTCAGTGGCGATGATAATTTGATCGGAAGGTTCATGTCAGCAATAATCGTCGACAGCGAGGCACATATTAACGTCGACTAATTTCTGCATTCACATGACAGGTTGAACGATGATAATCAGTCGAAATTGGTGAGGGCATGTCAATCGTCGAAACGAGGGTGAATCTGTCAGACTAATGTCGACTACATCAAATCTGCAACACTAACCAACTGCATATCTCTGCAGACTAGCGACTGCATTCAAACTGCAACATCCCTAAGTCGATATTTACATCATCTCAGTTGCGAGACGATCTAGCCATGGAACGGCATATAAATCTGCAAATACACTAAAAGACTGCATATCAACATCGAAGAACAATGAAACCAGACTGCACATCAAAGAACAGATAACGCAGACTGCAAGCATATCAAAGAACAGATGATAAGCTGGGTCACATGCTGAAGGGAAAAAGCTGGCACACGAGGAAAGATGAAACACCGTTGGGCTGCGGTCAATTTGAGAAGCAGATGAAACCGCTGTCTCGTCACTCAGACAGATGCGCTGCTGGGCACATGAGCAACAGTGACTGCTGCTTGGTCATCTTTCGAAACCGCTCGCTCATGCGGTCATCATCGAAAGAATCGTGAAAACCGCTTTTCCAAATTCGAGAAAGAACAGTAGCGCTGATCACATTCAGAAGACAGATGAAAACTGGGAGCCGTGGGTCAATGAAGAAATTTGAACCCTCGCCATACACGGAAGCAGATGCCTCCTGGATCACATCGAGAGAAAGTAACCACTGTGGATCACGTCCGAGAAGCGAAGACCGGGCCTGGACAATCCGGACAGTAGGCCTGAACTCGGAGACAGATAGACGGCGATCTCACAGCAGACGAGGCCTGGGACTAAGCAATAGAAAACTACTGCCTGGAGTCCTCGGAAAAAAGTCGAAACCATCTGGGTCTCGAGAGCGATGAAAATGCCTTATAAACATAAACATTTATGAGTTTTGTTCGAAAATTAGCTCGTCTTCAAACTACATCGGTCTCGCCTCTGGAGATTCGACATATGCCACTTGAGATCCCTGTCTGTGTAGATGAGATCAGGTTCCCCGAAATCGTAATGGGCATTCAACAATCGAAACATATCCTTTGGTCCTGTGTTCCTTAACCAAGCTATTTCATGAAACTGTGAGGCCTTCTTAAAGGAAATTAATCAATCTGGAAAAGTGAGAGTGCTTGTTCATTCGAACAAGTTAATTTAAGATAGTGGTGGCTATAAATCAGTTAGAGATTGTGTGAAAACTGTGCTTCATATTGAACCAAGTTAAGTCTCATAGATCTTTGGGGTTGTCAGAATCAATGAACTCATCCTAGACGGTACCTTCTTAATGCAACCAATAGCATAAGGCCGTTTATGTTTTTTGAGAGTTAAGAAACCAGCAGTGTTTTGAAAATCTGGAAAGAAAAGGGCGAGTCTTTGTAACATGGAAAAGATTTAATCATAAGTTGTGGGAGTTCTTGACAAGTAATCACAATGACGTGATCAACCCACATAGGGGGGGAAAACAGTTAAATCATATCAGGACTGGTACGTTTTTCTAAGAAAGTGAGCAGCACTTTGATGGCCAGTGTTTGCAGAACAAGCTCTGCCAAAAATTTGGAATCTGTGGGAGTTTGTCTAGAAGTGAGATAATTGTGACGTGGTTTCAGAAAAGCAAAAAGTGACCCTGTATGGAGTAGACATCAATTGTGATCTGTGTAGAGCACTGAACAAGTAATCAAAAGGATAGTGATGTTGTTCAAACACATGCTAAACAAATTTTGACCATAGGCTTTGGTTCTTCTACCAAGTTAATCATAAATTTTTGATCTGGGGTGTTCCTTCATCTGGAAATGCCAAATCCACCCAATTTTCAAGGTGGCAAAAGACAAAGTGATCCGGGGGCTACGAACCATAAGTTTCTAACGTTGTTTGCTAAAACCAAGTTAACCATACTGGACTCCAGTGGGTTTTTAGAATCAATTATAAATTTGGATCTGTGTGCAGTGTCTACAGGCAGAAGAATCATAATTGATGACGTGTGGTACCTCACTAGGACGAAAGGCTCAGAAGTAGAAACGGTAGCTGTGTTCTTTGACAAGTTAAGCCCACAATCTAGAATCGATGGTTTGCTATGAAAGTTAATCATAGTGGAAACTGTGGGTTTAGATGACAATTATAAAAGATCTTTCTTGTCATAGACCAGTTAATCATAATTAGATTGGTGGAGTCATGTTCCCATGACCAATTAAGCATCCCACAGGTGGTGTTTGCTATACCATGTTTTAGTATATATTGTGATCTGCGTGTTGCCAGACATGTATCACCTCTCTGGTGTCTAGTTACAGAGAGGTCCTGCATCTTGACACTCAGGAGTGAAAGCGTCATAAGCGAGAAATAAATCGTTTAAACCATCATAAAACTATAGCAACGCTTTTCTATATTCACAAGTTATCAGATAATTTAACATGATTTGTTACCACGCCTCTCCAACCTTTTGGAGTATACCTTGATTTGGTTTTTGTCTGATCGTTGGCAAGCATCGCGAATGGACTTGATCTGAAACGCTGAGGCTATATTGTGTATGGGAAGCTGGCTGGAAAAGCTGGGGGCTGATATTATCAAAGTAAGTCGTTACTTGTTGGATAGTTACCACTTTGATATGAAATCGGACATGGATATCAGCAGCCCATTCAAACAAATCGATACTGAAAAACAAACGTGTCTGCGTACTATTTTGGGAGCCATGAAATCTACACCAATTGTAGAAATGGAAAAGGCAGCCAACATCCAGCCCTTGGAAGACAGAAGAAGGAGAAAAGTGATTCTACAGACTGAAAGGATCAAAAGAATGCCTCACCATCCACTGCATGAAAAAATGGCGCTAGAACAAAGAACAGACTAAAGCGCACAAGTCTAAACCACAAAGCAAAAGAAATAGGAAAGTCATACTTGGAACTACTAAATCATAATTCCATACCTGAAGAATTGCTTTTGATCACTGGGAACCAGACTCAGTACCACTAAACTCTCAACCTCCATCCCTAAATTATTAAGCAAAGATGCCGAGCCTAATCTAGTGAAAAAGCAATTACAATGGAACATCTCCATTACATGTTTCAAGAAGACAGCTGGATAAGAATTTACACAGATGGATCGGCAATGGAGGCAACCATGAATGGTGGAGCAGGAGTGTACATTAGGCACCCAGATGCTACCACTGTGTGCTACATCGAGAAGAATAGATAGAAAACCGCTGTCTGCGGTCACATCGAGAAGAACAGAAAGAAAACCGCTGCCTGCGGTCACATCGAGAAGAATAGATAGAAAACCGCTGTCTGCGGTCACATCGAGAAGAACAGATAGAAAACCGCTGCCTGCGGTCACATCGAGAAGAACAGATAGAAAACCGCTGCCTGGATCACATCGAGAAGAACAGATAGAAAACCGCTGCCTGGATCACATCGAGAAGAACAGATAGAAAACCGCTGCCTGGATCACATCGAGAAGAACAGATAGAAAACCGCTGCCTGCGGTCACATCGAGAAGAACAGATAGAAAACCGCTGTCTGCGGTCACATCGAGAAGAATAGATAGAAAACCGCTGCCTGCGGTCACATCGAGAAGAACAGATAGAAAACCGCTGTCTGCGGTCACATCGAGAAGAATAGATAGAAAACCGCTGCCTGCGGTCACATCGAGAAGAACAGATAGAAAACCGCTGCCTGCGGTCACATCGAGAAGAATAGATAGAAAACCGCTGTCTGCGGTCACATCGAGAAGAACAGATAGAAAACCGCTGCCTGCGGTCACATCGAGAAGAACAGATAGAAAACCGCTGCCTGGATCACATCGAGAAGAACAGATAGAAAACCGCTGCCTGCGGTCACATCGAGAAGAACAGATAGAAAACCGCTGCCTGGATCACATCGAGAAGAACAGATAGAAAACCGCTGTCTGCGGTCACATCGAGAAGAACAGATAGAAAACCGCTGCCTGCGGTCACATCGAGAAGAATAGATAGAAAACCGCTGTCTGCGGTCACATCGAGAAGAATAGATAGAAAAACCGCTGCCTGGGTAAAATTCATTAGATATATTTTTTAATAACAAAATTTGCTACAAAATAATTCCACCGTCTTCTAAATTACATCGGGGACTCTCGCCGGTGCTACGGAGTTCGCACAATGCCACTGAGATCTTCCTGTGCTGTGTAAGAAAGAAATCGGAGCACACATGGTTACTCACCGAAGGACAAAGATAATGGTCATATCAATCAATCGATCAAACATATCCTTTTTCTGCTTCCTTGTGTTCCTTCTTATGGACCAAGTTAATTATAATTTGTGATCTGTGTGGTGTTTGTTCTTATGAACCAAGTTAATCATAATTTGGGATATGTGTGGTGTTTGTTCTTATGAACCAAGTTAATCATAATTTGTGATATGTGTGGCGTTTGTTCTTATGAACCAAGTTAATCATAATTTGTGATCTGTGTGGCGTTTGTTCTTATGAACCAAGTTAATCATAATTTGTGATCTGTGTGGTGTTCCTTCTTATGGACCAAGTTAAATCATAATTTGTGATCTGTGTGGTGTTTGTTCTTATGAACCAAGTTAAGCATAATTTGTGGTCTGTGTGGTGTGCGCAGAGAACAGGACCGTTCGGTGCTATGATACAGAGAGGAGGCCGCATCATTCGACACCATAAAGGGCGACATAAGCAGAGAAATCAAAATACGTTTTAAACCATTCAATAATTAAAAATCTTTATGCAACGCTTTTCTATATTGATCTATGTTATTCCGATATTGATTTATACGATTTATGATTTATCGCACGCCTCTGCCTAAGCGTTTTGGGTATCCTTTGATTTCGGTTTCTGGTGCAGGTGCATCGTTGGCAAGCGCTCGCCGAAGGACTTTTGATCTGACAACGCGAGGCTATTATTTTTGTTTGTAATATACCGCACGGCCGCCCCTAAAAGCTGAGGCGACAATTATCACAAAAGAAAATTACGTGTTACTTGTTGATAGTTCTACTTTGAGTTTATCGAAAAAAGGGGAGACTGCAGTAAAACTTAGTAAAGTAGCAAAACACGTAAGAATAAAGTACTTTGGTTTTACAAAATACAGAAACAGTGACGATACACAGCAACGTTTCGACCAAAGGCCTTTATCAAGCAAACGATACAACAGGAGTGACGAATTTCAAAGAACACTACATATGGACGACTGCATACGGAGACATTCAAACGTATCTACTTTGAGTTTAGAGTTATTGACAATATTTGATTTTAATGTTAGTTTGTCTCGAGAAGTGACTATGATGTGTTTAAGTCAGTAAATCAGATACAAATATCTATATCAGTAGGCCTATAATATTTTTGCATTTATACTAATTCAGTTTTTGTGTTTAAAAAGTAGATCTGATAAGAGAATTATTTCAGCAATTATAGTTATTTATTATCATTGAAAATGATTATGTTATGGCAATAGGGACTCGAATTAAAAAAGTAGCACCTGCATGGACATAGTATATCTCAGGGCGGAAGGTGAGCCTGTGTGTGATAAAAAGTTATTTATGTAATTTTCGGCTACTTTTGCGTTATGTGTGTGATAAAGAGAATTGCTTATGAAATATTTGCCTTTGCCTACTTTTGTGTTCGTTATTTATTGCTCTATTTTTCTTCTTCATCTTTCAACTCCCAACGGAGCACAGGTCTTTAACAAACTTCTACCAGCTCTTCCTCTCTCCAGTCATTCCTTCAAATTCTTTCTATGTTTTACCTATCCTTTTAATATCAGTCTCCAGCTCTCTTCTCCGGGTATGTCTAGGCCTTCCCCTACTCCTCTTTTCTCTGCGTGTTCCAAAACAGTGCCTGTCTTGTAATGCTTCCGGTCGGTCTTCTCAATGTATGTCCTATCCACCGCCAGCGTCTCTTCCTTAGCTCTTTCTCCACAGGTATCTGCTTAGTTCTTTCTCTGAGTTCCTCGTTTGTAATCTTATCATACCATCTCAGTCCCTCTATTCTACGTAAACATCCATTTATGAAGGTCTGCAGTTTTCTGGTGGTTTCTTTTGTTATCTTCCATGTTTCCGAACCATAGAACAGCGCTGACTTCACATTTGATTGAAAGATTCTCAGCTTTGTGTTTGTTTTGATCTACAAACAATTGTTGCAATGTAAATCTACATTGACTGCCACTCTAGACTTATCATCATCATCAAGGTGCGTATCCTTTATAGGACGTTGCTCTTTTGCAGTACACTTGAAATTCACTCTGTCTCTATCTAGTTCACCCACTGCGTCCCGGACCCTGCCCTCTAATATTGTTCTTTCCAGGCCATCGTGACGATTAATGCGACCAAAGTATCTAATTTTACAGTATAGTATGTTGTTTATCAGCCAATTCTCTTTAACATTTCTTTCTTTCAGGACATCAGTGTTCTTTCTTTTTTCTGTCCATGGTATTCGTAGGATCTTTCTGTAGAATTTAGTTTCGAATGACTGGGTTTTCGTTCTTGTTTTTTTTTTTTTTTTTTTTGTGTAATGGTCCATGATTCACAACCATAAGTAGCCAATGAAAAATTGCATGTTCTCAATATTTTTAATTTTAATATTTTGTTGGTGCTTTGCCACATGTTCTTCATTGTACTCTAGACTACACATCCCTAATTAACAGATTTGCTAAAGTTAAAAGGGTAAAACTGTAGTAGATTGTTGTAGTTAATATCGTTATTTTAAAGTAGTTTATAATTTCAAAATAAAATAGTATTCGTACATTCTGTGCAGTTTTAAAATAAAAATCACAATCGAAGATTATTTTAAAGAAAAAAACATTTAAGGGGCGGCTTTTCGAAGAATTGCCTCATACTAAGAAAATATACCACACGACCCTGACCGAGAACACGCTGTGCCTCGGCTCCAATGCGTGTCGGACAAGTGCCTCCAGAACGTGAACACGCTGTGCATCGGCCCCTATGCATATAGGACAAGTGCCTCCGACACATTTCAGCTTAAGGTAATACTTGAGTTTATCTGATATAATAATTCCGTACATTAAACACTGCTAACAACAGATGGAGATGGGGTGAAGGAAATTAAAAGAAGAACAAACATGGCTTTACAAAAATTAAACAACTAAAAACAGTTTGGAACGGAATTGATAAGAAAACAAAGATCAGAATACTAAGAGCATGCATATTCCCAGTGGCAACGTATGGGTGTGAAGCATGGACATTTAATAAAGCAGTGGAAAAGCATATATTTGCTTTCGATATAAGTGTTACAGAAGAGTCCTCCGTATAACTTGGACAGAGAAGAGAACAAATAGATCTATCCAGAAAGAACTCAAAATCAAAGAAAATTGGCTGATGCTACAAATAAGAAAGAGAAAATTGAGATATTTTGAACATATAAAAAGACATGAAGGGCTGGAGAAGACCATCATGGAAGAGGCATACCGGCAAAGAGAAGAAGAGGAGACCACGGAAAGATGGATTCAGGATGTAACTGATGGCTTGAACATGACGGTTGCAGAGGCAGGACATATGGCCTATGAGAGAGAGAGAAATTCCGGAAGACTGTTGGGGTGGCAAAGTTCTGCTCAGGAGAAGCTATTTGATTGGGTATCACTTGTGTCCGACTCCACGCATGAAACGAACCGTATACCTTTGAATCTAAAGTCAAACACCGTACCTCAACGTAAAATTGCGTACTGGTTCAGAAATGGACTAAAATCTGGCGCTGTCTAATGTTTCCTGTCGCAGTAGCCAGATTGGATTACTAATATTGTCGCCGTGTGTACCACAGACTTTTAAACTTCATTCATTATTTCTATCATTGTGTTGCAGTTAATTGTATACATATTAGTTGTGTATTGACACTTGTTTGAAGTTGTAAACGAAAAATGGTTCGCCTTACCGCACAACTAATTAATATGTCGGCACAGAAACATAATGCAGTTAGAGATTGGGAGCTTGATTTAAGAGGTATGATGATTGCTAAGGAAATACCAGTTATCGAGCGTTGTTGCATCCATCATATGTTATCATTAACATTATGATTATCATGTAGTTCACATACCACAGCTTGAACTTGAATTAAGTTCATTTGTAGTTCTGTTGTTATGAGCTACATGTTTTCTGTTATTATAGGGATAAACAGTTAAATGTACTGTAGTCGTAATTATTGAGCCGACATCGACTCAAGTTATTTGAGTAATTTTATTATACTAGTTTAGTTCCTCACCCACCACTCAGTCAACTCATCACCACTGCTGCCTGCAAACAATTACAAATAGGAGGTTGCTCAGCAGTATGATGAGTATCTCCCAAGTCAGAGTTGAAATGGTGTGTGCTGATAGTTACCGTGGCTCCCTGGCTAAATACACTCCTCATTCCACCAGTTTTTTGTGCTTGACAAAGTGCGATTCTCTTTAAAACAAAATCACAATGATGTATTGATTCAACAAAAACTCCAGTGTGTCACACAACACACTGTGTGTCCACATCTCAGTAACACTAACAGGCGCTTGATGACAAACATCACCCATATCCATCAACTTCCAGACAATCTGTGCTGTTGATGCAAGTCTATCACTACATCAGCTCTCACATTTCCATATATTCTTGGAAGCTGGCCAACATAGACTTGTACTGCAGCCTGTCTTTTTGAAGCTTCTGAAACATTAACCGAGTTAGACATAGTAATCACTGATGCCTCCACTAATCATTCTCATAGAATTATTGAAAAACAAAAGTAACTGCCTAATTTAACAGCCTATTGATTAATTTGCAGCTTTATATTATCATGTAAACTCGTCATAATATGCAACATGTATAACAAAGTACAAGAGCTATGATAAAAATTGCCAGTGAGGACCACTGATTGCATGCTTATATAGTTAATTGCTTCATGAATTGATAGTCACAATGATTTTGTATTCATATGCATGCCTTCAACAAAAAAGCTCAGATGATCTTTGATTTTGAAAGATATTTGAATCTTATAGTGGGGTCAAAGGCACATAGGGACAATTCTATTTCAGCATTAGTGATCTGGCACTAATCAAGATCCTACCCCACCTCCACGTGGTGACCCTCATAACAGACAACCGATCTTGTCTGACTAAGCGGGTAGGGATTGAGGGAGAGCTACTCTGGGGCAAGTAGAGATGCAAAGCTAGTCACGTTAGATGGGATCCACTTGTAACACAGACTGGCGAACTCCCAGAGTGGCTATTAATGCTCGCCTCTCCTGGCCAATAGGAAAAGGATAAACGTGGAACCGCGTGTGGCGAAACTCGGAGTCTGCACATGCTCTCTCTTGAGCCGATGAGTATGCTGGGAGTCTGGTTGAACTGCACGTGGGTCCACATAGGCCAATCGAAAAGACTGCCCAGTGCTGGGCGAAATTTGGAGCCCGTGCATGCTTTCTCTTGAGCCGATGTTATGCTGGGAGTCGAGCTGAGCTGCATGCGGGTCCACACGGACGGCCTAGGCAAATGTGAGCACAGCAGGAAAAGGTGAGGTAGGCACCAGGGCAGAGTGAGCATGCACAGGTGGACCCACAAGGGGCGAAACCAAGTGCCCCCATCACAGGGGTGGGGGTCCAGGTTGAGCCCTAGGTGGGGACAGCGCAGGCAAATGTGTGCACGGTTGGAATTGATGAAAATGGTGAAGTAGGCACCAGTGCAGATTGAACAAGCACGCAGAAGATGCATGGGTGGGCCCGCATCGGGCGAAACCTGCGCCTCCATCTCATGGGTGGGGGACTGGGTTAAGCCCCAGCCGTTAACTGCACAGGCAAATGTGAGCATGATTGGAATTGATGGAAATGGTGAGGCTGGCACCAGAGCAGAGCGTGCATCACATGCGAGCGATGCACGGATGGGCCCTCATGCGGGCAAAAAAAGCACAGTGTGCCAGGCATGAGGGTGTGCGGACCACCCGAGTGTGCAGTACAACTGGAAAGCCCAGCAGAGGTAAAGGCAGTGCACTACTGCTGCCTTGTAGTTGATTGGGAACAATCAAAGGCTAGCGGAGCAAACCGTACACAAAACTGGATGGTAGGCAAACCAAGCAGTCCATTAACAAGACTTATAGCGGGGCAGATGACGCTCATCAGCCCAGGAGGGTGGGTCGCTGCCCTGAAAAACAATAGCAACCTGCTGCTTTGTGGGTTTTGGCTGGGAACAGCAAAAGGCTAGCGGAGAGCGAACCGTACACAAACGCTGGTTGAAACGAACACACCACCGAAGGATAAGCACTTCAGCTCCAATTGGTACTGAAGGCTGTGCACGTACATCCCGTTCTGTTTCTCATCGCGAGAGAGAGAGACACAGTGAGCAGGCACCAAAGCAGAGCGAACATGCATGCAGACGTGCATGGCACTGATGGTGGAGTCAAGAAGGCGTAGGGGTGAGCAAACCACCCAAATGTGCAGAAAAACTGGAAAGCCCAGCCGTGGCTTGAATCCAGTGCGCATTTACGCTCACAGGAACTACTACTGCCTTGTAGTTAGATTGGGGACAATCAAAGTCTAGTGGAGCAAACCATACACAAAACTGGATGGTAAGCAAACCAAGTAGTCCAAAAAACAGACAGGTAACCGGGACAGATTACGCTCAACAACCCGGGAGGGTAGGTTGTCTAAGGGTCACTACCGTAAAAGAAAATAGCAACCTGCTGCCTTGCCGGTAAGCTGGGGACAGCCAAAGGCTGATGGAGAGCGCACCCAGTAAACACTGGCTGAAACTGGACACATTGCCAAAGAATAAGCACCAGAGCTCCAAATGGCGCTGAATGATATGACGTAAAAATACGTTCTTGGCATAGGCTGTTTATATACCACAATAAGAATGATCAAAATGCCCAAAAGAACGATCGCGGAGAGAATGAAAATCTCATAGTAGTGGTCAGAAGATACTTTCTTCCATTTAATACATTATACAGTTGGTGCCTGGTTCTCTTACCTGTATCTGGATATTTTAGTAAAATTGACAGCTGACTCAAATGTAATTGCTTTCTGACATTCTCAAAATATATGCTTGCTTACTTGCTAGGTATTTTAATTTTAGAGCCTGTTTGATGTTGCTGACATGAATTGATTGTCAATTAAGTGGAGTCTTGTGTTGTGTTCTGCTGATACTCACTCAATAATTACTCTTTGAAAGTACAAATCCCCATGTTTTGTCTAAAAACTACTGGATTAATTCATTAACATTATATAGTTTTTAAAATTAGTTTTCAGATTATAGCTATTTTACCTACTCCGTTCCTTCTGACCTACTCGAACATGTTTTACGCCCGAGTGGTTACCGGGCCCAAATTTGGGGTGTAAAGAATAGAACCACTGTTACCTGCCACACATGTCGGGCGACTAAGGAGTTTGCGAAATCGGATGCATGTGTCGCTAGATGCTAACCTGAAATAAATGCTTGCAGAAAACGGATGCACCAGGCCATCAGGCGCATAACATGGTGCAACGACCCTCACAATGAGGAATGGGATAACGAATTCTACGGTTGCCAATCTGCCTCTGAGATTTAGCCACGCAGTAAGAATCTCAGACCTACCATCAAGAGGGTGGCCAAAACTTACTGCGGGAAGAGGTCGGCACAAACGGGAAAACATAAATCATAGGAATTATATCCTACAGAACTGTCCCCAGTATGCAGACTTGAGAAGAAAGAGGTGGCCCACTTACGCTAGCGTTCAAGATAAATTCTATCTGTGGTTGATAATCTGAGGCAGACGGCTGCCTTTATTAGAGAATCCGAAATCCCAATCTAGTGAGAACGCAGAAGAAGAAGAACATGTTTTAAAGCAATCGTTCCCCTCAAACTGTCAAGATTTCCAAATTGCTTGTCCAGCTATGACTTGTAACAACTATATCAGACATCTCTACTCCTCATATGCTATACATGTTTGTAAAAGATGTTCAAAAGTCATTTTGTCAATGCCACATTGCTTTTCTAACCACAGTGTGGTTGTTCTGGATTAGGGACATTCTCAGCCATTTTGATATGCATGTCGTCACTTGGCAATTTGCGGTGGCTGTAGTGATGTGGATCACATATCCATTGATCAAAGAAAAATACAGGCGTAACACCTTTTTTCAATATACCTCATGGCATGAAAACAGGTCCTTTACTCTTTTGTTTGCTGCAATTATTGACAGTGCATATATCAAAACAACTATTTGCCTCTGTGTTTATAATTTCAGTTTCAAACTTCAAAACTTCTTTTGACCATCTAGTTACTGACAATCTTTTCTGTATACTGTTACTTAGGTTCTGAAATGGGACCAGACACTCGGTCCCCCTTTAGGGGACTACACACAAGCTGCATGGGCTTGTAGCAGTCGGCAACTCAAAGCTGACTGCTAGAATCAGGGTCAGCGTTAAGTACAAAACTGACCATGACTCCGCTTCGCCTCCCTGTGGCAACTCCAGAAACAGATGACTATCAAGAAGCTTTCTCGGTACCCAAAAAAGACTTGAAGTTAGATGTGTCTGACCAAAAGGTGCAAATACCACAGATCACACTGAAAACTGCAACACGCCACATTTTGTTCTCCGGGCTGCATCCTGCTATAACCAGTGGCAGTATGAGAATGAACGAGGAAGAAAATTTAGATATTCTACACCTCCATTTTCTTTTGCATTCATTGCAGATCCATTTATTTTACTTTTCAAACAGGGTACAGAATACCAGTTATAGAGAATTTGGGTGCAACCCTGGTACGTTTTCATGTTCTAGTTTTAGATCTGCATCAATGTATCATACTTATATTGTTATGTAATTTAGACATTACTATGACAGTAGTTGTGCTACACCACATAAAGTATGTATGTATACATTTGTTTGACTTATTTCATCTTATTTGAAGTAAATTCATTTTTTTTTTTTTTAAAGTTTTTATTTTCTGCTCACCCTCTATAAATATGAACCATGTAATTATTAAGAGGTATGTGTTGGGTTCAGAGTCTAAAAATAGTGCTCTGATCTCTTCTTGTAAGGTGGTTGATGTTGTCATTGGGGTTTCGGTTGGCCTTGTAGATAAAACTGCTTCTTTTCAAATGTCTCATTGCTTCTTTGAACGCTCCATATCGGCCACTTGTTAACAACTCTTTGTGATCCGAGCCCAAGAGCGGTTGTACCAGTTATGCGCCTACAAGTAGGCCAGCACATCCTATTTCAGCTACGCTTTTTATTTACTTGTATAGCTTCTCTAGGCCCATACCTTAGTCTCCTCTTACTACATGCCTTGTAGGTCACAGTGTTACTATTCTTTGCACCCTTGAGGGTCCCGACAACACACAGGAGATCCCATTGCTAAATTATGGAATCTGTTTTCCTTTGAATGGCTCGGCACACATTGGGACTTTTCTGCCTGTGTCAGTACTTTTGTGTCCCAACCATTTCTCAATACTTGTATCCTCCCATTCTTTCCATCTCAACTATAGATGTTAATTATTTGCTTCTGTGATGACCAAAAGTGCATGGTTTTGCACTTTGTCAAGTTTACATAATGTGATATTTGATACAGGACACCATACAGCTGACCAATATT
This sequence comes from Arion vulgaris, assembly GCA_020796225.1. Classification (NCBI taxonomy): domain Eukaryota; kingdom Metazoa; phylum Mollusca; class Gastropoda; order Stylommatophora; family Arionidae; genus Arion; species Arion vulgaris. The sequence goes on along the minus strand of CM036763.1, from coordinate 51,116,837 downwards.
TTAAGTGTTGTTGTATGCTCTCTTGATAAACAATCATTTATTGTGCATTAAAGTTGACATCCTTGAGTGAATAAAAAAAAGAGGAAGATGTTCTGTTCTATTGCCATTCAGGCAAACTACTGGCATGGTCTTTCTCTACATTTTATTCTGTTTTATTTGGTGTGTATGTTTCACATACATCTCTATCTAGCATTTGTTTTGTTATTATGAGATTATAAAAAGAAATTATGCTACAAATTGTCAAAGCAACCTCAGCTTTTAAAAGTCTTAAATAGTTTTATATCTCCTTCGAACACTCCATATCGACCACTTGTTAACCACTCTGTGTGATTTGTATGTGATCTGAGCCTCATAGCTATTGTACGTTGTGCCAGTTATGCACCTACAAGTAGGCCAGCGCATCCGATTTCTGCACTGCATTTTATTTACTAGGATAGCTTCCTAGGTCCTACATCAGTCGCCTCTTACGACATGCCTTGTAGGTCACAGTGGTACTTTCTTTGCTTCCCTTGTGGGTTATGACACCACACGGAGGAAATAGTTGTATATAAGTTATACAGTTTGAAAACTAAATTTTTTATTCCAATGTTGCATCAATCCTAACAGGCCAGTGGGACTTGAAAAATACTTTAAAGATATAGAAAGTAAATTGAACGCATTTGAAAATAGATGTCTGTGGAAAACTGAACATAAAATTGAACAAACTCTGGAGAAATGTCTGGTCAACCACTAGTACCAACTGTTATAAGAAAGAGAAGATGGAGATATGTTGGAAATACTCTGAGAAAAATGATCAAAGATCACAAAGCAAGCATTGAAATGGGAGGCAAATGGTTCGAAAAGAAAATGATGCCCTATAGAAACTCTGATACAAATTTTACTGAGAGAGGTGAGAAATATTGAACTTAGTTCATAGTAGGGATTGAATGAGTTGCCCAGGATAGAGCAGTCTGGAGAAATTGTTTGTAGGCTCGTGTAACATATAACAGTAAGTGAGGACTACAATAAAGTTAATAAACATTCAAATTAAAGAAAATGTGTCTTGTTAAATAAGTATGCTATGAAATTTCTGTTTTTGATTGGATTACAGGATCAGTTTGACACCATTGACTTCACAGATAATGATGTTCGTAAAATAGACAAGTTTCCACTCTTAAAACGTCTCAAACACATATTTCTCAGCAACAATAGGATTGTGTAAGTATCTTGTTGTTTAAGTTGACCGTAACATTCTGGTAGTTTCACATCCTAGACACGGACAGGAATAAATGACATCAACTTAGTTTGAACACAGGAAACAAACGTTGATCATTCACATGCTATGCAGAAGAGGTATACATAAAGGATACAAAAATATGTGCTAACACATTTAGACAAACATTTGAAGCAGAATTTTTAAACATTGGAGATAAACTGCATATGGGGAGAGTTTTATTATTAAAGGTGCTTCTAAGCATTACAAGGACTGTTGATTGTGAAATGTGTTAGCGACTTACAATGCTTATTCATGTGTGAGGTGTACACCTATAAACTATGGATATTGTCAAACTGGCCACATGACATTAACTCTTAAACGTTCATGGGCTTTTAATGTTTTTATTTTTGATTACCTGCTCTATTACTAGCAGCCATATATATTTCTTGCATTGGAAATATGCAATTTATATATGGTTGGAATGCTAAGTGAATGGACTATCCAGATATGGGGTTTTAATATCAGTGTGATGTGATATCGGTGACTTAATTTTGGTGATGCTAAAAATATATTTTTCTACAAATTTCAAATAATTATACAGTCACAAAGAAGGAAAAGAAGTATGAAATATATCATGAAAACTATTACCACAGTCTCATAGTACATTCATATTTACACAATATATCAAAAATAAAGTTGTTTGGACAATATACAAGGCAGTAATCTGGAAATTTGTAACTTCTAAATATTTCCATATTTTAAAGTCACAAATTAAAAACTAATAAATAAATAAAAGAAAATGATGCAGAACTGGCCTAGTAAGTAGCCCATAACAAACTAACACTTATGGTCTTGATCAGGACAGTAATCTGAGTCATTAAATTCCATTTTATTAGCAAATGTGTCGTTTTTGACAAGAGCAAGTGAAAACACGTCTGCAGTACTTATCCAAAATGGCGGCACGATTGGAAATGCCGGTGTAATAAAAAGCATGCTCTGAAGTCGGAGAAGGTTCGCCTGAATGGCTAGGGACAGTGTAGAAATTGTAAGTAGGCTTTTCATGTGAACATCAGTCAAAAGCACCATACCATGCTCCCTGACTACGCATGAATTCACAGCAGCCTAACACAGAACGAAAAAGCATGCCTTTGTCAATGCAATTAGACATCTTCAAAATAAATAATTTTTTTTTTCAATTTATTATGGTAATATCATGTTTTGCATTAGTTAACATATATTATATGCATTTAAATGCATAAATACGGCTAGTTCCGGAGTCATGTAGTATCGCATTTATAAATGAGATTTTCTTAATACTCGAACGTTACATGGCTAAGATGAAATGTAATAGTCTGTATGAGATACATTTTCCTGAAAATAAGCTTGTAAAATACAATTTTGTAGCAGCAGATGCACTTCCTAATAAATCTCTAGTTATTTCCTGAACAACAATTGAACCATCTTATGTCAAACCCTTCTTTCCCATAGTCTTAATGTTTGAGTAATAGTGGTTGCAATTTGATAATTACATGCAATAATAAGACACTATAGCCAATAAAATGAACATATTTGTTTTGATAGCCAAAATATTACAGTAGAAAAATGACAAATAACTCTAGTTATGGCACATCTGTTTGCACAATGTAATCACATCTTTGTCTTCAATGTCAGACATCTTTGCTATTTGTATGTCTATGTTATATTAAGAAATGTACTGCTTCAGTTATGTAGTTCTAACTTTGGGAATTGTTGTCTACAAATGACTAAATATAAGATGTGGGGAGGAAAGAGATGTTTTATTTTCAATACATTTGTCATTACAATGTTAGCCAATGTGTGTCAGAAACTGTTTGATAATAAGAAATTTTCTATACAATGTATGTACTTGTTATTGACATTTTCCAGTCGAATATCAGACGACCTCCAGGAGACCCTTCCCAGTTTGGAAACATTGATATTGACAAACAACAGCCTTAAAGAACTGTCGGACATAGATCCTCTAGGAACTATCACCACATTAAAATATCTCAGGTATGTTATCTGTTGTTTTAGTGGGAATCTACTCAACACAAAAACTAGATAATATATTTCTACCAGATAACTGCCGTGTCCTTTGATGTACACCTGCGCCCGTGTGGTGCTGGGGTCTGCAAGGGAAGCAAAGAATAGTACCACTGCTGCCTACAATGCATGTCATAAGAGGCGACTGATGTAGGCCCTAGGGATGCTGCACAGAAATCGGTTGTGCTGGCCTACTTGTAGCCACATAACTGGCACAACATAGAATCGCTCTTAGGCTCAGATCACATACAAATCACACAGAGTGGTTGACAAGTGGTCAATATGGAGCATTCGAAGAAGAAGATGTATACAAGAATGAGAATGTTGCTAACGGGAAGACATGTTTGTTGTCATTAGAAACTATTCAGTAAGCTTGTACTTTTGTGTATGAACTATAGAATTGATATCATGTTATTGTTTATCATTAATATACAGCAAGAGATTCTGTTTTGTTATTGCATTAGCATCATTCATTCATTGATTAACCAGTGTTACAGAAATATTACAATCTAGCTTTCTTAATCCAACCAAACACACAAAACTGGCAACTTCATCTAAACACCTTCTTACTAATTCAGTATATACACATTGTTTGCTCTTTCTTTCTCTATCTCATATTTTGATGTGGTGTTTCTAATAACGTTCTTTCACACTCAAGAGAGACACTCTCTCTGAGAGGTGGATGCTCCTGCTTAGAAGGAAAGCATACTTCATATGATCAGTACTGTAACGAGATGGATACTCACAGAGCAAGCATACTTTATCAGTACTGTGATGTGATGGAGACTCAAAGAGCAAGCATACTTTACCAGTCCTGTGACTAGATGGACACTCACAGAGCAAGCATACTTTAGCAGTACTGTGATGAGATGGATGCTCACGGGGCAAGCATACTTTATCAGTACTGTGATGAGATGGAGACTCAGAGAGCAAGCATACTTTCGCAGTATTGTGACTAGATGGATACTCCTACTCAGAGAACAACTAACTATACTTGATATCATGAGTGGGTCAAAGAAAAATATTGAAACCGAATTCTACATGTGTCTAGATAAATGACAATAAGTTCAACCATGTAAACATTGTATTACTGTGTGGATCACATACACATAACCTTGTTTTCTCATGCTGGCACTTATAATACTAGCATAGTAAAACAGATTTTAGCTCAGTTACGCAAGGAAAATACTTCAACTCTTTCTTTCACTATAACACATTGCTAGTGATGGTTATGTAGACTGTGAATTAAAGGCCCTTTCCGTGTGTTTATATGGAGTTATGTTTTGAACCCTGCAAGCAAAATATAAAACACTTACAGATGATTGAATCTGCCTTCATCCTCATAGTTGAGAGTTATTTGGGCCACCCACATCTGATCATCTTGCTTTATATTTCAGTCTTCTTGGAAACCCACTTGTGTCAAAGAAAAATTATAGATATTATGTCATTCACAAAGTTCCTAGTCTCAGAGTATTGGATTTTAATAGAGTCAGACAGAAGGTAAGTGTATTCTTGATTACTAGTTACCTGTCCAGTCATTTCATTGTTTGACTTTGATTAACTATTATTCATGGTTACATTGGTAGTGTGCTTGATTCATTCACCATATAGGGTTCGCAGAGTATCCATCTCGTCACAGTACTGATCATGTAAAGTATGCTTTCCTTCTTAGCAGGACCATCCACCTCACAGAGAGAATGTCTCTCGTGATGTCTATGTCTCTCTTGATGTCTATCACCAGTGCTTTTCAATATATACCTAGAACACATGCAGCTAGAACACATGCAGGAGACACTGCAAGACCATCAAACATCAATAACCATCGGTGGCCAACCTCTTTGGGAGCTACAATTTGCTGACGATATTGACCTTACGGCATGGGGCACTGAAGCAGAATTTCAAGAACTAACCTCAAAATTAGAGACCGTGAGTAGAAAATATGGAATGGAAATTAACACAGAAAAAGTAAGATATTGGTGAATAGGAGCAACAACCACGAGCACACCAATATCTGGCTAAACGGAAAAAAGCTGAAGGAAGTGGAAACCTTTAAATACCTCGGGTTCTACATGTGCATCGATGGTAACTCTGGTAAGGAGATCAAGACTTGAGATGGCTTCAGCCGCTATGTCTCGGCTAAATGTGATATGGAAAAGCAAAATTAGCACTCTGGCAAAAATCAATATCTACAGATCGCTGGCGCTATCTATTCTTTTATACGGTTGTGAGAGCTGGACGCTCAATGCAGAATTGGAGCGAAGAATCCAGGCCTTCGAATATAAGTGTTACAGACGGGTACTACATATTAGTTATATAGAACATAAAGACGAATATTTATATGAGACCAAATAAACAACCTTGCAGGTTGACAAGTACCACTCTTGACAATTGTGAAAAGGGCGTAAACTTGCGCGGTTCGGGCATGTGATGAGAATGGCTCACTCTCCAAGATTATCCTACAGAGAACAGTTGAGGGTGGAAGAAGGAAAGGAGGGCAGAGAAAATCTTGGTTTGACAACATCAAGAGCTGGTCAGGACAGAGTTTCTCCACACTCGCTCGAGGAGTTCAAGACAGAGACTCATGGCATGCTTTTTGTGCTGTCTCCACAGTGACACCCCTACGACGCTGGCGGGTTATGGGCTTTATTTATATATAGGGTTCAATTCCCTGTACAGTCTATTCCATGAATAACATGTAGGTTCATGACTGTCTTATTCCTAATCTTCATCACGTCATTAGTCCAATATTTTTAGATCTGTCAGAATTACAAAGTTTGCAGTTTAGTTAAGAAAACTTACCTGTAGTGTCTGGTCAATCATACCAGGGTTTGAAACCGAGACCACCATATCATGTTTGTACTAAAATGTATATGATTTTTTAGGGTCTGCATTACAATTGAAGAGCTTGGTGGAAAAAAAGGCATATCCCACAGTTTTAAAGTTCTGAGAGAAAAAAGCATTCAAAGTTTTTTGAATGCATGAAATCTTCAATAATAGAAATACAAATGTTGGGACTATCCCACAACAAAGAACTGAGTACACATACTACATGGTTTCTGCTATCTTATTTTGAAGAAAAAACTCTCATTTGGATGAAAGAGTAGGATATGCCCTTCCTTACACCAAGACGTTCAATTCTGCAATGATGTTCATTTGTTTGAGCTGTATTTTAAGCTAATGAGGTGTCCCAGCAGTCTGTAGTAGCTAATTCTTAGTCCAAACAGAATTGTTTATTGATACTCTTGATATGAGGGAATTGTTTCAAACCTGTCTTCAGTTAGAATTTTATTTCTCCATTTGGTTGTAGTTCTACTTGGGAGTTTTTTTTGTGGTTGCTGCCTCCAAATAATTTATGGATTTAGTTACTAGTGTCATATAATGCTGTATAGAAATTTACAGTACTTGTACTGTCTGGTTTCTTCAGAGTTTCACCATACATATTACATTCAATTCTTTTTTTGTTGTTAGGAGAAGGATGCTGCATCAAAACTGTTCAAAAAAATCAAAAGTCAACAGCAGTCTGTTACAGCAGGGAAAGGTGAAAAAGCAAAGACTTTCACACCAGGTGAAAAACTGACACCTTCCAGATCTGCTCCTACAGCTCCTCCAAAGCAAGACATTGCAGCCATAAGGGTAATGTTTGCTCTTGATTATGTGCATATGTTTTGTTTTTATATGTACATTTAATAAATGTTCTTTCACTTGAGATCTTGTTATATCACTTGTAGTCTGCACATAACAAGTCTGTAATGGATTTCCCCAACATTTTGTATTGGTGAGCATACTCTGGGAACACTTATCTTCTATTGCTTCATTCGGGTCATTGTTCTTGCTCTAGATCAACAAACTTGTTGCCAGGACAAAGTACTAAGTCCATGTGTCTGTCTCGTAAGACCAGACTGAACATTGGTGATAAGGAAGCCAAGACTTCACAACAATCAGTCAGATGTGTTATATTCAGGCCATGACGATGGCAAATGAAAGAAAAAATCTCCGTCAACACCAAAATGATCTTGCTAACAAATCAACAGAAATGAAAGTTCTAATGGACTATGAGAAACTAAACTGCGAGTATGAAAACATTTCCATTTTCACAGAGGTATCTGTAATAAACAAGAAAGACCAGCAACATCATCTCTTTCTTTTCTTCTGTTCCCCTCCCATGTTAAACTCCAATAATGAAGAGAATTGAAGGAAAATACAACTAGGAATCTGTACATACATATACAGATGGATCTGCAGATGATACAGTAAAAAATGGAGGTGGTGGCATTTTCATAAAATAAAAAGGAGGGAAGCGCTTTTAGAGCAGAGGCACTGTTGCAGACACTTTGAATTTTCACAGGATCAGATCAACCTAGCTTTGCTATATGCATAAGTCATCTCTGATGACCTCCATATGACCAATCAGATGTGATACCATACTACAGTATAACTCCAGATTTGGTACTTTAACCCTCTTATTCCCAGCCCTTCAGAAAAATTTGCTACTGAAATCCCAGAGCAATGGAAATAACTCCACAGCAATGAGAAGTGTTTGTGAAATAAAATTCATAACAAATTCTAATCAATATTTGTGATTTAAAGTCCAATTTACAGTTAAATGGTTGAGGTACTAGTTTGTAAACATGTATATTGTCAATACCATGCAAGTTGGATGTAAAAATTATACAAGTGAAGAAATAAAAAATGAATGACAATATTGAAAGTATGTTTCACTCAAAAATGTCAGTTTTATTGAGGATAAATGTAAATTGAAAGGTTGAAAAGCAATCTCCTAACAGAGGTTGATTTTACATGTGAGGCCGCCAGTGGTTACCGGGGCCTAAATTTGGGGTGTAAAGAATAGAACCACTGTTACCTGCCACGCTTGTCGTAAGGGGTGACTAAGGAGGTTTGGCTGAAATCGGATGCACATGTCCTAAACGTGTAGAAGTCTATGCGTTTAGGGGCCTGCTAAACCAATGTGCAACGTATACACGTTCTTGGCAAAGATCAAACATATCACAAAGAGTGATTAAAATTGGTTGTAAAGAACGACGAAGAAGAAGACATGTGAGGCAGCTATCACTTGTTTCCACACACCTTCGTGGTGCAGTCCTCATCTTCATTTAGAAACACTAACTGCGTCTCTGCATTCTGCCAAATAGTAGAGTTGAGTCGGTTGATAGTTGGCATGAATGGAGTTGATCAGTCCTGCAGTATCTGGGAGTTGATCAGTCCTGCAGTTGCCTAGCCTGCATGTTTGTATGGGCATGATGGCCCTCATACAATCAAGACACAGGTTCAACCTTCCACATGTCCATATTGTCCTCATGGAACGAATTTGGAATTGACATTGAGGTACAAATATTTGCTGATACTTTCAAATCTATTTCTTGACACTATATCTGACAAAGCAGGCACATTCAACAGTTTATCGGTCAACCAAAACATTCTGTAGTGAGGTAACTGGTGAGTTCGACACATATAGTTTACATAAAGAAAGATATTGATGTAATCAAAAGAAACAGGTGTCCATGAAGGATCTGGATTTTCCTGAATTTTCATAAGAGCAAATGCGCTGGTTTGCTCTGTCCAGTTCTAAAAAAATACCTCACGTAAACATCGCGTGCGTAACGACGGTAATCACAAATAGAGAATAATCTGAATCAATGTCATTTGCAGAACCTATTTCATCACTAAATTGTTCGATATTGATAGTGCTCAGCTGTTGCGACTGCTCTCTCTCAACTTTACAACCTGGGTGGACGGAGGGAGCGGCGGTGTTCGCATCCATCGACAATCGTAATTCATCGTAACTAATAGTTATGCAAATCGTCGTAAACACTAGAACTAGCATCGTAAATTTTCGCACGCAAATATTGAATTAATTATATATCAATCCGATTTATCAACGATCTGCGCAAATTTTCCATCAATTGAATCATAATTCACAAGTTTTCCAGAAAATAAAAGAACTTTTTTAAAAATTCGTAGATACGAAACCAATTACACTAGAAACACGCGGATTTCTAAAATGACATCAGGGCTAAATTTAACGTGTCTATTCGCAAGGAAAGATATAGAAAAAACTATTTAAAATGGTATATACCTGCCGGGCGGTAACGTCCGCTATGGGTTTATACCGATAACGGGCGCATTCGGCCGCTCCAGGAATAAGAGGGTTAAAGTGGAGTCATTTTCTATTTTAAAATTCTTTGTTACCAGTCTGTAGAAAAGTGTGTCCTGTTGAATAATATGCTGACAGTTTGCCCACATCTTGATGTTCCCTTCCTGACCATATCTCTGTCCACCTCCATACTCTCTTGCCCTAATGTCCCTTGCCAATATGCCTACACTTTGACAGTCTGCTCATATCGTAATGTTCCCTTCCTGACTATATCTCTGTCCATCTCCATACTCTCTTGCCCGTATGTTCCTTGCCAATATGCCTACACTTTGACAGTCTGCTCATATCGTAATGTTCCCTTCCTGACTATATCTCTGTCCACCTCCATACTCTCTTGCCCGTATGTTCCTTGCCAATATGCCTACACTTTGACAGTCTGCTCATATCGTAATGTTCCCTTCCTGACTATATCTCTGTCCACCTCCATACTCTCTTGCCCGTATGTTCCTTGCCAATATGCCTACACTTTGACAGTCTGCTCATATCGTAATGTTCCCTTCCTGACTATATCTCTGTCCATCTCCATACTCTCTTGCCCTTATGTTCCTTGCCAATATGCCTACACTTTGACAGTCTGCTCATATCGTAATGTTCCCTTCCTGACTATATCTCTGTCCACCTCCATACTATCTTGCCCTTATGTTCCTTGCCAATATGCCTACACTTTGACAGTCTGCTCATATCGTAATGTTCCCTTCCTGACTATATCTCTGTCCATCTCCATACTATCTTGCCCTTATGTTCCTTGCCAATATGCCTACACTTTGACAGTCTGCTCATATCGTAATGTTCCCTTCCTGACTATATCTCTGTCCATCTCCATACTATCTTGCCCTTATGTTCCTTGCCAATATGCCTACACTTTGACAGTCTGCTCATATCGTAATGTTCCCTTCCTGACTATATCTCTGTCCATCTCCATACTCTCTTGCCCTTATGTTCCTTGCCAATATGCCTACACTTTGACAGTCTGCTCATATCGTAATGTTCCCTTCCTGACTATATCTCTGTCCATCTCCATACTATCTTGCCCTTATGTTCCTTGCCAATATGCCTACACTTTGACAGTCTGCTCATATCGTAATGTTCCCTTCCTGACCATATCTCTGTCCATCTCCATACTCTCTTGCCCTTATGTTCCTTGCCAATATGCCTACACTTTGACAGTCTGCTCATATCGTAATGTTCCCTTCCTGACTATATCTCTGTCCATCTCCATACTCTCTTGCCCTAATGTCCCTTGCCAATATGCCTACACTTTGACAGTCTGCTCATATCGTAATGTTCCCTTCCTGACTATATCTCTGTCCATCTCCATACTATCTTGCCCTTATGTTCCTTGCCAATATGCCTACACTTTGACAGTCTGCTCATATCGTAATGTTCCCTTCCTGACCATATCTCTGTCCATCTCCATACTCTCTTGCCCTTATGTTCCTTGCCAATATGCCTACACTTTGACAGTCTGCTCATATCGTAATGTTCCCTTCCTGACTATATCTCTGTCCACCTCCATACTCTCTTGCCCTTATGTTCCTTGCCAATATGCCTACACTTTGACAGTCTGCTCATATCGTAATGTTCCCTTCCTGACTATATCTCTGTCCACCTCCATACTCTCTTGCCCGTATGTTCCTTTTCCAGTATGGTCTTCAACAATGTTTCATGTCTTTTATTTGAATTATTTCTACAGAAAGCAATTGCTAATGCTAAAACCTTAGAAGAAATTGACAGGCTAAACCAGCTTTTAAAGATGGGGCAAATTCCAGGACAAGATAGCAAGTCAAACAGGCAGTCGGCAGGGCGAGGTGAGGAGTGACAGTTTCATTCATTTATATAACTTTTTTTCTACAAACAAAATTATTTGGTTCACAGCGTAAAGTGTACCTTGATGTTTCACAATCAACTATAAATCATAACTTTTTTTGGTTATGTTAGTTTACAATGTATTATAAATATTGCCAACATATTTGCCTTGAAAGACAATACTGCTTTTGTTGACTTCACTAGCAAGATCATATTAATCAATTGAAGAGGTCATTATATCACAGGGAAGTGACACTTATATAATTCTGCAACTGAGATATTCCAAATTATTATCATGTTTGATGGTCTCGGTCTCAAGGGCAACAGACGACAACATTAGTTATGTACATCTGTAACTTTCTACTCCCGAATTTGTGGAATTTGCTATCACTCTGGTAGTCAGTAATAGGAACAATTTCTTGCCACTAAACACTGGAAAAAAGTACATGTAATTTAACCTTTTCTGAGTCCAACTGGGTAAGAAGGGCAAGTTTTGAAAAAGGATTTATAATCGTTTTTATATTTGCAGTGTAAGACATTTTAGTGGACCACAGTTTTATGGCAATCTATGAAAACTGAACATGAACTCTATTATTTTTACAAACAACTAAATATTAAAATAAGAGTGGCTGGTTCAAAGAAACATGTACAGTTGACAAAGTTGTTTCACATTTAGAGGAAAGTGATTCAGATTATTAGTGTCATCAAGAGAATATAAACATCATCCTAAGGAAACGTTGGATTGGACATTTGGTCACAAAAAACTGCATTGTGATGGACACCAGAGGGTAAACAAAAACATGGAAGATCCAAAACCGCCCGGAGTAGAACTTGACGAAATGAATCACAGCTGGAACACAATACAGTGGACAACCAAGAACAGAAAAGAATGGCGTGCATTTGTTGCTGCCCTATGTGCCAAGGACATCACAGGCGAGAAAATTCAGATTATGGTTTAGAAAGTGACTTAGAGACGCTGACAGCAGGAATTAGTTAGATTGTAAAGATAATGGTTTGTCTTCTGAAGTGGACAGTAATAACAGTAGTAGTGTTGATATTGATAATTATATTACAAGAGAAGATCTGCTGATGAACTGTATGAAAATCAAATGTGACTGCATCACAGTGGGTGATATCAAATTCTTGCTTGCCAAATAGAAAACTTGACATTTACTAGACAAAATGCAGGAGTACAGATTTATGATTTACCTGTAACAAAGGTATACTTTCTTAAACTTTTCTTACACTTACACTACTTGAAAAAATAGCGATATAAACAAGTATGCAGCTGAGAACATTGAACTAAAAAAAAACTATCAGTATGGCATCAAGTAGTCAGATGATAAAATTACTGAAAGAAATTTTCCTTGGAGTAATTTGAAAATGACCATGCAAGAACATGGCCAAATATGGGATTTTTGACAGCAGAATCAATTGATTACAGATGCATTAAAGAATGTGTGCTTGAAAATAATTTAACACCACCAAAACAGAAGTCCGGAAAGTAAGTAGATCATTAAGATATCTGGAAAACATGTTCACAGATGAAGAAATAATAGACAGAGAAATCTAGACTAGATGTCAAAATGTCAACACAGTAACTTACCAACTGTCACCACTAGTCAAACACTCAAACTAAGACATGGCAATCAAGCAACAACTGATAGATGTCAACACAGTAACTTACCAACTGTCACCACTAGTCAAACACTTAAACAAAGATGTGGCAAACAAGCAACAACTGATAAACTGTATTTTGTGTGTTTTTATCAACTTTCTGTTATCAATATCAAACATGGTTCCTAACTAAAACCCAAGAGAGAAAGCTGTCACTGTGATAAGAAAGGATATAGTAAAATATGTGAAAATCAGAAATATTGTTGGAACAAATTGAAAGAGAAAAAACAAAATGGTTTGGTCATCTAATGAGAATATAACCAGATCTACTACCGTCACGCTCATCTAACAATTGACAACCCTGCCTCAAGTCACAAGGATGGCCGTGAACCTGGTGGATCAATAACATCACAGATATCTGATGACAACATGGAGTAACAGTTGCAGATGCAACACGAGATAGAAATTACAATTCCACATGCTTCATGGCACTTGGGGTCATGATAAGATAATCACTGGTGTAGTTGAGTTCACAGTCTTAACTAGACAGGATTTGTTGCCCACTTTAGACCACTATGCAACAGCTGTCAGTCCTGCACCATACCATAGAAGAGAGAACTGTTCATATCACCTGCAGATATGAATATCTAGTACTAGATGATGTCTAACGGTTCCACATTCTACAGTTGTAATTTGTGTTCCCATATTGACACATCTGTGAATGTTATATGAAATATCAACTTGTATATATTATATTTATAATTTGATTGATAAATATAACAGATGAAAAGATCAGCAAATAAATATAGCAACTTCTGCTGATATTTGTATTATAGTACTGTGTGTGTGTAAAACTATCTATATATAGATAACATACACTATCTTGTATTTTAGTACTAACAATTTGCTCAGAAATGTCTCTTTAGTCACCATTTGTCTGACAGATATGTCTATATGGTCATTTCTTGTTCATATTTGGGTGTTATATGGGAGGTACAATTGTTCACATTTCTGACATTAGTGGCACACGTTCAACCACCACACCCCCACAGAACTAGCAACTATTGTCTAATGTTACACTTACAAACTATTACTAAATCTTCTTTCTCCCAGTCAAACATATGACTGCAACTGTTGCTCTAAATAAAATTCTATTTTGGGCCATCATCTTCTTCTGTTCTGCTGTACTCATGAGGCAGCACTGTTCCCATCTCCTGCTGATGCTCTTATCCTTACTTACAAACAGAAGTGATAAATATATATATATAGATATCAATGAAATCCACATGCAGGGTGCATTTCTTCTTCCACAATTTCTAAATCATGTGTTTATACTCTCCTCAAACTAAAGCACTTGATAACAATGTCAAGATAAACATTGAGTTAATACCTGAAGTTACTATCAAACATATTTTTATAAGATAATGAATCACTGGATTTGGCACACAACTGTTGTAGTTTGGTCTTTGGCGGTGTATGGAAGCTTATTTGTGGTAAGTTTGAAGCTGTTGTGAAATGTCTGTACCACTTTTTGAAAAAAGAAATGGTTCAGTTGTAAAGACTTCATGAAGGTAATAACACAAAATCATTGTCGTTCCAGCTTTGAAAATATTGATTATATGCTAAAATCAATTGCTACGTTTAGTCTGTTATCTTTGGGGGCACACTACAAAATCCAACTCAGTCTATATGAAAGTGGGAAGAGAATTGTATGAAACCATGTACCTGGAAGATCAGGTCAGAGACAACAAACATATATATTATCAGTGATTGCCATGTCGTTACTGTATTAGGGAGCCATGGGAACCCAAATTTTGTTCCAATTGCAATACTGGGAATCCTCTGAGAGACCAGGAACTAGACTGATACTTCTGCGAACACTCCATATAGACCACTTATTGTGGCTTGTGTATGATCTGAGTGTAAGAGTATTGTGCGTTGTACCAAGTTATGCGCCTATGGTGACTAGGCCAGCACATCCAATTTCTTGCCAGCATATTATTTACTAGGGTTGCATTCCCTAAACTGTGGGACGGATGGGTTTGCTACTCTGCCGTCATCTTACTAGAGTATGATGATCAGCGTCCGAAAAGTATCGCCTTTCGCTAATGTTTGGTTTTGTACCGGTCAACCATCGGCATTACTTTTCTATCCACTGTGAGTTTATTCCTGAATAGGAGTATTCTCTGCCGTTTCGGGTCACGTGTTGGCAATTTGCAATCTCTACTCTGCATTTTCCATGTCCCCGGGAAACACTGGACTGGGGCTGCACACAGATATTTTAGAGGGTCATTTCATTCGGCGCTAGCAACACAACTGAAATTTTGCGCTCGCCAACATCACCCACCCCAGTTCTTCCAGGGATGTTAGTTGCTAGTGCAACAGTACCTTGCCCGGTTGTCCCAGTGAGGGCAGTTTCGTTAGGCACTAGAGCGCAACTTTAGGATTTGCACCAGGCCAACCTTGCCCAATAAATGTATCTGTGCTTGGCCTCTGTTACAGAGTTTACTACAATCTTCCCTTATGTCGAAACGACATGTTACCTCTTCTCCGACATTCTTGCCAAGAGTTGGCAGATGAATGCGACCATTGCTTCGAGATGATGTGCATCTGAACGACTCGTACTTTGTCAGTTTTATGCTTCGTATTTTAAGGACTCAGCTTTTCCCAGCTGCCGGGAGAGGCGTGCAGAAATAATCACTCTGGGATTCTGTTCGTTTGTGTTGCAAGCAGATCTCATCACATGTAACTGCATCTGCACTACTACCACTACCTGTAGCTCTCCCTCAATCCCTACCCACTAAGCAAGACAGGATCCTCTGTTTCCAGAGTCACCATGTTGAGAGGTTGGGTAGGATCTTGATTAGTACCAGCCCACTAATCCTGGCATGACGTCCCTATAACTGCGCCTTTGACCCCCAGACTGATACCAAATGATGGATTTGTGTGACATTATCTCTGGTTAACTTATACAGTCAATCATAGAAGAGAAGTGACTAGCTGCTGATAGAATTAATCATAAAAGTGACTAGCTACAAAAATGTGTTTGGAACATGCATATTAAAATTGTTCCTTGGCTCACACATAATCTGGAGATTCTTTTGTCACGTCAAGAATCCATTTTCATTCTGTGTGCTATATGATGTTAAGACCATATTTTTCTTTGACTTATGGCACACAATGGGTGATGAAGTCAACATCATGCTTTCTGCCCCTTTTACTTCCCAGTAATTCTCTAGTACCAAGTTGAGACTGGGAGATGTTGGACCTGGAACCATGTATCTGCAAATCGAGTACACTAACCACTGTTCTTTAATAGTCGTTATTATAGTCATAGCAAAATGTGGTCAAACAATTTTAATGTGCGCAAGTGAAAAATCTCTTATCTTATTTTATGTTTTCATCAGTGCACTGTATATTAACTCTCTTTGTATGTGCTGTTTTTTTTCTTCTCGTCTTCAGCCGAGGCCAGTAGGAGGAAAGATAATTTTGAGGAAGAAGAGGATGAAATGGAAGAAAATGAATACAGAAGCCAGACCTCAGGCTTCCAGAAAAGGGCAGCAGATGAAGTTGATGATGAAATGGAAGATGATTGAGCCAGATCAGTGTTTTTGTTTTGTTTTTCCATTGTTGACTGTTGATATTTGGTTATCTTGTTCTATGATACTATAGAAGACAAAGAGTATGTGAAATTGTTGTGTGTCACAGTCATGAACATGACCACAGTAGACATAAGCTGAACTGTTTGTTTTGTAGATGATGAGAGTTATGGACTTTGTGTGGAATATAATACTTTTTCTGTTATATTAAGTTGTGTGAGTTCTTGTACTTATCACGTTATTCACACTGGAATAGTTGCTGACTTTATTGGAATGTGTTTTTAATGAATCTCCATTTATCAACAAATATAGCATTTATAAATGAGAGTGAGGTTTTTTTCAGTTGTGTTGTTTCATTATTGAAGTTATAGAAAGGTTTGAAACCAGTCTGTATCAACACTTCAATAGAGTGTCCTGCTGTCTGTGACAAGATACATGAATGACATAGAGGCAATACACCATTTTTGTTAGATGTTTGAGTTGAATAAAATTTATTTCAAACTTTCTTGTGTCACTATCAGACCACAGTCAATTATCTTCTCTCATGAACATTATATGATCTGCTTCATATCATCAAGAAAGCTCCTCACATTCAGAAGCAACACATGTTTTGTCTAGATATAAGAGTTATGCTAACATTTATTTCATACATACAGAGATGATGCTACTATCTCAGTGCTCAGATCAGACAATGCATTCAGTTTTTATTATCTGAAATTTGTATTGTTTGATACACGGTCACGTTGTTCCATTTCAATTTGTAGGTTGGGTATTATTATATTTTATATCTGCTACAAGACATGATGATAAGGTAAGTGCTTAGTATGTTGTTTTAGTTAGTACATTTCTACTTATAATACTTGATTGTTCAATCAGAACTTAACATGAATAATTGTTTGTACAGCTATAAGATTTGTTCAAATGGACAAACAAACAATGATATGACACAGCTTGATTCAAGTGGGCTAACAAACAATGATACAGCTAAGACTGTTATTCTTTCCTAAATATTAGTGTCAATACTGTGGCATAGTCATGTTAATGTTTGTTTCTCAATTGAAAAATACCTGGATGACTCTCCAGATGCTTCTATCAAGTTCAAGTAGTAGCATGTCCCTTGCGGAACACCGCTTTCATGACGGCTGCCTGAAAAACTCTGTCTCTTGCAAGTTCTCCCGCCTCTTCCAGCGTCATGTTCAAGGTTTCTTTGATGTCCTGCTGCCACCTTCATCTTGGTCATCCCATACCTTCACTTACCATTATCTCCAACCACTGTGATGTTTAACGTGACCAAAATATTTCATCTTCAGGGACACTTATTTATGAGCCAATGCTCCTTGATATGCTCCTACCAATCTAAATGAAATTTGATACCTGTGCCAGTAGTAGTAGTAGTAGTAAAACTAACCTTCAAATACTAAGATCCTGAGTATTATGTGGTTGGTCCCTAACACTTCCCTTCTATTAAATGCTAATGGCTTACTTTTTTTCTGAGTTAATTTGTGTGTGAGCTATTAGTTGTGGTTATGTCAGCTTCAATTTGAAGACTTGTATGATTTACTTGAGCACACATGTTTGTACAGTTTAGTTTATATTATATTGATACATTGTCTTACCCTCAACAAATACACACGCAACTCAAGATTCATTCTGTTTTTCAGCTTTCACATGAACTAGTACATGAGGCATCTTGAGACTACAATCTCCAACCGGAGTTTCTCAACATTTCATAGCTTTGTATCACATAGTTGGTTTGGAGATTTGCTAATCAGATACTACACTTTGATGGCAGTGATAGTTACTGATACAGTTTCAGATACTACACTTTGATGGCAGTGATAGTTACTGATACAGTTTCAGATACTATACTTTGATGGCAGTGATAGTTACTGATACTGTTTCAGATACTACACTTTAATGGCACTGATACAGTTTCAGATACTACACTTTGATGGCAGTGATAGTTACTGATACAGTATCAGATACTACACTTTGATGGCACTGATAGTTACTGATACAGTATCAAATACTACACTTTGATAGTTACTGATACAGTTTAATGGCACTGATACAGTATCAGATACTACACTTTAATGGCACTGATAAGGTATCAGATACTACACTTTGATAGTTACTGATACAGTATCAGATACTACACTTTGATGGCACTGATAGTTACTATTAAGGTATCAGATACTACACTTTGATGGCACTGATAGTTACTGTTATGGTATCAGATACTACACTTTGATGGCACTGATAAGTTGTCACTTTGATGGCACTATTGGTTACATATAAGGTATAAGATATTGTTCTTTAGTCACTGATATAGTTGACATACTAAGTTTTACAACTATTACTGAGAGAAAATAATGGAAATGTCCAGTAGTATATGTCTGGTATAAGTGCCTGTCACTTCACATTTCTAGATCTATGTATTCATGAGTTGGGAGAGTTAACATCTTTGCTCTCTTGTCAAATGAATTCAGGAAATGAATCCACAACACTTTAATGATTGCATTGCCAGAGATGCTGCTTGAGATAACCATAGAGCTACCACATATATTTAGGAAAACATTGCCAACACAAATAAAGACGCACAACTATTTTCTAGGTTTGTTAGAATCTCATACTTCTTCAGCAATCTCTGGTCATCCGCTTAATTTACTGTGGACCACAAACTGGGTAGTCCTTCCTTCCTTGCTTTCATTCTTTACCACCTCCTCCTCTTTGCGTTCGTTCTTTACCACCAATTTTAATCACTCTGTGATATGTTTGATCTTTGCCAAGAACGTGTATACGTTGCACATTGGTTTGGTGGGCCCCTAAATGCATAGACTTGTACATGTTTAGGGCATGTGCATCCGATTTCAGCCAAACCTCCTTAGTCGCCTCTTACGACATGCGTGGCAGGTAACAGTGGTTCTATTCTTCACACCCCAAATTTGGGCCCGGTAACCACTGTGGCGAAACTGGGTAGTCAGCGTCAGGTTTCCCCAAAGCTTAGTTTTTAGGTCGACTTGGTGTGGCCACATGTTGCTGCTCAGCTCATACAGGAGAGGACAGTCTTGCAGAACAGGCTCCGGTGTCTGTTCCACCTGCTGACACTGGCAGAGAGCTGTTGGACTTATTCCTAGTCTATATAAGTGTCTGGAGTGTCCAGTACATAGTCGAAATATAATAATCTGTTCTGCTTAGGTCTTTGATGAAGTCTTTTCCATAATCATATCCAGTGTTTATCTTCCAGTCTACTGCAGATTTTCTCTGTATGAGGGTTTTGACCTCCCGAAAAGACAGGTTGGTAAATTTGCTCTTAGACACTGCCCACCTTAGCTAAGACATCAGCACTCTCATTGCCTGCAATGCCACAGTGAGGTGGAATGCACTGCAAGTGAATTTCTGCCTTTTCTGAAATTTGAGCAAGTTCTCTTTTAGGTTTTGTACTGTGCTGTCAGCGGATTTAGCCTTCAGGGCTTGTATAGCTGACAGTGAGTCTGTAAGAAATACCAGCTTGTCTGCAGGTGCTTGCATCTTATTCGTGTGCTGTGCTGCTATCAGAAGGGTTAAGAGTTCTGCTTAGTAGTTGGAACATATAGAATATCATTCAATAACTTGTTTATTTGTCTTGGTATGGACATCCAGTATGTGTATGCAGAAATAATTTGTTTCAGTTGGATGAGCTAGCTGATTTTGAACGAAAGAATATGTGTTTGAGTTTAACTGGTATCATGTACTTAGTTGGTAAGAACAGATACATCAACTTTATTTCAATATGTCCAATAAATGGCAGAGAAGCTTCTATGTGTTGTTCAGTGAATTTGTTTGGCTGTTGTTTATTATTGGTTACTAGAACATATCATGTAACAAACCCAGCATGCACACTGTGGTGGCAGCACGGGCAAGCAGTGTTTCTGATTTTAAACATCCACCAAACAAAGATTGCACCAATGTGAAGATCAAATAGAACTGTTATCAGAACATATCTTTGTGTTATCAGTATTTCACAACAGGTTAGAAAATATATCAATGTTGATTGTTGCTGTGACTGGTTATGCACATTCATCAACTATTCAATTGATATTGTTTTGTAGTCAATAAAAAAAAACCCAAGTAGATATGAACTTCTTGTGTCAATACCTGAAGTAGCAACAAATTATAAACATGCTTACAAAACCATGACTCAACCAACCACTAGTGGTCTTCTACATCCTATACAGCAACTGGAGAAAGCTATCTTTGACACAAAACTTATACACACATTTGAGCCATCTAACACATATCAATCCTGGTACGTAAAACTTGCCCAAAATTATTGTTAATGTACCAGATATATCAATCCTGGTATAGGTAAAACTTGCCCAAAATTATTGTTAATGTGCCAAGTATATCAATTCTGGTATAGGAGAAACTTGCCCAAAATCATTGTTAATGTACCAGATATATCAATCCTGGTATAGGTAAAACTTGCCCAAAATTATTGTTAATGTGCCAAGTATATCAATTCTGGTATAGGAGAAACTTGCCCAAAATCATTGTTAATGTACCAGATATATCAATCCTGGTAAAGGTAAAACTTGCCCAAAATTATTGTTAATGTGCCAAGTATATCAATTCTGGTATAGGAGAAACTTGCCCAAAATCATTGTTAATGTACCAGATATATCAATCCTGGTAAAGGTAAAACTTGCCCAAAATTATTGTTAATGTGCCAGGCAGTGGTGGGGCCAGACAAAAATTTAGGGAAATCATGGTTTTTAGGCTAGGTTTATATTTTAATATTTACTATTATTTGTCTATTCCACAAAGTTATTCCCCCTTTACTATAATGATTTGGCGCCGCATGCACAAATAACAAACGGGACAACGTTGCGCCAGGGTAAGTGAGCTGGCACTGATCAAGACCCTACTCCACCTCCTCGTGGTGACCCTGGAAATAGACAAAGATCATGTCTGGCTAAGTGGGTAAGGATCGAGAGAGAGCTACTCTGGTATAGGTAATAAAGCAAACGCAGACACGCCTCTTGGGTCCTAAATACTAGTGAATGCATTCATCTTCTGCCGATGTTTAATGAAAAAAGTTGCATAAATGCAAAGCAAACGTAAGAAGTAACAACGCATCGAGTCGCGTGTAAGCGTATACTCTCCTCCTGAATCAATGGTCAACCATAAATGCCAGCTCTCATTGCAAGAAAGCTGGCCACTCTCCCCCACGCACTATAGGCAAAATGGTGAAAACTCATAATTCCTGGGTTCAACAACAACTAAAATATATACCATATAACTAAGGTACAAAAGAGATCCCTACAACCTACCGTTGACCACAGTCCTTCACCATGAAATAGCAAATAATAAAAACAATAAAACTTTGCTTTTCTTCACTGACAGTTAACCACGATTTTTACTAAACCACTTATTATTGAAAGTCCTCTTTTTCTTGCCATCTTGTTGCACATATACAAAGCTGTTTGGCTGATGTGCACCTAGCCGTTTAAGTTCGAGTAAGCCACAACTTCAAAAGTAGGTCACAGCTTGACAATCGCAAACGAGTGCGTTGTAGAAGACATATGTATATTGAATACAAAACGGACGATTACCGTTAACGATTATAATAATAGTTAGTTACATATTTCTATTAATGCATGTCCTTTTCTACTATTTTATATATAATTTGTGATTCAATCGATAATTATACAAAGTACTATTTAATCAAGAGTCGTCGTTTAACTGTTAATTGGTTGATCGCGTAGGAACTTAGCTTCCGGTGAATAAAATGACAAATTGTTTTGGCAATTATTATTAAAGGTAGCGGTCAGAGGTCGCAGTGTTACATCGTCAGTAGAGAATTTTAAAACGACCCGATAAAACATAGTGCGCTGATCTTCTTCTTCTTTGCGTTCGTTCTTTACGACCAATTTTAATCACTCTTTGTGATTATGTTTGGCCCTTAATGACGAGCCGCCCCTGGTATCAGGTATCATGTTAACAACTGAAATCTCAGTATATTGCTAAATGGCGAAACACATTAACAAAGTACTGTTGTTTTACAATGACAATACACAGCAACGTTTCGACCAAAAGGCCTTTATCAAGGAAACGATGTAACAGGAATGACGAATTACTCAGCACACTACATGCAGACCACGACAGAGATGATTTCCAACGGGCAGAAAAGAAAAATATATGACGAAACATGCAGAAAAACTCAAAGGGGGGAAAGAAGAGAAACAATAAAAAATCAAGTCGATATGTGACTTAAATAGAATATAGAGCATGAGAAGAGAAAGCCAGAGCAAATCGACCACGATCATCAGAGGAACATGGTCGTGCCTGGACGTCGCGAGCTCCCAAATGGTCAGTTGCATTGAAATGAGTGGGTCACAGAGCATTGGCTTATATCGCGCAAGTGTTGACCGAAACGGTCACTACGCATTTTGCCTGTTTCGCCGATATATGCCTTGTCACACCACTTGCAAGTGATTCTTCGCCCCTAGGGACGCATAGGTCCGCAACCAAGGCCTACGAAGCCCGCCTATCCAAGGCCATCCTTTCCAGATCTCTCCACTCTTTCCCCATTTTCTTGCATTCCGTCAGACCATGATGTTCAATGTATACACTGTCGGAGTAACAAGCGCACAGTGTCGGCCTTGGTGGAACAATGTCTTATGTAGATGATATTTTGGTGTATCGAATGGGCAAGGACAGAAATGAGATCGCGGTTGCATTACAGTGTGAACTGAATAGAATTGGTGACTAGTGCAATGAGTTCGAAGCGAATGTGAATCCGGCTTCTCTGACATGGCTCTCTTTTAACACTCATACAGTAAAGACACCTACTCCCAGGACCGTGCGGTGTGTATTCTCAGTATGATGCAAGTCTTCGAAATGAGCCCCTTAAATTTTTTTTCTTTAAAATAACCTTCAATTTTGATTTTGCTGCTTATGCCGCCCCTCTTACGGTACCGCCTGATGCGGCCGCCTCTCTGCATCATAGCACGGCCCTGCCTACTCCAGTTGCCAGCATGTGTAACAAAGACATTGACAGAAACGAAATACTAAAATATCTTGGCATAACAGTTGACAGAAGCCTGTCATTTCTCTCTCGCGATCCCGGCCTAGACTGATGAACCAACTTTTATCATGAATTTTACCGTGGTTTTAAGGGACTCTGTTCCTCCGTACAGCTTTTCGCGAAGCTCTGTGTTTTGCGGCCAGGTTTCGTTTCTTAAGCCTGCTATCCGTTGACAATCCTGCAGAACGTGTTCTGCCGTCATGTCCGCCTTTTTGCATGGGCACAGGCTAGTTGTGCCTATTTTAAATTTGTTGTACACGTGGGCGCGTAGCTTGTTGTGGCCGGTACGGAGGCGAGGTATAACTGATCTCGTGATCAGTCTGATGTAGTCGCCTGCCTTCTTTAGCTAGTTTGTCGGCACGTTCGTTTCCCCTTATATTACAGTGTGATGGAATCCACTGAATGACAGTGCGTTTGAGTGAGCGCGTTAGTTCATCGAGGGTCGCTTTGAGCTCATTCAGCTCTGTTTTGCCTACACTTTTGAGTGCCGTGATGACCGATAGAGCATCGGTGAATATCACGACCTTGTTACGAGAGGTGCCTCTTCTCTCTAGGATCATTTCGGCCGCTTTTCTTAATGCCTCCACTTCTGCTCGGTAGTTATTGGAGTATTTGCCTGTGGCAATCGATTTTGTGACCGTCACTTTCTTTGATAGTTTAAGCACTATTCCTCCTCCACCATCGCTGATTGCGTTCCTGGCCGACCAGTCAGTGTACACGTGTGTCCACTTATTTTCAGGGTATTCGGTTGATATCAGTTGCCGGGATTGGTTTGGTTTTGCATTGTGCAAGGACCGGATAGTTTGCGGTCAGTGCTTTAGCGATTTTTGTGAAACTAGATCTCTGTATCATGCTTCTTTCGAATTCGTACATTCTTTCATGCATAGGGTGAGTACCGAGCCGTTCGAGTTTTTCAACTAAAACTTTTATGTCCCTTCGGTCTGACATTGGTTGGATACCTATGATTGTTTCCATCGCCTTGATAGGCGTGGACTTCATGGTTCCAGTGATAACGTGCATTGCACTGTCATTTAAGATGTTGAGAACGTAATCCTAAAGGCAAGAAAAGGGCAAACCGCTCTCAAAGTTATGGCGGATATGGAACAACGCCTGCTACGTTTTCCTTATCAGGGACTAGTGGTGGACTATGGTCTTCGTCTTCTGGCAGTGAGCAGAACATCACTTGATAAGTTAATACTCGGCAGCACACGTGACACTTCATGTGCGGCAATGCGCTATGTTCTTGGCTTGCCAACGACGTCCATAAGACACAAAGTCGCACAGGTAAAAGCTTATCTGAGAGTTTCTGCTGACACAAATCATCCTCTGCATAAATGAAAACAATGGCAGGCGATTGAAGAGAGGCCGATCCTGGGTGGCCGAGGATGTTATTAAACAGGTCTGTACTCTAAACTAAACTCTAGACGAGCTGAGGCATGGGGAAGAATGAATGCCTATATCAGAGGATATGATTGGCTACACCAGGGTTGTCAGTACACTTGGGAGACGCTGTAGAGAATGTGTCTGGGCGGCATCAATGCGGAGATTCTTGCACTCGTGGATCAGCACTCCCATCTAGGTGATATCATTATTTACACCGATGGCTCTGTCAGATACGGAACTAGATCATCATGGGCTTATTCAGCACAACGAAACGGTAGCACACTTCATGAGGACTGCGGCGCTTTCGAGACAACGACAGCGAGCATGACTATGGAGATCACCGCTGCCTCAAAGGCTCTGTCATGGGTGGCTGAGCAACAGGTAACCCATACGATTATCATATCAGACTCGATGAATATGCTTCAAAGGATTGAATCTGGAAGTCTGCGCGTGGAATGGGTGGATATCATTTGGAGTTCACATCTTAAGAAAATGACTTGACTGTACACACCTGGACATGCTGGAGTTCAAGGTAACGAACGTGCTGACTTTCTTGCAAACAATGCCCCGACTCAAGCGGGCAGAAGCATGGACAGAGCCGATATCATTAATGCGGTACGCTCTCATTTATGTGACATGAGCGAGTCTCATACACTGAAACGTGTTCGAGAATTAGGCATTAAGTTTGGACATGCTAGACAGTGTCGTCTTCGTGGTAGAGAGAAGATATACTAATCAGCTTCTCATGGGTACGGTGAGCAAAAGGATGGCTACTGCAGCTGAAGACGGAGAACGAATGCCCAGTGTGCCATGCATGACGTCGATCGCATAACATAACACGATGTCAGACAATCCAACATCTTCACCCTCGGTTTTCCACGATCTCTCCTTCCCTGAAGTTTACCTGTTGTCACCAAATGTTCTAAACCTCCTCATCGCATTATATGCAGAATCACGATTGTCTGATTCTTATCCTTTTGATAAGGTTTCATTGCGTGTTCGGTTATCGAATACTTTCTATTGCTTAAGTGCTAGTCAGTACTTTCGGATCCAATCAATAACAGGTATTCGAGTATCGAATAGTTACTATTTGCACATTACTACAGACTGTGTGACAGAG
Source organism: Arion vulgaris (assembly GCA_020796225.1). Taxonomy (NCBI): domain Eukaryota; kingdom Metazoa; phylum Mollusca; class Gastropoda; order Stylommatophora; family Arionidae; genus Arion; species Arion vulgaris. The sequence goes on along the minus strand of CM036763.1, from coordinate 51,090,815 downwards.
AACAATAATTGTCAGACATGAATTCAAATATGAATGGTAAAAAAGTCACCGAATTGGGGGTGTCTATAGAGGATTTCATTGCCGACAAACCCAAAACGAAAGTCAAGTGTTATAACTCTAAACTGAAGATTTTTAGGTACCTTCACTTTATCTAAAACATTGTTTGAATTGAGAATGTACGTGTACACATTAAATTTCAGGTCACTTCTCATCTTCTGTGACAAGCGCAGAAGACTGACAATTCAGTTCAGAGGTTTAATTTTCATACCATTCAACACATTAACGATTTTGAACGCCTTCATTGAGTGAAGTCGCAAAGAGTTAGTCGCTGGATGCTGTTGAAATATTGCGAAGGAGACTGACAATTCAGAGGTTTAGTTTTCATACCATTGGCATTCACTCACGATTTTGAACGCCTTCATTGAGTGTTGCTGCAAAGACTAGAGTAGAATAGTTAGTCACTGGAGTGGAGTGGATGCTATTAATTAATGCGACGGAGATTGGAGCACCTGTGGACATGTCCAAAGTGATGAGAGTGCAATGAAGATATTCCAAACTGAAACCATGAGGTATATTGGGAAATGCAGTGTTGATGCTCGTTCATCACAGGTGATGATGACCACACAAATTTTATTCCAAGGGAATGTAGTTGCGCTATGTTTGTCTGTGTGTGCGTAGATGACTAGTGAGCCCGATACGGTCTTGAAATGTTCGTGTACAGTGTGGGCAAGGTATACTTGCACTTGTGGGAAGTTTTAGTGCCTTTCTGTTTTGACGTCTTTGCTCCATCCGTGCTGTTCTATCTGCCTAGCAGGCCGAGGAACCGTGTCGAAGAAGTGTGCGCCAGGCTGATCTGTCTTGAGCAGCATTCTCCCAGTTGTTGACATCTAGGCCAAAAGATTTCATCGAGTTCTTTAGTGTATCTTTAATCTCTTTTTCTGGCCCCCCTGTGAGCGTTTACCACTTTGCAGCTCACCATAAAAGAGTCGTTTGGGTATTCTGCAATCTGGCATTCGAGCCACATGTCCTGCCCATCTTGTCTGGGACTGCATCAAGATTGTGTAGATGCTGGGGAGAGCAGCTCTTTTAGGACCTGTATCATGTCCAAAGTGATGAGAGTGCAATGAAGATATTCCAAACTGAAACCATGAGGTATATTGGAAATGCAGTGTTACTAAAGTGTTAGTTCCCATAATTCATAAGTACGGTTCCAACTTACTGCAACGGGTCACCCCATAATTGCTCCGTTCCTGTGCCAATGAAAATCACACGAAATGCTAACAACTGAAATGTTTCCTGTGTGAACTAATTCCAGAATGAAACAGCCGTACCGCCACAAAAGCAACCTGCACCGCATAAAATGCATATGACCGTCACTAATGTAGCAACACAAAACTATTCATCACTTGAATTGCAATTCTTGTCGAAGGCAACATCAATCACGACAAAATCCAGCTTTCTGCACCGCAATATAACTGCATACGGCAGATTGAGTTTGTTCGTCATAACCGCTGTCCGCCATGTTCTGAATACACACAACAAACGCACAGTTGACACAGCAAAAAGCTTTCCATGTAGCATTCATAGCTCACAGCGTTGCTCAAGCACTAACTCAGTAGCTCGGCAAAGGAAACCGGAAAATACCTGACCAAACATGGCAGAAATGCGCTAGCAAAGTCGTGTTCAGAATCAAACAGTCTGGACTCTGAATGGCCCTCTCGCATTCCGCCATTTCTGGCCAGATTTACAAGACATGTCGTAAGAGGCCACTGAGGAAGGTGCCTAGGCGTTACCTAGTAAATGAAAAGCGTTGCAGAGATCGGATGATTTTTAGTTCCCAATGGTAACATAACATTATAGCTAATTAACTGTTTACAGTTTAGGAATGTTATGGGAACATAGAATAGATAATAATGCTAAACAGTTTTGAATAGCTCAAATCACTGCTAACAAGATATGGAAACTGGATGAAGGAAATTAAAAGAAGAATGAACATGGCGTCCCATACAAACAAATGTAACAACTGCAAACAGTATATAGGAAAACATAGATCAGTCAGAATACTAAGAGCATGCAGGTAGCAAAATATGAGTGTAAAGCATGATCATTTAATATATGTATATGGCCTTTTTCGTCTTTACAGACGGTCAATAGGCAAGTGTTTTACTGTGACAACTTCTGAGTTTTCGCTTTTCTCTCTTGTCGTTCAGCTCGTATATAAGTCTCTTCTCAAAAGACTCTACGCCCTTTCGTAATTTGGCTTTCCACACAACTCTGTCATCAGCTAGTCCCTCACATGTGCTGGGATCTATAGAAAAATTTTTCATTGAGGCTTTGCAGACATCTTTATATGTCTCTTCCTCTCCGAAAGTTCACAGAACAACATTTGTTTTGGTATGCGGCAAGTTTCCATTCTTCTCACATGTCCCAACCATCTTAGTCGTCTACTGCTGATCATGCCCATGATGGAAGGCAGTTTTGCACGTTGCAGTACTTCAGAGTTGGTTATCTTGTCGTACCACCTGATGTTCATAATCTTGCGGAGACATCGAAGGTGAAAGATGTTAAGTCTCCTCTCGTGTCTTGAGTAGGCTGTCCATGTTTCTGAGCCATATAGCAAAGAACTAATTACACAGGCTCGATATATTTGGATCTTCGTCTGCAATGTCAGTTTTGTGTTGTCCCACGCCGCTTTGATAGTATGCCGAATGTAGTAGCCGCACTCCCTACACGAGCGTTGATTTCTTAATCAAGAGAAATGCTGGCAGTGACCGTGGACCCAAGATAGCAGAATTTGTGAACTGGTGTTAGATGGTTGCCATTTAAAGTGATATTTGATGTGTTACCTCCTTGACATAATACAACTGTTTTGGAGACACTTATTGTCAGAGAAAATAGGTCGCATGTCTTTAACAAATTGTTGATTAGGCATTGCAGTGTAGTCTCACTGTGGGCGACTAAGGCAGCATCGTCAGCGAAAAGGAGGTCCTTGAGAAGAATTTCCGTCGTTTTTGTCTTGGCTCTTAAGCGAGCCAAGTTAAAGAGTGAACCATCAGATCTAGTGCGGATGAAAACGTCACCATCAGCGTCCCTAAGGCGTGGTTCAAAAGACTGCGAAGAAGATGCCAAAGAGAGTGGGGGCAAGGACACAGCCCTGCTTGACTCCACTCTTAACCTCGAAACTATCAGATGTGCTGCCATCGAACTGTATGCTGGCTTTCATACCCTCATGGAAGGAGACAATCAATTGGAGCAACTTTGGGGGACAGCCAATATGCTTCAGTATTTTATAAAGACTTGGCCTGCTGACTGTGTCAAATGCCTTAGTCAGATCCACGAAAGCAATACATAAAGGCTTGCTCTACTCTCTGCACTTCTCTTGTAGCTGTCGAAGGGTAAATATCATGTCAGTTGTTGACCGTCCAGCTCTGAATCCACATTGTGACTCTGGAAGAACACGCTCCGCCAGTTTCTGTAGTCGTTTTGAAAGGACTAGTGCAAAAGCCTTACCTGTTACACTTAGAAGGGAGATGCCTCTGTAGTTGTTACAATCCCCTTATCCCCTTTGTTTTTATAGTGTCACTATCTTTGCATCCCTCATGTCCTGAGGAAATGTTCCCTCTCTCCAACACTGAATAAGGAGATTGTAGAGGTGGGGCAGGAGGACATCCCTATTGTATTTGAGGATTTCTGCAGGAATGTTGTCTAGTCCTGATGCCTTGCCATTTGAAAGTTTGTTGATTGCTTCGGAAAGTTCTAGCTCTGTGGGTTCGGTATCCAGCTCGGTTAGGTCATGATGTTTCGGTATGATCTGATCGAGGGCTGGGTGTGCTGGTTTCTCCACAGAGTAAAGATTTGAATAGTGTTCCACCCATCTTTCGAGCTGTTTGGTCATATCTGTTATTGGCTCACCTGTTTCTGATCTTAGTGGTGCAATTTTTGTTATGTTTGGTCCCAGAGCTACTCTGATGTTTTCGTACATTACCTTTGTGTTGCCCATATCTGCAGCATTTTGTATCGCAGAACATAGATTTGACCAGTATTCATTTGCACACCTCCGTGACTCGTTGCAATACTGATTTTGTGTGCTGAAGATGGTCCTTGGAACTTTGCGAGGATTTCTTTTTGTAATTTATTAGGGCTCTTTTCTTTTCCTCATGTAGAGGGCTTAGGGTTGTTTCATTTTGTTCCACCCAGTCTTTGTTGGAGAATTTCTTGGTGTCAAAGGAGTCAATGGCACAGTCATATATGTTAGATTTTAGAATGTTCCATTTTTCGTCTACGCTACATTCTTCCATTTCATTTTCACACAGAGCAGTAAACGCCTTTCTGAAAGTCTCCCTATTCTCTGTCATCCCCATTTTGGTGACGCTGACTTTGGGTTTGGGTGGTCTTCTTGTTGAATGGGTTTTCCTTAGAAGTATTTTGACTTTGCTGATAACTAGTGCATGATCTGTATCACAGTCTGCGCTGTGGAAAGTACGTGTGATTTTCACTGTGTTGAGGTGTTGTCTGCGTGTGAGTACAAAATCAAGCTGATGCCAGTGACCTGATCTTGGGTGGCACCATGACACCCTGTGTTTGACAGCACGAGTTGGTGATTTTCTAGGCACCACTTATACGTTCAGTAGTTTGCCATTGCTTTCTGATGGGGGAGGTCTATTTTTTACCTTTTTGTAAAAATCCCACAGAAACGAATTTGCTTCAAAACTTGACCACCGTGGGGTTTGAACCAGGTACCCTTGGGTTTGTGATCGAGCTCACTACTGCTTGAGCTACAGACACTCACTGGTGGATGCTACAAATGAAAAAACTGAACTATTTTAGTCATATAGAAAGACCTGGCTGTTGGAAAAGACCATTATGGAAGGATGCATCCCAGCAAAAAAGGCGAAGACCATGGAGAAGATGGATTCAGGATGTAACCAATGATTTGAGTATATTGGCTATAAAGATGGGACATCTGGCTTCTGAAAGAGACAAATTCAGAAGGACTGTTAGAGTGGCAAAATTCTGCTCAAGACAAGCTATTTGATGACCTTGGGAATCTAGTTTAAGTAAAGTCTACATTCTGAAATGGCTGTATAAAGTTGATTGAATTCTAATTTTTGTCATGTCATTTTGAAAATTTACGCTTGTATAATATTCTCCAGAGAGTTTGCACTGGCTACACTTTCGGCATTAGCAGACAAAAAATCAAAGCAGGTCTTCACAAGTAATGGCTCAGAGTGCCAGACACAGTCTCAAGTTTATGCTCTGGATGCTTTAGCATGTACTGGTAAGATAATATCTACAAAGATATTATTTGTTTCAGCTTTGATACTTGTTTAAGTGATGTTATTTTAAGTGATGTTATTTGTCCAAATTTAATATTTAAAAATAAATCTAGCAAATATTTTTTTGTGAAAGAATGTCAACAATACAGTTGACAACTTTTCCAGAATAAAAGTCAATTAGTTTAGTTTAGTTTAGTCGTCGGATCACCATCACTGCATGTCGAACAAATTAGTCCATAAGTGCTCCGATCTCTCCCTCAGTATGTCCATCAGCGTGTGGCGACTAACGACACCGGTTCTTTGTTGGTTTACAATTCTTCTTTGTCTGCCAGCATAGCGTTCTTGTCGAGCTACACCACACTTAACTTTGAGTTCTTGCAGTCTGGTTAGTGTTGTGGATTCACCGCTATTACGTGAATCATGTACACGCCTCTCTCCCTTAAGGAATTTATAATATCAGCCTGGTCCATTGCTCGTCCGCTTTGGACAGCAGCCATACCTGCAAGCCTATCCGCACGTTCATTCCCCTTACACCTGCATGCCCTGCACAAAAATAAAACTGATCTTTGTCAGCTTAGACCTCCCCAGCGATTCTATCCAATGTCTCCTAGCCCATCCAATTTCAATCTTCCTGAGCATACTCATTGAGTCACTGAGAAAACATGCATGGATAAAAGTCTGTGATTCTAGCCAAATCATCGCTTTGGTAACCGCCATGATTTCCATAGTGAGACTGCTTGTAGTCACGGCAAAACCACCACTGTCTTCCTTCACAACATCACAGAATAAAAGTCAATGATTTCATTATGTCAACAATACAGTTGACAACTTTTTCAGAATAAAAGTCAATGATTTCATTATGTCAAGAATACAGTAGACAACTTTTTCAGAATAAAAGTCAATGATTTCATTATGTCAACAATACAGTTGACAACTTTTTCAGAATAAAAGTCAATGATTTCATTATGTCAACAATACAGTTGACAATTTTGTCAGAATAAAAGTCAATGATTTCATTATGTCAACAATACAGTTGACAACTTTTTCAGAATAAAAGTCAATGATTTCATTATGTCAACAATACAGTTGACAATTTTTTCAGAATAAAAGTCAATGATTTCATTATGTCAACAATACAGTTGACAACTTTTTCAGAATAAAAGTCAATGAAAATTTCATTCATGAGAAATTAAAGTCCAAGAAAAGTAATCCCAGTGACCAGAACAATGTAACCAATTTTTATTTGGTATACATGTTCAAATAGCTACAATGTATAGTTAGTACTAAGACAAGGATGTAAGAAAATTAACAAAGCCAACACATCAATCAGAAGATATTCATCCCAATGACAAAACAGAAATAGTTGTAAATCTGGTACATGATTGAAAAGTTGAGAAGAAAATGTTGAAATCTCACAGTACCAAGCCTTTTGTTGGTGAGGTAACTAGTTCTATTTTCTTGTCATATATTCTTTTTTTGCTAACAGTCAGTTACTATTTTTTGCTTTGGTACTATTCTTTGCTCCTTATTCGGACCCCAGCAACACACAGACGATTTATATATATATATATATATATATATATATATATATATATATATATATATATATATATATATATATATATATATATATAGTGGACATTATTGTTGAGTTATGAAAAATTGTTGAAATCACTAAATATAGATTTGGAAAATAAAGTGATAATTTTAATTGTGTCACAAGGGATTGCTGGCATTCAGTGGAAGGTGCACCATACCAGTCGTGTGCATGTAACAATGGCTGAACATGATGACACTAAGAAAATTGTGGATAATTGCCAAGCCAACTCACTGAGCTGCACACAACTAAAACTGAATCCTTTACGAGTTTCTGGTGACCTGCTTGGCCAACAGGATGCCAAGGAAGTACATATCTGCCAGGCAGATGCAAAGACAGCCATGGTGATGGAAGCTTTCAACTTCATGTTAGTATAGCGTGCTAGAAATAGTTAATTTATTCAAGTCTAAGAAATAGTTAATTTATTCAAGTCTAAGAAATTGTTCATTTATTCAAGTTTAAGAAATAGTTAATTTATTCAAGTCTAAGAAATAGTTCATTTATTCAAGTCTAAGAAATAGTTCATTTATTCGTCTAAGAAATAGTTAATTTAATCAAGTTTAAGAAATAGTTAATTTATTCAAGTCTAAGAAATGGTTCATTTATTCAAGTCTAAGAAATAGTTCATTTAATCAAGTCTAAGAAATTGTTCATTTATTCAAGTCTAAGAAATAGTTAATTTATTCAAGTCTAAGAAATAGTTAATTTATTCAAGTCTAAGAAATAGTTCATTTATTCAAGTTTAAGAAATAGTTCATTTATTCAAGTCTAAGAAATAGTTAATTTATTCAAGTCTAAGAAATGGTTCATTTATTCAAGTTTAAGAAATAGTTCATTTATTCAAGTCTAAGAAATTGTTCATTCAAGTCTAAGAAATTGTTCATTTATTCAAGTCTAAGAAATTGTTCAGTTATTCAAGTCTAAGAAATTGTTCATTTAATCAAGTCTAAGAAATTGTTCATTTAATCATCATCATCATCAGGTGCCGTCTCCACATCGAAGGTTGGCTGCAATGAATCTCCAGCATCCTCTGTCTTTCGCCTTGGTGTTGCACACTGCCAGACTGTAACCTGTCCATTTCTTAAAGTTTCCTCCCACTTATCTCTCGGTCTTCCTCTTGCTCTTCTCCCTCAACTTTCCCCTCTAGTAAATGTTTTATCATGGTGTCATGTCTTTTATGTGCCCAAAATACTTGTCTGAATTTTATTTCTCTTAATAATTGTTTCTTCATGCCTAGTTTTCCTAAAACTTGTTTATTTGTCTGTTTTTCTGTCCATGATACTCTTCCTATTCCTCTATATATCCACATCTCAAATGCATCAATTCTGTCTTCTAACTGCTTGTTCATTGTCCATGTTTCCGAGCCATACATTAATATAGGATATATATAGCATTTGATCATTCTCATTTAATCAAGTCTAAGAAATTGTTCATTTATTCAAGTCTAAGAAATTGTTCATTTATTCAAGTCTAAGACGCCCGAGTGGTTACCGGGCCCAAATTTGGGATGTAAAGAATAGAACCACTATTACCTACCACGCATGTCGTAAGAGACGACTAAGGAGGTTTGGCTGAAATCGGATGCATGTGTCCTAAACTTTTAGAAGTCTTATGCGTTAGGGGCCTACCAAACCAATGTGCAACGTATACACGTTCTTGGCAAAGATCAAACATATCACGAAGAGTGATTAAAATTGGTCGTAAAGAACGAATGCAAAGAAGAAGTCTAAGAAATAGTTAATTTATTTAAGTCTAATCAAAGAAGAAGAAAAAAAAAAGAGTCACTTGCACAAGAAATTAGTGAATCATGAAACCATTTTTGATGTCATTTATGTGTTATTGAATTTCTGCAACACAGACTCCATAGTATATTTGTTATGTGTTTAATAATCTCAATGTAAGAATCTTCTAATATGTGCAGTTGTAGAACTCAATATCACATCTTAAAATATGCTGCCCTCATATGGCTAAGAATGTCCCCATTTAGAGGTTGCCTAGTTTGGTGCCAGTCTAGCTAGTTTCATTTCATGTCCTTTTTATTTTATCTACTTCCTCTTTATGGCTATTGCAGGATACTTCCCCTCCATGGTTATTGCAGCATACTCATTCTCTATGGTTATTGCAAGATATTCCCTCTATGGTTATTGCAGCATACTCATTCTCTATGGTTATTGCAAGATATTCCCTCTATGGTTATTGCAGCATACTCATTCTCTATGGTTATTGCAAGATATTCCCTCTATGGTTATTGCAGCATACTCATTCTCTATGGTTATTGCAAGATATTCCCTCTATGGTTATTGCAGCTTACTCCCTCTATGGTTATTGCAGCATACTCATTATCTATGGTTATTGCAAGATATTCCCTCTATGGTTATTGCAGCATACTCATTCTCTATGGTTATTGCAAGATATTCCCTCTATGGTTATTGCAGCATACTCATTCTCTATGGTTATTGCAAGATATTCCTCTATAGTTATTGCAGCTTACTCCTCTATGTTTTTGCAGCATATTCTCTCTTTATGGTTATTGCAAGATATTCCCTCTATGGTTATTGCAGCTTACTCCCTCTATGTTTATTGCAGCATATTCTCTCTTTATGGTTATTGCAAGATATTCCTCTATAGGTTATTGCAGCTTACTCCCTCTATGTTTATTGCAGCATATTCTCTCTTTATGGTTATTGCAAGATATTCCCTCTATGGTTATTGCAGCTTACTCCCTCTATGTTTATTGCAGCATACTCATTATCTATGGTTATTGCAGGATACTTCCCCTCCATGGTTATTGCAGCATACTCATTCTCTATGGTTATTGCAAGATATTCCCTCTATGGTTATTGCAGCATACTCATTCTCTATGGTTATTGCAAGATATTCCCTCTATGGTTATTGCAGCATACTCATTCTCTATGGTTATTGCAAGATATTCCCTCTATGGTTATTGCAGCATACTCATTCTCTATGGTTATTGCAAGATATTCCCTCTATGGTTATTGCAGCTTACTCCCTCTATGGTTATTGCAGCATACTCATTATCTATGGTTATTGCAAGATATTCCCTCTATGGTTATTGCAGCATACTCATTCTCTATGGTTATTGCAAGATATTCCCTCTATGGTTATTGCAGCATACTCATTCTCTATGGTTATTGCAAGATATTCCCTCTATGGTTATTGCAGCTTACTCCCTCTATGTTTATTGCAGCATATTCTCTCTTTATGGTTATTGCAAGATATTCCCTCTATGGTTATTGCAGCTTACTCCCTCTATGTTTATTGCAGCATATTCTCTCTTTATGGTTATTGCAAGATATTCCCTCTATGGTTATTGCAGCTTACTCCCTCTATGTTTATTGCAGCATATTCTCTCTTTATGGTTATTGCAAGATATTCCCTCTATGGTTATTGCAGCTTACTCCCTCTATGGTTATTGCAGCATATTCTCTCTCTATGGTTATTGCAAGATATTCCCTCTATAGATATTGGATCTTACCCCTCTCTATGGTTATTGCAGCATACTCTCTCTCTATGGTTATTACATCAGACTGCTTCTCTATGGTTATTGCATTATACTGGATGTAGTTGTCTGGTATGCTCTGTATAATGTGGCGACTCCCCCCTACCATGAACAGCGGCTAGAAAATTTATTTGCAAACTAAAAATTAGTTAACATTATGTTGATATCAGTTAAACTAGTTGACATTAGTTAACATTATGTTGACAGTTAAATTAGTTGACATCAGTTAAATTAGTTAACATTATGTTGACATCAGTTAAATTAGTTGTCATCAGTTAAATTAGTTAACATTATGTTGACATCAGTTAAATTAGTTAACATTGTGTTGACATCAGTTAAATTAGTTAACATTATGTTGACATCAGTTAAATTAGTTAACATTGTGTTGACATCAGTTAAATTAGTTAACATTGTGTTGACATCAGTTAAATTAGTTAACATTGTGTTGACATCAGTTCTTCTTCTTCTTTGCGTTTGTTCTTCACGACCAATTTTAATCACTCTTTGTGATATGTTTGGTCTTTGCCAAGAACGTGTATATGTTGCACATTGGTTTGGTAGGCCCCTAAACGCATAGACCTCTACATGTTTAGGACATGTGCATCCGATTTCAGCCAAACCTCCTTAGTCGCCTCCTCCGACATGCATAGCAGGTAACAGTGGTTCCATTCTTTACACCCCAAATTTGGGCCCCTGTAACCACTTGGGCGATTAACATTAGTTAAATTAGTTAACATTGTGTTGTCATCAGTTAAATTAGTTAGCATTGTGTTGCTATTAGATTTAACATCAATCTGACTAAATTAACTAAAATATTAACACAGAAATGTTGCGGAACTTCTGTACCAAATGTTAGTAAAATTGTGAAATGTTCTGTAGTCTCATTCATGTTTTTGTTTATCATCAGATATTTGAGTCCAGTTAAAAATTGTGCCTCTTATTTTGAACCTGCCATGCAAAGTGTCACTTCTGATGGTGTTCTGTGTATTGTTGTTCCTGATGTTTCTCTGTTTGCACGATCACCCCATGTGGTGCAACGATTTTATGCTGCAGACATTGTCAAGACAGAGTACCTTAAAGAGTTGACTGCCAATTATCTTGGCAAGTCTAGCAAGGTTAGTTGTCAAATATTTATTGCACTTGAGACAGATCCTTAGGCACTCAGTCTTCCCTAGATTATAATTTCAACCAAATGAGCTTTTTCATACATGAGACATAGAGATATCTCCAAACCTCTTGTGGACAGTGTTAGGATGAGCAAGAACATGAACAAGAAGACTGCATAACACCACCACCAGCCCTCGCCATCCTTCACACTGAAGATGGAACATATCAGCCCTAACAGGCATATATACCAGCAATTGGAGTGGGACAGTACACATTATACAGTTAATGAACTATGCTTAGAAATATGACACAGAAATGGTGCTATTACTGGGGATCATCGCTGAATCCATCATATAATCAACTCATCTCTCTCTCTCTCTCTCTCTCTCTCTCTCTCTCTCTCTCTCTCTCTCTCTCTTTCGTAACTTCTTCAAGGGAGAGATTAATTGCAGAAAGCTATAAGGATTATTATGGGAGCAATGAGATCTACCCCAATACAGGAAGTGGAGAAGACTACCAGCCTACAACCAGTAGAGGATATAAGAGACAGCAGAACAATAAAACATGTAGCAAAGTTCAAGAGACTAGACCCCAACGTACCACAGAATGAAAGGGCTAGGAATGGGCAGATTAAAACAAATCAAATTTGCAGCGACAACCAAGATAAGGATGAGAAAACAACCATCATGTGTTGAAATTACTCACAAACCACTAAAATATTTCAACACAAGACAGACATGGAAAGATACAAAATTACTCACAAATCACTAAAATATACCAACACAAGACAGACATGGAAAGATACAAAATTACTCACAAATCACTAAAATATACCAACACAAGACAGACATGGAAAGATACAAAATTTCTAGAGCTAATAAGAACTTCACATGGATAGCAGGCAACAACCACCAGACAAATAACCAAAGAGAATGTAGAATAGGGCACATCAAAATTTCAGCCAACGTTTATGCATATTATCCAACATGACCTAAATTTGTACAGATGTGATATCTGTTAGATTTTGCAAACAGAAAAATCCCCACTTTAAAGTAGCACATCTGGAGATATACCAGATCTGACTGGTCATAGGCAGACATGTCAAAACTGATACATGCCACCCAAATCTAGTATCATCAAACAACTGAAAGAGTGAACATAAACAAAAAAAAGCACATAACAAAATCAGATGTGCTGGGTTGAATGGCACAGATATCTCAGCTTTTCTGTAAACATAGCACCAACATACTTGTGATCAAATGACTAAAATCACACAGTGTGGTCTATCATATGGTTACACTAGAGAAAACAAAGAAAGAAAAAAAAAGAAATATTACTCAGACCTATAGGTACTCTGTCTCTCACAGTAGATCTTGAAGCATATCTGTGCTGATGGTGGCAGAACTGTAGGTACTCTGTCTCCCACAGTAGATCTTGATCATATCTGTGCTAGTGGTGGCAGAACTGTAGGTACTCTGTCTCCCACAGTAGATCTTGACTCATATCTGTGCTGGTGGTGGCAGAACTGTAGGTACTCTGTCTCTCACAGTAGATCTTGACTCATATCTGTGCTGGTGGTGGCAGAACTGTAGGTACTCTGTCTCCCACAGTAGATCTTGACTCATATCTGTGCTGGTGGTGGCAGAACTGTAGGTACTCTGTCTCTCACAGTAGATCTTGAAGCATATCTGTGCTGATGGTGGCAGAACTGTAGGTCTCCCACAGTAGATCTTGAAGCATATCTGTGCTGATGGTGGCAGAACTGTAGGTCTCCCACAGTAGATCTTGAAGCATATCTGTGCTGATGGTGGCAGAACTGTAGGTCTCCCACAGTAGATCTTGAAGCATATCTGTGCTGATGGTGGCAGACCTATAGGTACTCATGTCTTCTACAGTAGATGTTGAAGCGTATCTGTGCTGATGGTTCCTGTGACAGACTGACTATCTATACACACGCCTTCTTTCTGTTCTCTAATCCTGTTTTGCCTCACAGTGTCAGTATAAGCGATTTCTAGAATGGACTATGGTGTGCGCTTCAGATATGGTGTGTATTTCACTGCCTCTGTTATCTCTACTGTCCATCTTTAGTGCGAATGACCTTTTGCCTTGTATCCACTGTATCTGAGTAGTATATATACATAGTCCTTAATTAGAGCAAGTAATATTGAAAATGTCAGTTACATTTATGAATGAAATTTGTTTCAATAACCACAGGGCAGCTGCACGATACATGAAAGGCATTTCACCTCAGTAGTTACATTTATGAATGAAATTTGTTTCAATAACCAGTGCAGCTGCACGATACATGAAAGGCATTTCACCTCAGTAGTTACATTTATGAATGAAATTTGTTTAAATAACCAGGGCAGCTGCACGATACATGAAAGGCATTTCACCTCAGTAGTTACATTTATGAATGAAATTTGTTTCAATAACCAGGGCAGCTGCACGATACATGAAAGGCATTTCACCTCAGTAGTTACATTTATGAATGAAATTTGTTTCAATAACTAGGGCTGCTGCACGATACATGAAAGGCATCTCACCTCAGTAGTTACATTTATGAATGAAATTTGTTTCAATAACTAGGGCAGCTGCACGATACATGAAAGGCATTTCACCTCAGTAGTTACATTTATGAATGAAATTTGTTTCAATAACCAGGGCAGCTGCACGATACATGAAAGGCATTTCACCTCAGTATGTATTATCTCATGAGGATTATCTGCTAATTTGTGTCAGAGTTCACAGAGGTCACACTGCTGCAGACACTTCAATAAATGAGGTAGAGAAACTTCTTCACTGTAGACTCTGTGAGGAGAGAATCTTTATGCCAAACCAGTTGGCACCATATGGTTAGTTTTAAGTTTTGTGTTTCAAACAAAGTTATTGTGATTATCTACCTTGTTTTTGTTGAGGTATGCCAGGGCAAACGTCAGAACTTTTGGCCCTTACCTATGACCAATCAGATCTGGCATCATACTACAGTAGAACTCATCAGATATGGTATTGTAAAGTGAGGGGGATTTTCTGTTTGTAAAATCTGACTAGTAGCTGGTATTTATACTCTATTGTAGAACCATATAGCCTTAACTGATTCAGTCCCGTGGAACACTGTAGTGCACATATTTCTTATCTCGTGGCCAAGCGTCGTTTAAAAGACGGCTACTATTGTGTTGAGTTTTTATTAATTTTCACTCCGATTGTAGTTTTATATCAACCGGAAACTAAGTAGAAAGGAAGTACTAATGATAACCAAATCACAACATCGTGGTTTTGACTAGAATCTGAAGTGAAACCAAGTTTAATTTTCGTTTTCAAGTTACCCTGTGATTAAAAATAATGTCTAACAATTCAGAGTCTAGAAATGGTTTGTTATCAGCTCGTTCTGCACGTTTTACAGCTGCAGAAGCACGAGATTGGTTGCATGAAGATGTAGATACTGATAGTGAAGATAGTGAAGCTTCTGATTCTGATGACACAGAAGTTTGTGATTTAAATACGTCGATTATTAATAATTTAAATAATACTAGTAGTGTTTCCCAACCAGCTGCGAGAGGAGCGTTGCCCCAGTCAGGTTCCAGATGGTCGTGTTGCTAATTTTCGAACAGTTAGTAAACCATATATTCCGTCAATATTTTCTTAATTTTTGTGTATTCATAAATGGATTACTTATATAAAGAGAGCAGTTACACTGACTTATTCACCATATTGTTCCTCAAGGCCCTTGGTAAGTTGGATTTTTGTTCTCACAATTTCAATTAATTTTTTATTACATGCTAATATTTGTCATGCACAGTCAACACAACATTATATTTTCGCATACAATAAATATTTTATGAAAGTACAATCATTTATCTTTAATTTGATATATAATAAGTTCAACTTTAAATCATATTTAGAAACAATATTTTAATTTAACTAAAGTATGTGTGCAATATTTTGGAAGCTAAAAAATAATTCCGTCCAGAGGTGAAAAAACCTGGTACTGAATCAGTTAAAGGACTGGTTTGTTATTGTAAAATCTGACTAGTAGCTGGTATTTATAGTTTATTGTAGAACCATACAGCCTTAAAGGACTGGTTTGTTATCACTTGTCAAGAGTAGTGTGTGTACTAGTCAGGAACAACACTTGCCGTCCGCCACATCTACAGTTGACTTTATAGAAAGAGATTGTGTATTGACATTTGGTATTTCTGTCTAGTTAGGAAGCATTTGACTAATCAACTTCTACTAGGCACTAATATTTCTGTCTAGTTAGGAAGCACTTGATTAATCAACTTCTACTAGGCACTAATATTTCTGTCTAGTTAGGAAGCACTTGATTAATCAACTTCTACTAGGCACTAATATTTCTGTCTAGTTAGGAAGCACTTGATTAATCAACTTCTACTAGGCACTAATATTTCTGTCTAGTTAGGAAGCACTTGATTAATCAACTTCTACTAGGCACTAATATTTCTGTCTAGTTAGAGGAAGCACTTGACTAATCAACTTCTACTAGGCACTAATATTTCTGTCTAGTTAGAGGAAGCACTTGGCTAATCAACTTCTACTAGGCACTAATATTTCTGTCTAGTTAGAGGAAGCACTTGATTAATCAACTTCTACTAGGCACTAATATTTCTGTCTAGTTAGGAAGCACTTGACTAATCAACTTCTACTAGGCACTTATATTTCTATATTACTATATTAGTGTTTCTAATTATATTTGATGAACTTGTGCTCAAATTATTTCTTCTTTGTTTTTAGTAATGATTTCGCTCTTGTGATGCTGGGGGCCACAAGGGAAGCAAAGAATAGTACCACTACCACCCTACAAGGCATGTTGTAAGAGGCGACTGATGTAGGACCTAGGAAAGCTACCCCAGTAAATAAAAAGCATAGCAGAAATCGAACGTGCCTGCCGACTTGTAGGCGCATAACTGGCACACCGTACAATTGCTCTTAGGCTCAGATTACATACAAATCACACAGAGTGGTTAACAAGTGGTCAATATGGAGCGTTCGAAGAAGAAGTAATGATTGCGTTTGCTGTAATTTTTGGATTTATCATAATGACTGTGTTATCATAATGACTGTGTTATCATAATGATTGTGTTATCATAATTATGATGATGTCATGACTGAAATATATGTCAGTCTCCTATCCAGTGAACATATTTGAAATAATGGGTTGTATTAAACTGTAGAGCCAACCCTTTACTCTTCATAAATCAGTTATGATGACATTCTAAGAACATAGTTCTTCATATGCTAGTAGCTTTGACATCAATACTTTGATTATTACAATAACACAATGTCTTCTGTCAGATGATCCTTACAGCCTTTTAACCTGTAGTTGCAAAAAGAACAACCCAGGAAAGACTGCAGTCATTCTAGGACCTGTTTGGTATGTTTGATCACCTTATTTGTCTGGGGCTTTTTACTATTGCTGTTTGTTCATATTTGTGTACATTTACTATTGCTGTTTGGTATGTTTGATCACCTTATTTGTCTGGGGCTTTTTACTATTGCTGTTTGGTATGTTTGATCCCCTTATTTGTCTGGGGCTTTTTACTATTGCTGTTTGGTATGTTTGATCACCTTATTTGTCTGGGGCTTTTTACTATTGCTGTTTGGTATGTTTGATCACCTTATTTGTCTGGGGCTTTTTACTATTGCTGTTTGGTATGTTTGATCACCTTATTTGTCTGGGGCTTTTTATACTATTGCTGTTTGGCATGTTTGATCACCTTATTTGTCTGGGGCTTTTTATACTATTGCTGTTTGGCATGTTTGATCACCTTATTTGTCTGGGGCTATTTACTATTACTGTTTGGTATGTTTGATCACCTTATTTGACTGGGGCTTTTTACTATTGCTGTTTGTTCATATTTGTCTGGGGCTTTTTACTAATGCTGTTTGTTCATATTTGTGTACATTTACTAATGCTGTTTGTTCATATTTGTGTACATTTACTAATGCTCTTCTTCTTTGCGTTCGTTCTTTACGACCAATTTTAATCACTCTTTGTGATATGTTTGATCTTTGCCAAAAACGTGTATACGTTGCACATTGGTTTGGTAGGCCCTAAACGCATAGACTTCTACACGTTTAGGACATGTGCATCCGATTTCAGCCAAACCTCCTTAGTCGCCTCTTACAACATGCGTGGCAGGTAACAGTGGTTCCATTCTTTACACCCAAATTTGGGCCCGGTAACCATCGGCGTTTCTAATGCTGTTTGTTCATATTTGTGTACATTTTCTAATGCTGTTTGTTCATATTTGTGTACATTTTCTAATGCTGTTTGTTCATATTTGTGTACATTTTCTAATGCTGTTTGTTCATATTTGTGTACATTTTCTAATTCTGTCTGTTCATATTTGTGTACATTCTCTAATGCTGTTTGTTCATATTTGTGTACATTCTCTAATGCTGTTTGTTCATATTTGTGTTTTAACCACAATTGATGCACTATCTCTTTCTCTCCCCTCTGTTTGTCTGCGTTTGAGGTTAAAAATGTGTTATTTAAAATGAAATAAGATTTGTAAATAAAGTTTTTGAATGTCAAGGAGTCATCTGTTGTCTCCCCTTATCATGGTCAAGGAGATTAAGTGTCCACTTGACTTGAAGAACCATACAACCAGTAGCTGAGATACCTCTAGTGTGTCACAGTTTCAAGTGTAGTGATCTACCTAAGATAAACAAACAATTGCATACAGATTGTGCCCTGGTCTGTGTCCAAAGATAGATAACAGACACAGAAGCCATACATGGGTCAGAGATACTGGTTCTGACAATTGTGGCAATAATAAAATCGTCTGTAGGGAAAGTCTTGAAACCAAGATCAAACTGGTTGGTTGTACCAGAATTATCCGGTCTTAGCTAAGCCCTGTTAATGGTTGATGTTTCCATACTGCTTTCAGGAAAGTAAAACTAGAGATATGTGACGATATAGCTTTAAGACTGGTCCTGTCAATACGGCTGATGTAAACATATTTGTCCTGTGTTAAACTTTTCCACTTCTCTTAAATTAACCACACAGAAAAAACTCGCTTAATTCCTTTGGGGTGACAAAATTGATACATGTCCCAAATGGTTTAGTATTTGCAAAAATTGGCACCGCTTGCTGATACTCTTTGGCTCAGATCATATACAAGCTGCATTGAGTGATTTAGAAGTGAACATTAAAGAGTGAATGACAGTTCAGTGCCAGAATAAACAGAAGATGTATGAGACTATTAGGTTAGGCAAACCCACACATCCACATTTAGCAGGATTCGGATATACCTGTCCTAAATGCTGTTGGAATCTAACAGGTTGCAACATATCCACATTCTCAGCACAAGTCACACAGATCACAATTAATGGTCAACTTGGTTGATAGAGAACGGATGCAAACAAACAACAACATGTGTTCCACATTCATATCAACATACTTGTCAGATAAATTGTTTGACTATATTATTTACAGTTTACTAGCCTCCAATTTTCCTATAAATATCCTATCTGTTGATATCTTTGATACATTTCTCTCAATCTAAAGATATCAAATCTAGAACCAAAATTAGAGTATTTAACTTCACTCTTAAAGCAGTTCTATTGTATGGGTCAGAAACATGGTGAATGACTAAAACAATAATGAATAAATTGCAAACATTCATCAACTGGTGTCTGCATAGAATAGAGAGATTTCAATGGTATGATAGGGTAACAAATGAGCTTATGTGGTATGATAGGGTAACAAATGAGCTTATGTGGTATGATAGGGTAATACATGAGCTTATGTGGTATAATAGGATAACAAATGAGCTTATGTGGTATGATAGGGTAACACATGAGCTTATGTGGTATAATAGGAAACAAATAAGCTTATGTGGTATGATAGGGTAACACATGAGCTTATGTGGTATAATAGGGTAACAAATGGGCTTATGTGGTATGATACGGTAACACATGAGCTTATGTTGTATGATAGGGTAACAAATGAGCTTATGTGGTATAATAGGGTAACACATGAGCTTATGTGGTATAATAGGATAACAAATGAGCTTATGTGGTATAATAGGGTAACAAATGAGCTTATGTGGTATAATAGGGTAACACATGAGCTTATGTGGTATGATAGGGTAACACATGAGCTTATGTGGTATAATAGGGTAACAAATGAGCTTATGTGGTATAATAGGGTAACACATGAGCTTATGTGGTATAATAGGGTAACAAATGAGCTTATGTGGTATGATAGGGTAACAAATGAGCTTATGTGGTATGATACGGTAACACATGAGCTTATGTTGTATGATAGGGTAACAAATGAGCTTATGAAGAAAACGAGACAGATTCCGGTGACTAAGAGAAGAACGACTGGTGCTGGATCCATGGAGAAATTTGATGGGCAGATTATCAATATAGAGAATGCTTGAAGAGCTGCAAGAGATAGGTCAAGTTGGGGACTTGTCGTTAGTTGGTTGAGAGTATATGTCGCAACCGATTTAAAAAGACAAAAGAGATAGATATCTTTAATGGAAGTTGAGAACAGTAAAAATGTGGCAATGAGAAATAGAGACAAATTATGCTTGTGAAGTAGTTTGTGATGACTGATGAGATCTGCGCTGTATGGGCGAGAAATCAGGATAGAGAATCTAGCACTAGCTCATCATGTAGGATAGTTACAGGGGTGGGTGGAGAGGGGGGAGTCTGTGCTATTACTTCATCTCTGAGGTGACTTTCTAAAACCCTGTTAACCTGGACAGTCACAATCTCAATTTATATTTCACAAGTTCCAAATGATTGACTACTACTGCAACATCAGTGAATGACAGCTAATGCAAACTTCATGGTCAGACTAAATCTGTAGTCCTGGACCTGCAGGAGTTGACTGTAATGAAAGAGTTGACTGTAACAGATGTTTGAGATCACCTATACTATAATTATTTGTTATCCAACCAACTGTTTGCTTAATCCTGAGATTGTTAGAGTTGGGGCTGAAATATTACATGAGCTGGTAGAAGAGTTGAGTTCTGTTAACAGACATGAGCTGGTAGAAGAGTTGAGTTCTGTTAACAGACATGAGCTGGTAGAAGAGTTGAGTTCTGTTAACAGACATGAGCTGGTAGAAGAGTTCTGTTAACTGACAGGAGCTAGTAGAAGAGTTGAGTTCTGTTTACTGACATGAGCTGGTAGAAGATTAACTGACATGAGCTGGTAGAAGATTAACTGACATGAGCAGGTAGAAGAGTTGAGTTCTGTTAACTGACATGAGCAGGTAGAAGAGTTGAGTTCTGTTAACTGACATGAGCAGGTAGAAGAGTTGAGTTCTGTTAACTGACATGAGCTGGTAGAAGAGTTGAGTTCTGTTAACAGACATGAGCTGGTAGAAGAGTTGAGTTCTGTTAACAGACATGAGCTGGTAGAAGATTAACTGACATGAGCAGGTAGAAGAGTTGAGTTCTGTTAACTGACATGAGCTGGTAGAAGATTAACTGACATGAGCTGGTAGAAGAGTTGAGTTCTGTTAACTGACATGAGCTGGTAGAAGATTAACTGACATGAGCTGGTAGAAGATTAACTGACATGAGCAGGTAGAAGATTAACTGACATGAGCTGGTAGAAGATTAACTGACATGAGCAGGTAGAAGAGTTGAGTTCTGTTAACTGACATGAGCTGGTAGAAGATTAACTGACATGAGCTGGTAGAAGAGTTGAGTTCTGTTAACTGACATGAGCAGGTAGAAGATTAACTGACATGAGCTGGTAGAAGATTAACTGACATGAGCAGGTAGAAGAGTTGAGTTCTGTTAACTGACATGAACAGGTAGAAGATTAACTGACATGAGCTGGTAGAAGAATTGAGTTCTGTTAACTGACATGAGCTGGTAGAAGATTAACTGACATGAGCTGGTAGAAGATTAACTGACATGAGCTGGTAGAAGAGTTGAGTTCTGTTAACTGACATGAGCTGGTAGAAGAGTTGAGTTCTGTTAACTGACATGAGCAGGTAGAAGAGTTGAGTTCTGTTAACTGACATGAGCTGGTAGAAGAGTTGAGTTCTGTTAACAGACATGAGCTGGTAGAAGAGTTGAGTTCTGTTAACAGACATGAGCTGGTAGAAGAGTTGAGTTCTGTTAACTGACATGAGCTGGTAGAAGAGTTGAGTTCTGTTAACTGACATGAGCAGGTAGAAGATTAACTGACATGAGCTGGTAGAAGATTAACTGACATGAGCAGGTAGAAGATTAACTGACATGAGCTGGTAGAAGAGTTGAGTCCTGTTAACTGACATGAGCAGGTAGAAGATTAACTGACATGAGCAGGTAGAAGATTAACTGACATGAGTAGGTAGAAGATTAACTGACATGAGCTGGTAGAAGATTAACTGACATGAGCTGGTAGAAGAGTTGAGTCCTGTTAACTGACATGAGCAGGTAGAAGATTAACTGACATGAGCAGGTAGAAGATTAACTGACATGAGCAGGTAGAAGATTAACTGACATGAGCTGGTAGAAGATTAACTGACATGAGCAGGTAGAAGATTAACAGACATGAGCTGGTAGAAGATTAACTGACATGAGCTGGTAGAAGATTAACTGACATGAGCTGGTAGAAGATTAACTGACATGAGCTGGTAGAAGAGTTGAGTCCTGTTAACTGATAAGAATTG
Source organism: Arion vulgaris (assembly GCA_020796225.1). Classification (NCBI taxonomy): domain Eukaryota; kingdom Metazoa; phylum Mollusca; class Gastropoda; order Stylommatophora; family Arionidae; genus Arion; species Arion vulgaris. Next base: position 51,068,667 of record CM036763.1, on the reverse strand, counting down.
CTTGAAGAAATCAATTCTGTCTATATTTTATTCAGTCTTATGTCTAATTGTCTATATTTTATTCAGTCTTATGTCTCTATATGTCTATATTTTATTCAGTCTTATGTCTATATATGTCTATATTTTATTCAGTCTTATATCTATATATGTCTATATTTTATTCAGTCTTATGTCTATATATGTCTATATTTTATTCAGTCTTATGTCTCTATATGTCTATATTTTATTCAGTCTTATGTCTCTATATGTCTATATTTTATTCAGTCTTATGTCTATATGTCTATATTTTATTCAGTCTTATGTTTATATATGTCTATATTTTATTCAGTCTTATGTCTATATTTTATTCAGTCTTATGTCTCTATATGTCTATATTTTATTCAGTCTTATGTCTATATGTCTATATTTTATTCAGTCTTATGTTTATATGTTATATTTCTTTTCTAGGAAAGGATCTCTTAATGATCCAAATCTCTTGAATCACATACATCACCAAGGGAAGCAACTGTCTTTGAGCTCAAAGTTTTTTGAGCTAGTTAGTTTGCTCGTAAAGGAAAGCTTGTGTGTTAAATCAGAACGGAATGTTGTACTCAGTTCACTGCCAGCAGAAGAGAAGAACCTCAAAGATTGCAGACATCTCAGTCCTGAGAACACAACTGGTTCATGTGTAACTGCTTCCAATACCACAGAAGATAAAATAGAATTAACTAGCAGTGCCAGTGATGACCCTAATGATGAACCTGTAATCTCAGAACGCAATGAGAACACACACCAGGAAACACCATTGCTGTGTGAGGACACTAAGAAAGCCACTATTGAGAACATGCATACAAAACAAGATCAGACAGACTTCAAGTCAACAATGCAGAAACGGAAAGCAGAAGATACACAACAAGATATTGGTGATAGTGACATCCAGACTAAACGTCAGAAAAAGGACACAGAAGTGGACACAACAATGGCGGCCAATGTTCCATTCTACTATAATATCACAAAGTTTAGGAAAACCAACTTACCAAAGTAAGCTTTGTCTGTCTGTGTATTTGATTTCATCATTTCTATAAGCTTTGTCTGTCTGTGTGTTTGATGTCATCTTTTCTGGGAAAGTATTGTCAAAGCTGGAGTGTGTGACATTGATAGATATTTATTTGTGTCTGTTGTTGTGTGACCAGCCTTGTTAATTGCAGATTTCCTTCTTCTATTTGCTCTCACACTCTAGCCATACTCCAAGCTTTCTTAGTCTATCCTGTCTGCTCTTCTCTAGCTGTGTTTTATATTGCAGATTTCCTTCATCTGCTCTCACACTCTAGCTATACTCCAAGCTTTCTTAGTCTATCCTGTCTGCTCTTCCCTATCTGTGTTTATCTTACTGTTGTCATGTAAATTTATCCTCTTGAGAGTAAGATTAGTATGGTGGCAGTGCCCTGCATTCAATCATTAACAGATATGGTTCAATTTCCAGTGTGGTCAAGTTTCTAATTTAGATAGTACTAGTTAATAGGTACTGGCATCTACCTGGTTGATATATGTTGATATGGCTAATGTTTGTGTTGAAAAAAGATAGCACATAGAGAAAAGTCCTTATTATCAACTGTATCATCGATATATGTGAAGACTGCAATAAAACTATGTAGCAATGGTGAAACATATAAAAACAAAGTACTGTAGTTTTACAAAAATAATAATACACAGCAATGTTTCAACCAAAAGGCCGTTATTTGATAAAGACCCTTTGGTCGAAACGTTGCTGTGTATTGTTTTTGTATTTTGTAAAACTACAATACTTTGTTTTTACGTATTTTGATATTATTATCAACTGTGAAAATGTGACCAGTTCAGCAGCTCTGTTTTGCCAATATCAATGTGTTCTGATATTTCATTGACTACACTTCATCATTAGAAAAAACACACACAAGAAGTATTATTATTATTTGAATATCAAAAACCTGTTTGATTATCTTTCAGATTAGATAAGCTAGTAACTGTTTATCTTTCAGATTAGATAAACTGGTAACAGTTTGATTATCTATAAGATTAGATAAGCTAGTAACTGTTTGATTATCTTTCAGATTAGATAAGTTAGTAACTGTTTGATTATCTTTCAGATTAGATAAGCTAGTAACTGTTTGATTATCTTTCAGATTAGATAAGTTGGTAACTGTTTGATTATCTTTCAGATTAGATAAACTGGTAACTGTTTGATTATCTTTCAGATTAGATAAACTGGTAACTGATTATCTTTGAGATTAGATAAACTGGTAACTGTTTGATTATCTTTCAGATTAGATAAACTGGTAACTGTTTGATTATCTTTCAGATTAGATAAACTGGTAACTGTTTGATTATCTTTCAGATTAGATAAACTGGTAACTGTTTGATTATCTTTCAGATTAGATAAGCTAGTAACTGTTTGATTATCTTTCAGATTAGATAAGCTGGTAATTGTTTGATTATCTTTGAGATTAGATAAACTGGTAACTGTTTGATTATCTATCAGATTAGATAAGCTCGTAACTGTTTGATTATCTTTCAGATTAGATAAACTAGTAACTGTTTGATTATCTTTCAGATTAGATAAACTGGTAACTGTTTGATTATCTTTCAGATTAGATAAACTAGTAACTGTTTGATTATCTTTCAGATTAGATAAACTAGTAACTGTTTGATTATCTTTCAGATTAGATAAACTAGTAACTGTTTGATTATCTTTCAGATTAGATAAACTGGTAACTGTTTGATTATCTTTCAGATTAGATAAACTAGTAACTGTTTGATTATCTTTCAGATTAGATAAACTGGTAACTGTTTGATTATCTTTCAGATTAGATAAACTAGTAACTGTTTGATTATCTTTCAGATTAGATAAACTGGTAACAATCCTTCACAGTTGTGGCCACAGAGCAAGTAGAACTCATTTTGATTCCTGTGCCATACGGACATCCGCCAGTGTTGAAGAGTTCCTGCATATTTTTGACTGATATTGTCAATAGTTGTCTTCTGAGTGTGTGACTAACACAATAATAGCAATTAAACTCAGATGAACGGTTCAACCATTTTAAAGAAATTGAATATTACCTGATCTTCTTCTTTCTGTTTATTCTTATCAACCAAGTTAACCATTCTTTGTGATCTGTGTGTAATTCGTTCTTATCAACCAAGTTAACCACACTTTGTGATCTGTGTGTAATTCGTTCTTATCAACCAAGTTAACCACTCTTTGTGTTCTGTGTGCTTTGTTCTTATCAACCAAGTTAACCACACTTTGTGTTCTGTGTGATTTGTTCTTATCAACCAAGTTAACCATTCTTTGTGATCTGTGTGTGATTTGTTCTTATCAACCAAGTTAACCATTCTATGTGATCTGTGTGTGATTTGTTCTTATCAACCAAGTTAACCATTCTTTGTGATCTGTGTGTGATTTGTTCTTATCAACCAAGTTAACCACACTTTGTGATCTGTGTGTGATTTGTTCTTATCAACCAAGTTAACCATTCTATGTGATCTGTGTGTGATTTGTTCTTATCAACCAAGTTAACCATTCTATGTGATCTGTGTGTGATTTGTTCTTATCAACCAAGTTAACCATTCTATGTGATCTGTGTGTGATTTGTTCTTATCAACCAAGTTAACCACACTTTGTGATCTGTGTGTGATTTGTTCTTATCAACCAAGTTAACCACACTTTGTGATCTGTGTGTGATTTGTTCTTATCAACCAAGTTAACCATTCTTTGTGATCTGTGTGTGATTTGTTCTTATCAACCAAGTTAACCATTCTTTGTGATCTGTGTGTGATTTGTTCTTATCAACCAAGTTAACCATTCTTTGTGTTCTGTGTGTGATTTGTTCTTATCAACCAAGTTAACCATTCTTTGTGATCTGTGTGTGATTTGTTCTTATCAACCAAGTTAACCATTCTTTGTGTTCTGTGTGCTAATACTTTCTAATAAGAAATGTTAATGTAATACACTTATGTGAAACTGTACCTTGAGAAATTGTTAATGTTATAAAACAAATAAATTTCATGGTTTTTTTTGTTTGAATGCCGTTTCATATCTTTTTTAACAATATTGTCAAAAAAATACAAGGAATATTCAATTAGATTAGACACATTAGTGTTAGTCTTGTAACATTGATATAACATACTGAATAAATGTTCTTCTTTGCGTTCGCTCTTTACAACCAATTTTAATCACTCTTTGTGATATGTTTGATCTTTGCCAAGAACGTGTATACGTTGCACATTGGTTTAGTAGGCCCCTAAACGCATAGACTTGTGCATGTTTAGGACACGTGCATTCGATTTCAGCCAAACCTTCTTAGTCGCCTCTTACGACATGCATGGCAGGTAACAGTGGTTCTATTCTTTACATCCCAAATTTGGGCCCAGGTAACCACTCGGGCGAATAAATGTTTAATATTGCATTAGAGGTTTCGGCCTTAGAAGGGTTTCAGTCATAGTAAGGTTTCGGCCTTAGAAGGGTTTCAGTCATAGTAAGGTTTCAATCATAGAAGGGTTTCAGTCATAGAAAGGTTTCAGTCATAGAAGAGTTTCAGTCATAGAAGGGTTTCAGTCATAGAAGGGTTTCGGTTATAGAAGGGTTTCAGTCATAGAAGAGTTTCAGTCATAGAAGGGTTTCAGTCATAGAAGGGTTTCAGTCATAGAAGGGTTTCGGTTATAGAAGGGTTTCAGTCATAGAAAAGTTTCAGTCATAGTAAGGTTTCAGTCATAGAAGGGATTATTGATTCAAAGACAATAAGTGTGATCTAATAGTGCTGCACAGTGAAATAAAACCAGAAAAGGGAAGCATGCTAAAAAGAGAAGAATCATTGATGGGTCAAGTTGAGTAACTGTATCCAACAGGTGTGTTCATTTTAAGACATTGAACTCGGTTAAGAATGGATACAAGTGCCAACAGGAAGCAAGCAATACATCATTTTCATTATGTATTGACATAAAGAGAAGAAGAGAGAGATAAACATGTTCTTTGACATAGATCATGTACAAGCTGCATTGAGTTACTGTACAAGAGTGTTTGGCGTTCAGGGAGAGAAAGAATGAACAATGTAAGGGATTGTTAGGCCAGATAAATAAAGGGTATTTGGCGTTCAGGGCGGGAAAGAATGAACAATATAAGGGATTGTTAGATTGTTCAGGGCGGGAAAGAATGAACAATGTAAGGGATTGTTAGGTCATTCAGGGCGGAAAAGAATGAACAATATAAGGGATTGTTAGGTTGTTCAGGGCGGGAAAGAATGAACAATGTAAGGGATTGTTAGGTCATTCAGAGCGGAAAAGAATGAACAATATAAGGGATTGTTAGGTTGTTCAGGGCGGGAAAGAATGAACAATGTAAGGGATTGTTAGGTCATTCAGAGCGGAAAAGAATGAACAATATAAGGGATTGTTAGGTTGTTCTGGCGGAAAGAATGAACAATATAAGGGATTGTTAGGTCATTCAGGGAGGGAAAGAATGAACAATATAAGGGATTGTTAGGTTGTTCTGGGCGGGAAAGAATGAACAATATAAGGGATTGTTCAGGGTGGGAAAGAATGAACAATATAAGGGGTTGTTCAGGGCGGGAAAGAATGAACAATATAAGGCATTGTTAGGTTGTTCAGGCGGAAAGAATGAACAATATAAGGGATTGTTAGGTCGTTCAGGGCGGGAAAGAATGAACAATATAAGGCATTGTTAGGTCGTTCAGGAGGAAAGAATGAACAATATAAGGGATTGTTAGGTCGTTCAGGGAGGGAAAGAATGAACAATATAAGGGTCGGATAAAACAAAGCATTACCTTAGTATGAAATTTTTCTTAAGTATCTGTCCTACATACATATGGACTATGAACCGAGAAGCAACATATTCTCATTGTTGGCACATACCACACAGATCACAAAGAGTGATTCAATTGGTTGATAAGAACACAGAAGAAAGAATGCTACTCAGATACAGTGCATACAAAACAAAAGTGCATACAAAACAACAGATCTTTCATGCAAAATGTGGACAACAGAAATAATAACAAAGACAGTGAAAGACACCATGTAAGGGAGCTCACATAAGAGCCTGTTCTATAAATGTATTCCTATTCCACCGCAGTGAAGGCAAAACACGATTAGAACAAGAGGAAGTAGCTGTTCTTCTGCTGATGATATGACTGTCTGATCGTCTGCAAAAAAACTGATTAATTTTAGCATTCTCCAGGACTGTCACTGGTGTTAGCTATTTTACAGATTTATGCAGGGTCTATATGTTCTGTAAGCTTAAGGCTTTGATCAAATCATAATTCCATGTATTTCATTGCCTGAGATATCACCACTGTTTCTCAACACAAAGTCACAGTTACTTTGCCGAGCTCTCCACTGTTTCTCAACACAAAGTCACAGTTGGTGTTGGAGTATTCACATGATATTTTTCACTGAGAACCATGTCACCGCTGCCTTCGTCAGGTTGGCCAGTGCTTCCGCTTCCCTGCACCTCTTACTTATATGGTCAAGTACTGACCGAAGTTCTCATACAACCTGTTCTGGATCCTTGCCCTGAAGACAGACCAAAATGTCGACTGCATATGACATTCCTTCCAGTGATCTACTTGTCTGTGATTCTCATAGAGCATGCACTGAATAGCACCAGAGATAATGGTGAACCTTGTGGTAAACCAGGGTTTATTGTTGTTGATGCAAACGCCCAGGAGCCACATTTAAATACTACATTTCACTGGAAGAAGGATGAGAATTATTACCGGAGCAATGAGATCTACCCCAATACCGGAAATTGAGAAGACTACAGGCCTACAACAAATGGATGATATCTATCTCATAATCACCGCCTAGACTGATGTACCAGATTTCCACATAAATTCTGCTGTTGTTTGTTGTCCCTCCGTACAGCTTCTCATTTAGTTTACTATTTTCCGGCCAGGTTTAGTTTCTCAGGCCTGCTAGCAGTGGGCAGTCTTGCAGTATGTGTTCTGCCATCATGTCTGCCTGCCCGCAGTGGCACAGGCTAGTTGTGCCAATTAAAAATTTGTTGTACAGGTGGTACTGGCGTCTGTTATGGCCGGTACGGAGGTGGAAAATGACAACTTGTTTGCTGCAGGACAGACCATAATACCTATCTTTGGCGCTGCGTTGAGGATGGTCTGGCAACCACTTCTCTCTATATCGCCATCCAATGGTTGTTTTAGCCTCCTCGTAGCTGATTTCATAATCAGTCTGTGGCAGTTGCCCTCCTGCCTTTGCTAGCCTGTCTGCCTCTTCGTTTCCCAAATGGATGATACAGGGTGTTCAAGATAAAAGTAGCCTGACTGACAAATCAAAGCTTGCCAATCGGGATACTTTTATCTTGAACACCCTGTATAAGAGACAGTAGAACACAAAAACAAACAAAAGTTCATGAGACTAGAAGACCACACAATGTATCACAGAATAAATAGGCTAGGCAGGGGCAGATTAAAACGAACCAACTTTGCAGCGACAACCAAGATGATGATGAGAAAATAACCATCATGTGCTGAAATTACTCCCAAACCACTAAAATATTCCAACACAAGACAGATATGGAAAGATACAAAATTCCCAGAACTAAATGAGAACATCACAAGGATAGCAGGTAAAAACCACCAGACAAGTGAAGAAAGAAAATTTCTGGCCACTGAGTACATAGAGGAACACTTCCCTAACAGCAGGTAGACCCATGTATACACAGATGGGTCCACAACAAATACAACTGAAAATGGAGGAGCCGTATAGTGCTCAGTGACATGAAACATAGGAATCTAAAAATAGCGACAGGAAGGTTCTCCAGCAACTACAGAGCAGAAACCACAATATTCCGAATAACATCTAAAAGAAAACATAATGCTTTTTTCTAATGCCCTGTCGGCAATTACTGCTCTAAAAAAATCAAGAAAACAACTTAAATGAACTGCAAATATCACTACACCAAGTATGTTTTGAGTGTAGTAATACAGTGGATACCTTCCCACTGCAACATACTAAATATGCAATGAGATTGATTAATCAACATCGAACTGGCGTGTTGGGTCGCTGGATTTGCGGAGATCGGAGCACCTATGGACATGTCCGGAGTGCTATGATGATAGTCCTCATATAACTGATAACTGGCAAAAGCAGACTACCACGGACAGATACACTGTACCAGTATGGCATATGAGGAAGCGAAAGTACGGATAAAAATATCTTACACTAACAAATAGGTGAGAGATCACACAGATGCCTACTACCAACTCAGTAGGGAAGAACATACCATTGTCGGCTACGAACAGGGCACAGTAGACTAGGTACCATCTGTTTAACAAATACAAGATAGACCGTACTTACATAAGCACATGTAGCACCAGCAGGATGACAGAGACACTAGTCCAAGATATAATGAACAGAGGAAACACACATGACCAACAACCCCCATGTCAGTCCCAGACAAGCTATATGAAGATATACATGGATTCCGACTGATCAATGATTATTTTAGAAATATACAAGTTGATGTCTGAAAACGTTGGAAGAAGAAGAAGACTGGAAGAGGGTCGCCGAGATCCAGTCGAGGAGGAATGGGCTGATGTTGAGTTCAATCAACAGAACCATTAAGAAATTCAAAGCTACTTTATGGTACGCATTCTCAAGATCAATTGCAGCAGCCCGTTTTTCAATGCCTGAGTAAAACCCTCACACATCATTGGCTTCTTCTTCGAACGCTCCGCAACCACTTGTTAACCACTCAGTGTGGTTTGTATGTTATCTAAGCCTAAGAGCGATTGTACGTTGTGCCAGTTATGCTCCTACAAGTAGGCCAGCACATCCGATTTCTGCGATGCTTTTTATTTACTAGGTAGCTTCCTAGGTCCTACATCAGCCGCCTTTACGACATGCTCTGTAGGTCGCAGTGGTGCTATTCTTTGCTTCCCTTACCGACGACATCATTGGCGAAAATCGCGGCGTTACATATGTCTTTCTATATGAATAGTATTCTCCAAGGGTAGGTGAAAGGAAACATAACCTTTTTAATTCATCATCAAGGTGCGTATCTTTTATAGGACGTTGCTCTCTCTGCAGCACATCTGAAATTCACTCTGTCTCTTGCCAGTTCACCCACTTCGTCGATGGTCATGTTCATGGTTTCTTTAATATCTAGTAGCCATCTTCTTCTTGGTCTGCCTCTGCGTCCTGGGACCCTGCCCTCTAGTATTGTTCTTTCCAAGCCATCGTGATGCTTGATGTGACCAAAGTATGTAATTTTTATGTATAGTATGTTGTTTATCAGCCAATTCTCTTTAACATTTAGTTCTTTCAGGACATCAGTGTTCTTTCTTTTTCTGTCCATGGTATTCGTAGGTACTCAATATTTTTAATTTTACCTTTTTTCCATTTTTTTAATTAGCAGAATATTTTTCTGACGATTATTCTCTCCAACAATTTATCGTTCGTGGTCACAGTGTCAGATAACATGAGCACCATCATCCAAACGAAACTGAGAGAGGACAGGCTTGCATAGAAATCATCAACTGTTGTGGAGTTTAGGATGGATAAGGGTGACGTTCTTTGGTCTCTTGGCGACCTACTATTGGATGGGGGCATTAGAATTGACGTTGAATCAACCCAGCGATTTAAGGAGTTTGAAATTACACAATATATGAGTAGAGCTGAATACTTGAGAGGCAGAGAGAGAAGTGTATTTAATCAGCGAGCCACATGAACCATCAGTATGCATACCCTTCAAAATCTGTTGGGGAGACTGAGCACCTATGGGTCTGCGCGGAGTGCTGTGACGTCAGCTCAATTAAGAGCTTCTTTAAAGCGTATTTTCTGTCCACCAACCTATCATTTGCTCCCATCAAGCTCGTCATACATAAACCCTTTTAGAATGCGTGTATCAGACATTCGCGCAACGTAACCGGCTCGGTTCTCTAACAATCACTACATCAGTCTCCTGATTGGATCGTACATTATTATTTATAAACAAACGGGCCAGCATTATACTTAGTGTCCCTTTCATTGGCCGGCTGGTACCAGTATCCATGGTACCAGGAAGGATGTGGTCTGTATCCAGGTCATTCATCATCAAATAGCTTGTCCTGGGCAGAGCTTTGCCACCTTAACAGTCCTTGTGAATTTTTCTCTCTCATAGGCCCTTGCAGCGGCCCAGGTCATTACATTTCTGAATGCCCAATTTTAAAAGAACCAAGGAAGATTAGCAACATTGCCTAACCAAACGGTTTCACGCGAATAGCACGCACACACACACACACACTGTTCAGCAGAAGTTCCCAGCATTCAAAGAGCAGGACACAATGGCAGACGACGATAATAATAATGACAAGCCTCCGCTTGTAAGTGGATTAATAGAAGGGAAAAAAATAGCTGTCTATATGACATACAATAATACGATTTGTTCTACTGCATCGCATTTTTGAAACAAGAGCGAACATGCTTGCATCGATTATTTGGGAATTTAGTTAGGATGGATAAGGGGATGTTCTTCGGTCTATTTGGGTACTTACTATACTTAACACTACACTATCACTACTATACAGTTACAGTACTATAGTGAGTCACATAATAGTGACATACATGATACAGAATACTGACTATAGCCTAGTGAACTGTAGTGTAGCTGCACTGTACTGTAGGATAAGGACACAAAAATTAACGTTGAATCAATCCAGCTATTTAAGAAGTTTGAAATTACACGTAGAGCTTGAAGGGCAGAGTCAGAAAGGAATGTGTTTAACCAACGAACCACATTGAACCATCAGTATTAGTATATCATATGTAGTATATAAACTATATGTATGCATACCCTTCAACATCTGTTGGTGGAGACTGAGCACCTATGGGTCTGCGTTATGACATCGTCGGTTCAGTAACCATTAACCAAAGGTCTATAGATAATAGATTGAGACATGGTTTTATTTTAAAGGATAATAATCTTATTGCGAGGCTCATTCTATGAATGAATTAACGAAGAATTTGCAGATGTGATACATATAACATTTTTTAAATCTTTACATTATAATTAAGTGGACTCAGGTAAAAAATTCTAGGAAATCAGACCACAGCCGGTGCATAAGCCATAACCTCGCATTCCAGTATTGTTAGATAAAGACAAATTTAAAAAACAACCCAACATGCTAAATCAAGGTTATATTATGTTACAAGTTAAGTTTAACAATAAGGAATATCAGTATTATAATTTTTCAGCAATAAATAACCCATAGATTCATAGAATTGTGTAAAATAGCAGAAAACCTTACAGTGTACTATCAAATACTTATAAAAACCACCCACCTTTAAACAGAAATTTTAGTTTTCACGTCTGAGCTAGTCAGCCTTATGTTGCCGGGAGCCACGGAAAAAACATACAGAAAGCAGTTTTTAATAACTAAATACTAAATAGTAATATTCTAATAAATAAGCCAAAGGCTGACGGAGAGCGAACCCAGTAAAACTGGTTGAAATCTGACACATCGCCGAAGGATAAGCACCAGAGCTCCAAATGGTACTGAAGATTGTGAACGTATCACACCCGTTCTTGGTGTTAGGCTGTTTATATATCACAATAAGAATGATAAAAGTGACTGTAAAAGAACGATTGGGCGAGAGAGAGAGATAAACTCGTCCCACTCAATATTCAAGAGTTTTATCATAAATTCGTCCAACATAATATTCAAGAGTTTTATCATAAACTCGTCACATTCAATATTCAAGAGTTTTATCGTAAACTCGTCCAACTCAATATTCAAGAGTTTTATCATAAACCTATCCCACTCAATATTCAAGCTGTCAAGCGTGGCACCAGATCATCGTGGGCTTACTCAGCACAGCGAAAGCGTCGCACACTTCATGAGGACTCGGGGCTTTCGAGACAACGACATCGAGCATGACTATGGAGATCACCGCTGCCTCCAGGGCTCTGTCATGGGTGGCTGAGCAACAGGTTACCCATACGATCATCATATCAGACTCGATGAGTATGCTTCAACTGATTGCATCTGGAAGTATGCGGGTGGAATGGGTGAACAGCATTCGGAGATCACATCTCAAGAAAATGACTTGGCTGTACACGCCTGGACATGCTGGAGTGCGGGTAACGAGCGTGCTGACTCTCTTGCAAACAGTGCCCCGACTCAAGTGGGCAGAAGCATGGACAGAGCCGATATCATCAATGCGGTACGCTCTCAATTGTGTGACATGGGCGGGTCTCAGACACTGGAGCGAGTTCGAGAATTAGGTGTTAAGTTTGGACATGCCAGACAGTGTCGTCTTCGTGGTAGAGAGAGAAGATATAGTAATCAACTTCTCATGGGTACTGTGAGCAAATGGACTTTGGGATGGCTGCTGCAACGGAGGACAGAGCACGAATGGGAATGTGCCATGACGTCGATCGCATAACATAACATAACATAACATAACATTCTAGAGTTTTTATCAATTTATTTTCAAATACATTCAATGAATTCTCTAGTATCTTTGTTATGTTTCTAATTTTCTCTGATATATCTCAGCACAGATATTACTTTGGGGATGAATGATTTAAATTTAGTATGTGATCATTATTTTGTATATCTATGCCTGTTAGTTGGTTAAGGTGCAGGAGGCTATGACAGTTCATGCAGCCTGTTTTTGTTGTGTCACCATCTTGTGTCATTTTGTTTGCTAAGATAAATGAAGCTGTCAGCAGCTACTTGAAACAGATAAGTAGTTGACACATCTTAACATGTATCACAGTAAGGGCAAATAAAAGTAATACAAATGTGCATTATGAAGAAATAACATATATAAGCTAGCAGGGTTACATATACAAAGATAAAGAGTGAGGCTACGTACCACATCAGACAGAAAATAATGAGAGCAAAGACTATATAAGACAGGAAGAAAACATAAGGCAAGTTAAATGAGACAGAGAGAAAAGAGGTGGAGGATACCATGAATCCGGAAGAAAGGATGGTTAAGACAATGAATCAGAAAGAGAAGATCATTAAGACACCATTGAGTCAGAAAGAAAAGAGAGTTATGATAATGAGGCAGCAAGAAAATAGATGGTTGACACCATGAGGCAAGAAGAGGATCAAGAGGTAGAAGACATGAAGAGGCAGAAATAACATAGGGTTTTGGTCATTGTTCCCATGTACAAATTCATGTTTATTTTCCAAGGATGAAGATTAAAAAGACAGAAAGGTTTTTGTCTATTATCTATTCCCAGGTGGAAGATGTAGTTGGCTGTCCACTCTTGCCGTTAGCGTAGGGATGGGAGCTTTAATTTGCGTTCTAGGGCTAGATGAGTTGCCCTTGCTGTGTAGTATCCATGTTTATGTAGTGTGGTCTTGATATTGTCTATCCATCTTTTCTTGGTCTTTCCTTAGCTCTAGTACCCGATCTCTTTTTATTGTATGCTATTGGTGGTTGGTTGTATTTCATTCTCATTAAATGTTCAAACCAATGCATTTGTTGTCTTTCGATGTATTCTATGCAAGAAGTTATGCCCACTCTGCTTCTGATGCCCTCATTTCATAGTCTGTCTTTCCTTGTGACAGAAAGGTTAGTAACATGAAATATCAATTTGAAGATGCTTTTAGTGGTTTCATATTAAACAAATAAACAAAATAGTTTGGTAATTGATGCGACTGAATATTTAACTACTTTCAGATTAATCCTGCTGGCAAGACAGCAGCTGTGGGGTATGTCAATCTGTTGCTGTCCAATTCAAGTTTAGTTTTTATGTCTTAATATGAAAGTAGTATGAAAGAAAGATTTTCATTGCAAAATAGAGCAAGTACTGACAATACTACATAGATGTGGTTTTACAGAAGAATACTAAGAATTTCCTGACTACTGAAATGACTAATGTTGATATGCTGAAAGATGGAGTTATCAATTTAAGAAAGAGGCAATCATCATTTTTTGGAAATGTTTAAAAAAAAAAAAAGATAGGTGTAGAACAGATAGTGACAACTAGTAAAATCAATGAGAAATGGGACAGAGGACAACAAAGAGAAAATTCTGAACAGCCTGGCTTCATGGCATGGAAGAGTGTCAACATCCGACACTGATAGTCAGTACTAAGGCCAGAAGTTTGATGGAGATCCATGATTGCTTATGCCAGCCGAATATACATCATCCTTTTGCTGACATGTGTGCTCTAGTTCTCACTTGTTTATGTATCATCTGCTGACAAACCTCTTCACATCATCATCACCTTTTGCTTATTGAGCTAGTTGACCTCTTTCCTTTGCCAATGTTTTGATCTCTTGATTGTCAAGGATGTTGCAATAAGATGAAATTCACCCTATTACAGCTCTCATAGACTGATGACATAGTCTTCATTACAGCTCTCATAGACTGATGACATAGTCTTCATTACAGCTCTCATAGTCTGATGACATAGTCTTCATTACAGCTCTCATAGACTGATGACATAGTCTTCATTACAGCTCTCATAGACTGATGACATAGTCTTCATTACAGCTCTCATAGTCTGATGACATAGTCTTCATTACTGCTCTCATAGTCTGATGACATAATCTTCATTACAGCTCTCATAGTCTGATGACATAGTCTTCATTACAGCTCTCATAGTCTGATGACATAGTCTTCATTACAGCTCTCATAGACTAATGACATAGTCTTCATTACAGCTCTCATAGACTGATGACATAGTCTTCATTACAGCTCTCATAGACTGATGACATAGTCTTCATTACAGCTCTCATAGACTGATGACATAGTCTTCATTACAGCTCTCATAGACTGATGACATAGTCTTCATTACAGCTCTCATAGACTGATGACATAGTCTTCATTACAGCTCTCATAGACTGATGACATAGTCTTCATTACAGCTCTCATAGTCTGATGACATAGTCTTCATTACAGCTCTCATAGTCTGATGACATAGTCTTCATTACAGCTCTCATAGACTGATGACATAGTCTTCATTACAGCTCTCATAGACTGATGACATAGTCTTCATTACAGCTCTCATAGTCTGATGACAGTCTTCATTACAGCTCTCATAGTCTGATGACATAGTCTTCATTACAGCTCTCATAGACTGATGACATAGTCTTCATTACAGCTCTCATAGACTGATGACATAGTCTTCATTACATCTCTCATAGACTGATGACATAGTCTTCATTACAGCTCTCATAGACTGATGACATAGTCTTCATTACAGCTCTCATAGACTGATGACATAGTCTTCATTACAGCTCTCATAGACTGATGACATAGTCTTCATTACAGCTCTCATAGACTGATGACATAGTCTTCATTACAGCTCTCATAGTCTGATGACATAGTCTTCATTACAGCTCTCATAGACTGATGACATAGTCTTCATTACAGCTCTCATAGACTGATGACATAGTCTTCATTACAGCTCTCATAGACTGATGACATAGTCTTCATTACAGCTCTCATAGACTGATGACATAGTCTTCATTACAGCTCTCATAGACTGATGACATAGTCTTCATTACAGCTCTCATAGTCTGATGACATAGTCTTCATTACAGCTCTCATAGACTGATGACATAGTCTTCATTACAGCTCTCATAGACTGATGACATAGTCTTCATTACAGCTCTCATAGTCTGATGACATAGTCTTCATTACAGCTCTCATAGACTGATGACATAGTCTTCATTACAGCTCTCATAGACTGATGACATAGTCTTCATTACAGCTCTCATAGTCTGATGACATAGTCTTCATTACTGCTCTCATAGTCTGATGACATAGTCTTCATTACAGCTCTCATAGTCTGATGACATAGTCTTCATTACAGCTCTCATAGTCTGATGACATAGTCTTCATTACAGCTCTCATAGACTAATGACATAGTCTTCATTACAGCTCTCATAGACTGATGACATAGTCTTCATTACAGCTCTCATAGACTGATGACATAGTCTTCATTACAGCTCTCATAGACTGATGACATAGTCTTCATTACAGCTCTCATAGACTGATGACATAGTCTTCATTACAGCTCTCATAGACTGATGACATAGTCTTCATTACAGCTCTCATAGACTGATGACATAGTCTTCATTACAGCTCTCATAGTCTGATGACATAGTCTTCATTACAGCTCTCATAGTCTGATGACATAGTCTTCATTACAGCTCTCATAGACTGATGACATAGTCTTCATTACAGCTCTCATAGACTGATGACATAGTCTTCATTACAGCTCTCATAGACTGATGACATAGTCTTCATTACAGCTCTCATAGTCTGATGACATAGTCTTCATTACAACTCTCATAGTCTGATGACATAGTCTTCATTACAGCTCTCATAGACTGATGACATAGTCTTCATTACAGCTCTCATAGACTGATGACATAGTCTTCATTACAGCTCTCATAGACTGATGACATAGTCTTCATTACAGCTCTCATAGACTGATGACATAGTCTTCATTACAGCTCTCATAGACTGATGACATAGTCTTCATTACAGCTCTCATAGACTGATGACATAGTCTTCATTACAGCTCTCATAGACTGATGACATAGTCTTCATTACAGCTCTCATAGACTGATGACATAGTCTTCATTACAGCTCTCATAGACTGATGACATAGTCTTCATTACAGCTCTCATAGTCTGATGACATAGTCTTCATTACAGCTCTCATAGACTGATGACATAGTCTTCATTACAGCTCTCATAGACTGATGACATAGTCTTCATTACAGCTCTCATAGACTGATGACATAGTCTTCATTACAGCTCTCATAGACTGATGACATAGTCTTCATTACAGCTCTCATAGTCTGATGACATAGTCTTCATTACAGCTCTCATAGACTGATGACATAGTCTTCATTACAGCTCTCATAGTCTGATGACATAGTCTTCCAGGCTTCCTTCTGGTCTCAACAAAATGGTTGTCAATTTTTTTGCTGTTAAGGCTAAAGGTGCATTTTTTTGCACCTGTAGTGTTATTTTGATCGAAATCCAGACCTATGCAGAGGGGATTTTATGATGACTCTCAAGCAACCAGGATGGTTCTGCATTGAAGTTCTACTACAAGTTTGGTTTTTAACTGATTGATTGTTAACAAACCATGAACATGGCCATCGACGAAGTGGGTGAACTAGCAAGAGACAGAGTGAATTTCAGATGTGCTGCAAAGAGAGCAACGTCCTATAAAGGATACGCACCTTGATGATGATGATGATTGTTTACAAGAACTGACAGTACAATGATTTTGAATGGTATTATTTTATATGAATAGTTTTTTAAAAAAAGAAATATATCTGTTCTCATCAATATCTCATATTTTACTTCTTAAATTCAGAATCAAGTTACTTTTGATCCAATGATTTTGATCTAAAATAAACTTTTTCAAAAATTTGTAGGCGAGGAATTATGGTACAAGTTCTAGGAGAGAAGGTGCGTGGCATTGGGCGTGGTTCCAGTGATGGCAAAAAAATGACAAATGACAGTGAGGGTTCACATCCCAAAGTGATGGGTGTGCAAGGTCAGCGTGGAGGTGGTAGTAAACGGACTGATGGAGAAGGTGGCAGTTTGAGAGCTATTAAAAGAGCTGATGGCTGGGGTAATGACAGTGCTGGGAATAACAGAAAATCTGACAGACATGTGAATGGCAAATCTGATGATGAGTTGAAAAATGTCAATGAGAAAAAAAGTGATAGTGATGGAGTTAAAGTTGGCAGAGGAAGAGGAGGTAAGTGTTAACGTAATATTCTTGCTCTAGACTTGTATATATATATATATATATATATTGTACTGGGGCTATAGGTGCTGTATCATCAGTGGTTTCCCCTTACCAGACGACCTTCCTACTAGTGCATCATCACTCTGTGTGATCGATAGCTGTTTAGGGTAAACCCGCCTTTTATATGCCCCCAATATTCATAACTCCACAATCCCGGTAGGCCTATCGTTTCTCTACGAAACACATACAGTCCTCTTGCCCTACGGAACACATCTCCGAATTTCTTGATAGTATCTTTAATCCCATAGTCACCACACTCCCGTCATTTTTGAAAGATGCGAACCACGCTTTGTCTGTCTTTTCTTCCGTTGAGTTGCAACCGAGAAACCTACCGTCTCTTCCTCCTTGATGTGTGCTCATTGTACACTTCTATACCTCATCCTGATGGCCTTAAAGCTCTCCAGTTCTTTCTCGATAGGAGACCTAATCCACTTGTGTCAACTTCTGCTCTCCTTCGTCTTGCGGAACTAGTTCTCACTCTTAACTCTTTCAGTTTAATGACCAATTCTTTGAGCAGATCAGTTGGGTTGCCATGGGTACTAAAATGGGACCTAGTTATGCTTGTCTATTCATGGGTTATCTTGAACACCTAGTATGGACTACATATGATGGCCCCCTTCCGTCTGTCTATCACAGATACATTGATGACTGTATTGGCATTACTGATATGCCTGAAGCCGATTTATCACGCTTCATTAATTTCATTAATGTTTTCAACCCTTCTATTCGTTTTACTTCTCACATCTCTACTACTTCTGTCAACTTTCTTGACATTACTATCTCCATACACCTATCCACTATCACTACATCAGTATATTACAAGCCTACTGATGCACATAGTTTCTCCTTTATACTTCTTCCCATCCCCAGGCTTGTCGTGACTCTTCCATTCTGCAGCTCTTGCGCCTTGTCGCCTTTGTAGTGAGGACGATGATTTTCTTGAGAGAGCTCGAGATGATGCTTGATTTCTTTCGCAGGCGCCTATACCCGGAGAGGGTGCTTGTCTGGGCTATGCATCGAGTTCAGAAAATCACTCGCCAGCAGGCCCTCACCAGCCAGCATAGGACCACTAACTCTGAGAGAGTAAAACGTATCTTAACTTTCCACCCCCAAAGTTCACTGGTGAAAAATGTTTTATTCCGTCATCTGTCTATTCTAAAGTCAGATCCTGACACCCGTTCTGTCTTCCCCAACTATCCTTTGATGGCTTACAGACGGGACAGAAGTCTTAAGGATAGGTTGGTGCACAGTCGCCTTAAGTCCAATATCCAGACTCATTTTGGCACTGTTCAGTGTGGCGTTGCAACACGTGTGCTTATATGATACAGACGCGTACTGTATCTTTTCCTTTAGCCACGTTTCTTATTGACGATGGTTTCACATGCGAGTCCCGTAATCTTATCTATGCCATTATCTGTAAGCGGTGTAACAAGGCTTATATCGGAGAGACAGGCAAGAGGCTCAGTGACCGATTCGCCCAACACTTGCGCGACATACGCCAATGCTCTGTGACCCTGTAGCCACCCATTTCAATGATACTGGCCATTTCGGAGCTCACGATGTGCAGGTCACAGCCATCCGATCGTTTTCCCTCGGATGATGCAGTCGATTTGCTCTGGAGAATCGGTTGATTTCTTTATGGTACCTTGCGACCATGTGGGCTCAACGTATTACATTCCTATGCTTCTTAGTACTTTCTCTTCAAATGCCTTGTAATCTATATGGGTATATGTTGCATGTATTCAAGTTATATATTTACTAGATTTTCCATTGTTTCTCTTCTGTTCTATTTCTAGTTTTTATGTGTGTTTTTGTGTTACATTTATTTCGTTATTCGTTTTTATTCCCAGATTTTCGTTTTTATTTCCAGATTTTCATTAGAAATGTTTGTTTTTGGTCGTCCATTTGTTTTTTAAAATTTGTCACTCCTGTTGTTCGTTTCTTGATAAAGGCCTTGTTGGTGAAACGTTGCTGTATTTTGTCATTGTTTTTGTAATTTGTAAAACTACAGTACTTTGTGATTACGTGTTTTGCCAATCAAATAGTTTTACTGCAGTCTCATCTGTTTTGTGAATAGCTTGAATAGATAAACTTATCAACTCGTAGTGCTCACTAGATAACACATACATAATGCAATGATAAAACTGATACAGAAGAATAAGTAGTGAGATGATGATGATGATGATGATGTGTGGCAGAACAACAAAATATAAACGGATAAACTTAGGTGTGACTCAGAAATAATAGAGATGGTTGAAAAACACTATTTATAAAGTGCACACAAAAATCTTTTCTAGAAATCTCTTCTTATTCTGATGCTGTGAGATAAAAATGATTAGAGAAAGAGATGAAAAATAAAAGTCTTTGATTGTTCACTCTTGTATAATCAATTACAAACCAGCATTTTATGATTTTGTTTGTGGTGTAATTTGAGTGCAAGTGCATTGTGTTATGTTTGTAGCAAATCTTTGATATCTGCATCTTTCAACCCAGCATGTCTATTTTTATCATGCATTTGTTGTTCATGTTTACAACTTTCACTTGTTTCATAATGCATTTGTTGTTCATGTTTACAACTTTCAGTTGTTTCATGATGCATTTGTTGTTCATGTTTACAACTTTCAGTTGTTTCATGATGATTGATTTCTTATTAATTATTTTTAATTTTGTCTTTTTTTTTTGTATATCTCAAATTTTGTCCAGGCAGTTGCACACAGCTTACTCATATTTTGAGTATTAACTACTAATGGATTGTTTGCTTGCCCATGGTAGCTCTATATTTTGTATCCATTGATAGATTTTGATAATTGTTTTCACTTACTCTGAGGTCAGGCATCACAGTAAATTTGTGAAATTCTCAGAAGGGAAAGCGAACTCAGAAACTTTGACGGGAAAGGCCATAGTCTAACCTCCAAGCTAGGGCTATTCCTGCTAGAACAAATAAGACGTATTAGGAAATGACATGGCAATATAACCAGAATGTCCATGACTGGAGTGCACAGGGATGAGAGGATTGGAGACTTAGAGAAATTTTGAAGAGCAACAGTTTAAACAAACAAAAATTGAAGATGTTCTTACAAAGAAATATGTAACATAGAATAGTTGTATCCTTGCCTATGTTTCACATAGAAGAAGATATTGAATGATTAATGAAGATTATATAGTTGTATCCTTGCCTATGTTTCACATAGAAGAAGATATTGAATGATTAATGAAGATTATATAGTTGTATCCTTGTCTGTGTTTCACATAGAAGAAGATATTGAATGATTAATGAAGATTATATAGTTGTATCCTTGCCTGTGTTTCACATAGAAGAAGATATTGAATGATTAATGAAGATTATAAGATATACATTTTATCCATGATATTTCTGATAACTTTTTAAATCTCTTGTTTGTGCACAACAAGATGAAATATTCTAGATAAATGACTTTCTCATGCTTGTATAACCAACTCATATCAATATATAGAATTGTCAACAGTTGTGACACTTAAAATGCTTGTCATTTTTGTAATTGTTTTCTTTTACCATTGTTGCAGGTGGGTACAGAGGAGGTAACACTCGTGGGGGTTTTGGAGGTCGAGGTGGTGGTCGTAATGGGCAGGGAAGAGATTGGATATGTCCAGACTTGTAAGTTAAGCAGACATCATGTGACTTTCATCAATGTACATATCTCATTTATCTATTCCATCAGTCATCTGTCTGGCAACTTTCCCATTCTTGATCAAGTTCACTGCATTTATGCTCTTCATCCTCTCTTCTAGACTTGTTGTATAATGTACAGCTTCAGTGTATCAAGATTCTTAACCCTCTTATTCCCAGCCCTTCAGAAAAAGTTACTACAGAATTCCCAGGGCAAGGGAGATAACCCAGCAACAATGAGAAGTGCTCGTGAAATAAAATTCATAACAAATACAATTTCTAATCAATATTTGTGATTTAAAGTCAAATTTACAGTTCAATGGATGAGGTACTAGTTTGTAAACATGTATGTTGTCATTACCATGCAAGTTGGATGTAAAAATTATACAAGTGAAGAAATAAAAATGAATGACAATATTGAACTTATGTTTCACACAAAAATGTCAGTTTTATTGAGGATAAATGTAAATTGAAAGGTTGAAAAGCAATCTCCCTAACAGAGGTTGATTTTACATGTGGGGCAGCTATCACTTGTTTCCACACACCTTTGTGATGCAGTCCTCATCTTCAT
Organism: Arion vulgaris; assembly: GCA_020796225.1. Classification (NCBI taxonomy): domain Eukaryota; kingdom Metazoa; phylum Mollusca; class Gastropoda; order Stylommatophora; family Arionidae; genus Arion; species Arion vulgaris. The sequence goes on along the minus strand of CM036763.1, from coordinate 51,046,675 downwards.
TTAGAAACACTAACTGCGGCTCTGCCACACAGTAGAGTCCGTTGATGGTTGGCATGAATGGAGTTGATCAGTCCTGCAGTATCTGGGAGTTTATCAGTCCTGCAGTTGCCTAGCCTGCATGTTTGTACGGGCATGAGGGCCCTCATACAATCAAGACAGAGGTTCAACCTTGCACATGTCCATATTGTCCTCATGGAACAAATTTGGAATTGACATTGAAGCACAAATATTTGCTGATACCTTCAAATCTATTTCTTGACACTATATTTGACAAAGCAGGCACATTCAACAGTTTATCGGTAAACCAAAACATTCTGTAGTAAGGTAACTGGTGAGTTCGACACATATAGTTTACATAAAGAAAGATATTGATGTAATCAAAAGGAACAGTGTCCATGAAGGATCTGGATTTTCCTGAATTTTCATAGAGCAAATGCGTTGGTTAGCTCTGTCTAGTTCTAAAATATACCTCGTAAAAATCGCGCGTGCCGTAACGACGTAATGACGGTAATCACAAATAGAGAATACTCTGAATCTGAATCAATGTCATTTGCAGAACCTATTTCTTCACTAAATTGTTCGATATTGATAGTGCTCAGCTGTTGCGACTATTCTCTCTCAACTTTACAACCTGGGTGGACGGAGGAAGCGGCGGTATTCGCATCCATCGATAATCGTAATTCATCGTAACTAATAGTTACGCAAATCGTTGTAAACACTAGAACTAGCGTCGTATATTTTGACGCAAATCTTGAATTAATTATATATCAATCCGATTTATCCACGATCTTGCCGGCAAATTTTCCATCAACTGAATCATAAATTACAACAAGTTTTCCAGAAAATATAAGGACTTTTTCAAATATTCGCGATCTGAAAGCAAATACACTAGAAACACGCAGATTTCTAAAATGGCTCTAGATAGGAGCCACTGATATATGCTATTGTGATACTGATAATGTAATAGTTGACCATTCACTTATTTCCAGCAGGATACAGTTACAATCTACAGATATATATATATGATAATGTAATAGTTGACCATTCACTTATCTCCAGCAGGATACAGTTACAATCTACAGATATATATACAGAAATAGGAGTGGAGAAAAACTATGCATCAACTTGACTGGAACACACAACAGAAAGTTAGTCCATAGATACACACAAACTTTGGCAGAGATTTTGCCCAGCACACACACAAAGCAATTGACAGTGAGAGATGTAACCAGCTGTCAACATAGGAAGACCAGAGACAGCTTATATGTGGTCCCTTGGGACTGAAAGATGCCCACTAACAACTGAATCTATGTTAGAAACATGTTCAACATAGGAAGACCAGAGACAGCTTATATGTAGTCCCTTGGGACTGAAAGATGCCCACTAACAACTGAATCTATGTTAGAAACATGTTCAACATAGGAAGACCAGAGACAGCTTATATGTAGTCCCTTGGGACTGAAAGATGCCCACTAACAACTGAATCTATGTTAGAAACATTTTCAACATAGGAAGACCAGAGACAGCTTATATGTAGTCCCTTGGGACTGAAAGATGCCCACTAACAACTGAATCTATGTTAGAAACATGTTCAACATAGGAAGACCAGAGACAGCTTATATGACCACCATCAGTAACATTTCTGGACAAGCTCTACTGAAATATTGGTAATTTTGAATTGACTACTGTCTTTCTGTAAAAAATATCCAAATTGACATATTCTTCTACTGCGTTCTCACTAGATTGGGATTTCTGATTCTCTAATAAAGGCAGCCGTCTGCCTTAGATTATCAGCCACGCCATACAGTTTGTCTTGGTCGCTGGTGTAAGTGGGCCACCTCTTTCTTCTCAAGTCTGCAAACTGGGGGCAGTTCTGTAGGATATAATTCCTATGATTTCTGCTTCCCGTTTGTGCCGACCTCTTCCAGCAGTAAGTTTTGGCCACCCTCATGATGGTAGGTCTGACATTCTTACTGTGTGGCTAAATCTCAGAGACAGATTGGCGACCGTAGAATCCGTTATCCCATTCCTCATTGTGAGGGTCGTTGCACCATGTTATGCGCCTTAAGGCGTGGTGCATCCGTTTCTGCAAGCATTTTTTTTGGGTTAGCGTTCCCTAGCAGACACGTGCATCCGGTTTCAACCAAACCTCCTTAGTCGCCTCTTACGACATGCTGGCAGGTAACAGTGGTTCTATTCTTTACACCCCAAATTTGGGCCCGGTAACCACTTGTGCGAAATTGACATATGTAAGTGTTTATAGAAATAGAAATGTTTCTCTCTCGCGTTCCCTAAATAAATAGAAATGTTTGAAAGACATGACAAAAACAAATTCTCAGCAAGAAGAAATATATAAATCTTTGAATATCCAAATTAACATAGTTGACAAGAATATATTTTCTATAAGTGTCTCACTTAATAAATGAGCACTCATCATTATATACAAGTTTGACTGCAATATGCTGTTACATATCTTCTCATGTACATAACATGCTATTAGTACTGTTTTGTTTTTAACATATCTTGAACATGTTAACATTGACAAGTAATATTTTGTTACTATTTATCATATTGTTGTATCAGTGTGTTCATTGTCTTTGCAGAACATGTGGCAACAAAAACTTTGCTTTTCGGAAAGTTTGTCAAAAGTGCAACAAACCCAAACCTGAGAGTTCATCAGAGTAAGTTCACTTATATAGCAATACATTTCCAGAGATCTTTTCTTATGTGCTTGAGTGACTAAATGGTCTACATCAAAATAGATGGAGACTGCAGTAAAACTATGTAGAATGGCGAAACACGTAATAACAAAGGACTGTAGTTTTACAAAATAAAAAAACAATGACGATACACAGCAACGTTTCGACCAAAAGACCTTTATCAAGCAAACGATACAACAAAATTGACGAATTTCACAGCACACTACATACAGACTTTGACAAAGATATTACAACAGTCAAAAATAAATGCAAATATGTGACTAAAAACGAATAATGAAATAAATAAAGAAAAACTAGAAGTGGAAAAAGAAGAGAAACAATAAAAATCAAGTAAATATATGACATACATTTAACATATACACATACGCGTCTGTCCAGCGTGTCCATAGCACGTTGGACCGCAGGTGACAAGCTCCCTGTGAGTGCGGGTTGAGTGCGGGTTCAATTCCGCGGGGTGGCAGAAAAGCCACAGGTTCACCAGATTCACGGTGTTCGTGGCACTGAACCGAAGGGTTGCGATGTCCATGGCACCGAGCCGAAGAGCTGAAACGCTCAAGTGCTTCTGGATCAATAAAAAAAATAAATCATATACACATATAAAATATGGAGCACAAGAGGAGAAAGTACTAAGAAGCATAGGAATGTAGAGCATTGAGTCCATGAGGTCGCAAGGTACATATAACGAAATAAAATTATTCTCCAGAGCAAATTGACTACGATCATCAGAGGAACATGATCGGATAGCCGTGACCTGGACATCGCGAGCTCCAAATGGTCAGTTCCATTGAAATGAGTGGCTACAGGGGTCACGGAGCGTTGGCATATATCGCGTAAGTGTTGGCCGAAATGGTCACTGAGCATTTTGCCTATTTCGCCAATATATGCCTTAGCACACCGCTTGCAAGTTATAGCATAGATTATATTTTGCGACCCAAGAACCATCTTCAATAACAAACGTGGCTTTAGGAAAAGATACAGTACGAGTCTGTAACACATAGGCACACGAATTGCAACGCCGACGGCCACACTGGACAGTGCCAAATTGACTGGATATTGGACTTAAGGTGACTGTGTACCAACATATCCTTAAGACCTGTCCCGTCTGTAAGCCACCAAAGGATAGTTGGGGAAGACTGAACGGGTCTCAGGATCTGACTTAAGAATAGACAGATGATGGAATAAAACAGTTTTCACCATTGAACTGTGGGGGTGGAAAGTAAAGATAAGTTTCACCCTGTCAGAGTTGACAGTCCTATGCTGGTTGGTAAGGGCCTGCTGGTGAGTAATTTTCTGAACTCGATGCATAGCCCAGACAAGCACCCTCTCCGGGTATAGGCGCCTGCGAAAGAAATCAAGCATCTCGCTAACTCTATCAAGAGAATCATCGTCCTCGCTACAAAGGTGACAAAGACACAAGAGTTGGGAGAATGGCAAAGAGTAACGACAAGCCTGGGGATGGGAAGAAGTATAAAGGAGAAAACTATGTGCATCAGTAAGTAGACTTATAATATACTGATGTTGTGAAAGTGGATAGGTTTATGGTGATAGTAATGTCAAGAAAGTTGACACAAGTAGTGGAGATGTGAGAAGTAAAACGAATAGAAGGGTTGAAAACATTAATGAAATTTATGAGCGTAACAAATCAGCTTCAGGTATATCAGTAATGCCAATACAGTCATCAATGTATCTGTGATAAACAGACAGAAGAGGGCCATCATATGTAGTCCATACTAGGTGTTCAAGATAACCCATTAACAGACAAGCATAACTAGGTCCCATTTTAGTGCCCATGGCGACCCCACTGATCTGCTCAAAGAATTGGTCATTGAACTGGAAAGAGTTGAGAGTGAGAATTAGTTCTGCAAGATGGAGAGCAGACGTTGACACAAGTGAATTAGTTCTCATATTGAGAAAGAACTGGAGAGCTTTAATACTTTCGCTGCCACCGACGACAAAAGTCGGCGAAATACAAACTCCTTTTCGCTGCCACCGACGACTTTTGTCGGCGGACATGTGCCGTCGACGATGTCTTTTTAAGCGGGAGTATCGCTTGCAAGCGGGGTCGCGTGCGACTACTTCCATATTGTTCGATGAGGTCTCCAAAATGGCGGATCTAACATACACGCGGTAAACGTTGGGATAAGTCCGATTTTTCGTAAGTAAACAAAAATTTTCAAAATGGACGCCGTAGCTGATGAATAGTGATGTCCAAAATGACTCTTTTTCTGACTTTTTAGCTAGTGATAGTGTTAAAACGAGCTCTGAATGTGATATGAATTTGAACTGTGATTCACGTGACGATGTTTATAGATCGATAGATATTGTCACGGTTACGGGAGTAGATGACGGACACCTATCTCGAAAACGACGGCATATCATACTGTGGATAGGTATGAGGATATCATTTACTACAATAGCTTGTGTATTATAAGGAATATATTCCACATACAGACAGGTTAGTAGCTCATTAATATATGAACACTATTCCATAGTTTAAAAGTTCTAAGTTTATTAGTTTATTTTTACGATTTTTTGAAATTGTCACTCTGAAAACTGATCATAATGAAAAATAGCGTGGCACTGGGCCAGACTTTGTTGAAAAATGAGTGGCAGCGAAAGTGTTACGGCCGTCAGAATGAGGTATAGAGGTGTACAATGAACACCCATCAAGGAGGAAGAGATGGTAGATTCTGTCGGGGAAACAACTCAATGGAAGAAAAAACAGACAAAGCGTGGTTCGTATCTTTAAAAAATGAAGGGAGTGTGGTAACTATAGGATTAAAGATACTGTCAACGAATTCCGAGATGTGTTCAGTAGGGCATGAGCAAGCAGAAACGATAGGCCTACCAGGATTGTTGAGTTTATGAATTTTGGGGAGCATATAAAATATGGGTTTGCCCAAACAGTGATCGATCACACAGGGATGATGCACCAGCGGGAAGGTCTTTCATGGCAATTAAGTTCTTAATGACTTCACGAACCTTATTATTATTAGAGTGACATCAGTAGAACTAGTTTTATAAAACTGAGTGTCAAGCAGTTGGTTATGACCTTCCTGAAGGTATAATTCTTTGCTCCAGACGACTATAGCTCTGCCTTTGTTGGCGGGTTTTATAACAATCTCATCACGTCGACGGAGGTGTAATAGAGCACGAAACACAGACGGTGACATGTTAGAATGCCCTAGGCGTTTGGGGTGGAGCAGTCCAGTGTCATGTAAAGTATTCTTGATATAGAGAACAAAGGTCTACTTGATGTCTTATGTGCCTAGTTCTGCATCCAACAGAGTTGTGGGTCAACTAATCTCTTGGAAAGGGTGAAAATTAGTAAGCTGCTGATGACCTGTAAAACATGGCATGAGTCATCTCTTATGACCTCCGTATAACCAATCAGATCTGATACCATGCTGCAGTATAACTCCAGATGTGCTACTTTAAAGTGGGAGTTTTTCTGTTTGTAAAATCGTACAGCTACCCGTCTGTACAAATTTGTGTTCTGTTGGTAACAGTTGTTGGTTAATAGTCTGTGTGAGTATACATGTAGCAGTTGTTGTTGGCTAATAGTCTCTGTGAGCATACATGTAGCAGTTGTTGGTTAATAGTCTGTGATTAAACATGTGTTTCTGTTAGTGACAACAGTTGAGAATGCTTTCACATGCTTTTTGTGTGTTCTATTTTGCAGCACTGACAAATATGGTAAGTTATTTGATATCTCTGGGTGTGATCTATAATTTCAGTTGTGTGATTTATCTGTCTGCCATGCCTGTCCATGAAAAAATCACATTCTTTAAATATACACTTCTACTACATGAACACTCACACGATAATTCAGTCTGTTGTATTGGACAGCAATAAAGCTATTACATTGTATTTGTGGAAATGCTTTGACATTCTGACATTTTGTGTAAATGGTATGAGAAATATTTACTGACATAACTATCTAAATTTCCAAGTGGAGGTAATGCCAGGTAGATTATAGTTCTGTTATACCTTGAAGAACTTGTATCATTACTTAAAGATATGTCTACTAATTCATTCTGAAAGTTGTTAATGAACCATACTGACTGAAACAATGTTCCTAGCTAGATAGGTCATCCAAACCAGACAAGTCTCTAGGGAAGGAACAGACCAAAAAAGGGCACATGGTCCTCCAGATTGAAGGTTTGGCACAGTACTAGCACCTCTGCACTGGTCCTCCAGGTTGAAGGTTTGGCACAGAACTAGCATCTCTGCACTGGTCCTCCAGGTTGAAGGTTTGGCACAGTACTAGCACCTCTGCACTGGTCCTCCAGGTTGAAGGTTTGACACAGTACTAGCACCTCTGCACTGGTCCTCCAGGTTGAAGGTTTGACATGGTACTAGCACCTCTGCACTGGTCCTCCAGGTTGAAGGTTTGACACAGTACTAGTATCTCTGCACTGGTCCTCCAGGTTGAAGGTTTGGCACAGTACTAGTATCTCTGCACTGGTCCTCCAGGTTGAAGGTTTGACACTGTACTAGTATCTCTGCACTGGTCCTCCAGGTTGAAGGTTTGACATGGTACTAGCAGCTCTGCACTGGTTCTCCAGGTTGAAGGTTTGACACAGTACTAGTATCTCTGCACTGGTTCTCCAGGTTGAAGGTTTGACACAGTAGTAGCAGCTCTGCACTGGAAAATAATTACATTGTGTTGCACAAACTTTCAAGGGAAGTTTGATGTCAATGTGCAGCTTTCTTGAGGCAGAATTCCACTGTTAGAATGAACAATATGAACCAAAGTTGAAAGGAAGATCATGTTAGGAGATCGGGCCTGCTGAACATCAAAATAAAATATTAAGATATAGTTCTGAAGTGTGAGGACAATGTTTGAAGCCAGTTAATGCAATTAATGTAGCATTACAAACTACATATATATATATATATATATATATATATATATGTTGGAGAACAGTGAGTTCAGGCGGACTAGCTTTGGGCCATTGACAACTTGCACAGGGTGTTCTATTATGTATTCTAGATGAGATCAACAACAATACTCTACCTGAGTTAGACTTATTTTGAGGAAGGAGCTTGGCAAGTATCTCCTAGAACAACACTGAATAAATGTAAAAGTCATGGGGAAGGGGCTTGACAATTATCTCCTAGAATAACACTGAACAAATGTAAGAGTCATGGGGAAGGGGCTTGGCAAGTATCTCATATAATAACACTGAATAAATGTAAGCGTCATAAGGAAAGGGCTTGTCAAGTATCTCATAGAATAACACTGAATAAATGTAAGTCATGGGGAAGGGGCTAGGCAAGTATCTCATAGAATAACACTGAATAAATATAAGAGTCATAAGGAAGGGGATAATAATGACATACATATATTTGTTCAACAGGTAAAGCCCAGGAATACATTCCACCAACTCCATCAGATAAAGAGGAGGATATATTCAGTGGTGCTGTGCAGAAAGGAACAAATTTTGACAAATATGATGACATACCAGTGGAAGTCAGTGGTCAGGATCAGTGTGGATACATCACCTCCTTTGAAGATGCAGACCTATGCCCAACTTTTATGCACAATTTAAAACGTGCTAACTATGAGAAACCAACACCCATTCAGAAGTATTCAATTCCTGTAATTACTGCTGGCAGAGACCTGATGGCATGTGCTCAGACAGGATCAGGAAAGACGGTATTGTTCTATCTTGTTGCTTTAAGTGTCTTGAAATGATATCTCTCTCTCTCTCTCTTGTTCTGATTGTGATAAACTGCAGTCTAACAAAATAAACAACACAGTTGGAAACTGCTACTTAAAAAGCTAAAAATAATCTCCATATTCATGTTGTTTTAGTGATCGTTTCAGACTGTGTCTGATATTTTACTTCATATTTCTGGTCTTGGGTAAGAAGATATCATTTACCACAGAGAGTCACACTGAAAAAGTATGAGTACAGAGCAAGATGAAGACCACGCAAAAGATGGAGCGACGGCATCAAGAACAGCTTAAACGTTCATGAGTTTTTAAGGTTTTTTGTTATTTTTGAAGGTCTGCTCTATTACTAGAAGCCATATGTACTCCATGAATTGAAAATAGGCATGTTATATATGGTTGGAAAGCTAATTGAAAGTACTATCAAGATATATGGTTTTAATATCATTGTCATGTAATATGTTATTTCACTGACCTAATTTTGGTGATGCTTAAAATAGATTTTTCTACAAATTTCAAATAATTTTAGTCACAAAGAAGGACAAAAATAAGTATGAAATATATCATGAAAACTATTAATATACTCTCTTAGTACCTTCATATTTACACAATATATCCAAACAGGAAGTTGTTTGGACAATAAATAAGGCAGTAATTAGGAAATTTGTAACTTCTAAATATTTCCATATTTTGAAAACACCAATTAATAAATAATAAATAAATAAGAGAAAATGATGCAGAACTGGTCTAGTAAGCAGCACATAAAGAACAAACACTTATAGTCTTGATCAGGACAGTAATCTGAGCCATTAGATGCCATTTTATAAGCAAATGTGTGATTTTTGACAAGAGCAAGTGAAAACACATCTGCAGATCAATCAGATGCCAGGCTCCCTGACTACACATGAATTCATAGAGGTGACAACAGAAGAAGAAGAACAAAAAAAGCATGTTTTAACTCTTTCCACGGGCAGTTATTTTCTCAATTTTTAAGCAGTTAATTCAAGGGAAGTAAAAAAATAATTTAAAAAAATAAAATGATCCCAACTACTCGTCAATAAATAAACATATATATATATATTATATACTAAATTGAAGAAAACTGGACAACCCAATAGAATAACAAGGTTGAAAAGTAGTAGAAGTAAAACAGTAGAAATAAAACAAGAAAGACTTCTTATAAGGGAAGCAACTCTATGGCGCAGTGTGTGGCTTATAGCGTGCAATGAACTTCCGCCGTGGCGCAGTGTGCGGCTTAAAGCGTGGAGCAATTAATCAACGAGATTAGACATCTTAAAATTAAATAATATATTTTAAAAAAATTTATTATGGTAATATCATATGTTCTACATTATGAAACATATATTATATGCATTTAAATGCATAAATAATACACAAATATGGCTAGTTCCAGAGTCATGTAGCCATCTCATTTATAAATGAGATTTTCTTAGTACCCGAACATTACAGGGTTACGAAAATTAATAACAGCTTACAAAGTGCCTTAGAACAAGCACACACAAGATCATTACATTCTCTCCTCTCTCCCCCCGTCCCCAACACTTCTAAAAGAAGTAAGTGGTGGAAGAGAAGAAGAAGGGTGAGAAGGTAGGGTTAGTACATTATGAAAAGTGACAGTCATATCCATATCCGTTTATGGATATTCATAATCCTACTTGGTCTTCATCTTCTCCCTTGCTCATGTTCAACTCCTCTTGCGACACCTCAGGCAGCAGTCTTGGCGAACTGATTAAACAACATTAATGAGTTGGGATAAATCCTGCTTAATACTTTAGCATCTTCTTTTCTACTCCCTACATCCTTTGAGTAAGACCAGTTTGCTCCAGTAAATCAGAGTACTGAAGTCAGATGTATCCAGCCAGAGGTGCACTACAGTGCTCAGTAGGTCAGAGTACTGAAGTCAGATGTGTCCAGCCAGAGGTGCACTACAGTGCTCAGTAGGTCGGGAGTACTGAAGTCGGATGTATCCAGCCAGAGGTGCACTACAGTGCTCAGTAGGTCAGAGTACTGAAGTCGGATGTATCCAGCCAGAGGTGCACTACAGTGCTCAGGATGCCACTAAACACAGCAATGAAAATATATATTTGTTCAAAAACATTATGGTGCTCATCCAGTGATGAACACTCAGGCAGGCACAGTATCGGAACCTATGCCTCAAAAGGGTCCAACCACATCTACTGGATCGCATTCTCATTTGTCTTGTGGACCCATGAGGAATAGAGCAAATGGCCAAACAAAAAGAGTTTGTAAAATATTGCACTGAAATGCTGAGGGTGTCAGTGTAAACATCTTACTAAACAGGAGGTACCCACATGGCGAACTAATTCCTGGGTTTGAAACCAATTTGGGGCCCAACAAAATTGTTGGTGTGCACACAGTACTAGGTAAATTGTTGGTGTGCACACAGTACTAGGTAAATTGTTGGTGTGCACACAGTACTAGGTAAATTGTTGGTGTGCACACAGTACTAGGTAAATTGTTGGTGTGCACACAGTACTAGGTAAATTGTTGGTGTGCACACAGTACTAGGTAAATTTCTCAAAGAATACACAACACACCCAGAGACTGCACAGCACATTCAGAGACAGCACACCATATCCAGAGACTACACAACACACCCAGAGACAGTACAACATATCCAGAGACAGCACAACACATCCAAAGACTGTACAACACATTCAGAGACTGCACAACACATCCAGAGACTGCACAGCACATTCAGAGACAGCACACCATATCCAGAGACTATACAACACACCCAGAGACAGTACAATACATCCGGAGACTGCACAACACATCCAGAGAGAGACTGCGCAACACATCCAGAGACAGCACAACACATCCAGAAACAGTACAACACATCCAGAGACAGCACAACACATCCAGAAACAGCACAACACATCCAGAGACAGCACAACACATCCAGAGACAGTACAACACATCTAGAGACAGTACAACACATCCAGAGAGAGACAGCACAACACATCCAGAGAGAGAGACTGCACACCACATCCAGAGACTGTACAACACATCTAGAGGCAGTACAACACATCCAGAGAGAGACAGCACAACACATCCAGAGAGAGAGACTGCACACCACATCCAGAGACTGTACAACACATCCAGAGACTGCACAACATATCCAGAGACTACACAACACATCCAGAGACTACACAACACATCCAGAGACTGCACAACACATCCAGAGAGAGACTGCACAACACATCCATCATGCATGTTGGCTTTACTGAGAAAGCATGAAGAAAATATGAGTTACAGAGACAATGATATTTCCAAACGCTGACAAGCCCATTGGATGACCTGAAACAAATCATACAGTACGTTGAAGCTATTGGTGCTGTGATATGATGATTGATAGAAGAATGACAAGAAGAAGAAGAAGAAAAGAACCTGACCTGAGTTTATGCTGTGTAACAAGTAGTCATAAATTCTTTCTATTTTTAGGCTGCATTCTTGTTACCAGTTCTAACGGCAATGTTAGAGAAAGGCTTAACAACAGACCAGCATCAAGAAGTACAAGCGCCGAGGCAATGTGTGGCGCCAACCCGTGAGTTAGCTTTACAAATCTACAATGACTGTCGAAAGTTTGCTTACAAAACAGATATCAGAGCTGTAGTTCTCATGGGGAGCATCTGTTGAATATCAAATGAAGCAGCTGCAGTTTGGAGCACACTTTATTATTGGAACACCAGGTCGATTATTGGATGTCATCAACAGAGGAAAGGTTGGTTATATTGGAATCTTTGATGTTTATTGCAAATTGTTGCTTTATTAAATGTTTAAATAAATTTTCTTCACATGCAAAATGATATCCCAGTAAAACACATTTTATGATTCAATGATATCTTTTCATCATATTAAGACTGTTTACATGCCAGAATAAGGAGACTGATCCCTGACCAGCATATCCCAAGAGTAGCAAATAGTAGAACAACCTTCAGAATAGAGTGTTAGCTGACATCCAAACCAGCTTCATACTGGATGAATAAACATTCATGGATCAAATGGGGATGCTTTCATAACAGGATATGGTGTGGAAAAATTAGTTACTCATCCGTGACTACCACCGGGTCACCACTATTCGGATATTATTCAACATATACACCATTGAAGTGACAAAGAATCAGAATACGGGATTGGGAAGAACATTATCCTATGCTGATGACATATTGGTGTACCGCCAAGGCAAAGACAGAAGTAAGACTGCGGAAGAACTGCAGGATGAATTGGATCAACTGTTTGGGGATGCGTTTATCAGGCATCCAAGCAACGTGAAAGGTCCACTTGGGCCTTCTGCAACAGGGTGTTGACCCTTGGGATCTTTGCTCTTGTGAGGACTTCAGTATCTGGAATTTTATCCTGCCAGCTTATTTTTAGTATTCTGCTTAGACAGCTTGTGTGGAAGTGGTTTAGTTTTCTTGCATGTCTGCTGTACACTGTCCATGTCTTGCTTGCATACAGCAGTGTGGTTAGCACTATGACCTGGTAAACTTTAAGCTTTGTGGCTATGCTTATCCCCTTCCACTCCCACACAGTGACACGTAGCCTTCCAAACACAGCACTGGCTTTGGATATCCTATTGTTGACCTCACAGTCTAGATTTGTCGATCTGGATAGGATGCTGCCAAGATATGCAAAGTTGTCTGCTGTCAGGAGACGCTGGTGTTTAATGTTGATGACTGGATCGTAGCATTGTTCCCTAGGGGCGAGCTGGAACATGACCGGTTTTCTTGGTGTTAATGGTAAGGCCAAACATATCACAGGCCATTGAGAACATGTCCATGTATGTCTGCATTTCTTCCTCAGAGTTGGTAGCGAGGGCGCAGTCATGCAGAAAACAACAGATTTGAGATAGTTGATTCTTTTACTTTGGTGGAGGATATTAACCTGTTCACATGTCAACTTGTATGTTTGTTAAGAAAATTGTGATCAGCTTGATACGTAAACTATCAGCTTTCTCTAGTTCTCTTATGTTGAACATATTTGCATAACTTTTGACCTGACCATGGTTGATTGTTAAATAATTGTTAACACTTTTAACTTGCAGATCAGTTTGGAGAAAGTTACATTCTTAATCTTGGATGAAGCTGACAGGATGTTGGACATGGGATTTGAACCAGATGTTCGTAAGCTGGTAGAGTCTTTGGGCATGCCTCCAAAAACAAAGCGCCAGACTGTAATGTTTTCTGCCACATTTCCAGAAGAGATACAGAAATTGGCTGCAGATTTTCTGAATGATTATTTATTTGTTACGGTTGGTCGAGTAGGGGGAGCCAATACAGATGTATCACAGAACTTGTTTGAAGTGGATCGCCTTCAGAAGCGAGAATCGCTGTGTGATATTTTAAATGCAGGCGGTATGTATTATTTTAATATTTTTAAAAGTTATTGGTTAATATTGTTGTTAAGAGCTATAGCTGCTGAGCTGGTAGTTTCTCCTTCACAGTCAATGCCAAGTTCAGAAATTTGCATGTGTTTTGTAGCTGTAGGGTTGGGCTGTATTGGGTATGCCCATTTGTTTGGGAGTTCAGCAGTAGCACAATGAACTTGTGTCATTCGATGAGATACCAACTTTCACATAAAATACTTTAATAATTTCCAGAACTTGTGTCATTCGATGAGATACCAACTTTCACATAAAATACTTTAATAATTTCCAGAACTTGTGTCATTCGATGAGATACCAACTTTCACATAAAATACTTTAATAATTTCCAGAACTTGTGTCATTCAATGAGATACCAACTTTCACATAAAATACTTTAATAATTTCCAGAACTTGTGTCATTCGATGAGATACCAACTTTCACATAAAATACTTTAATAATTTCTGGAACTTGTGTCATTCGATGAGATACTAACTTTTACATAAAATACTTTAATAATTTCTGGAACTTGTGTCATTCGATGAGATACTAACTTTTACATAAAATACTTTAATAAATTTCAGTGAGTGAAAAGACTTTAGTTTTTGTGGAACTGAAAAGAAATGCAGACTTCTTAGCATCTTTTTTATGCCAGTCAGGATTTCCTACAACCAGTATTCATGGGTAAGTTATGGAAGAAAATATGTAGAAATATGTTGTCTTATTTGCTATATATAGTTGAGAGAGAATCTTGTGAAAGCTTACACCTAAAAAATATATTGTCTAATTTGCTATATATAGTTGAGAGAGAATCTTGTGACAGCTTGCACAGAAATATGTCTTATTTGCTATATATAGTTGAGAATCTTGTGACAGCTTGCACAGAAATGTCTTATTTGCTATATATAGTTGAGAGAGAATCTTGTGAAAGCTTACATAGAAATATGTTGTCTTATTTGCTATATATAGTTGAGAGAGAATCTTGTGAAAGCTTACATAGAAATATGTTGTCTTATTTGCTATATATAGTTGAGAATCTTGTGAAAGCTTACACAGAAAACTGATATGGTTGTCACATGCTTGGTAAGACATGCTTTTTCCTGTCACCTGACTGTCAGTTTTCAGACTGTCTATAATTTCTCATTTCTGCTGCCATCTGTGCAGTCTTTACTTATTCTTTTAAGGTTCTAGTATTCCAGGTAACATCTGTGAAGGATTTCCTGGTAGAGAGAAAGTAGGTCTAACTTTGACTTTCCTAGAGTGGTGTCAAGTTCTTGCAAGAGAACCTATATTTAACCTCGCTGTTTAACCTCGCTGTTTAACCTCGCTGATTAACCTCGCTGATTGTCAATTTTTGAGATTTCTGTTTTGGTTTTTCAATAGTGTAAGTTAGGCAACCTCATGAGTTTAAGGTGCACGGGGACAACGCCGCGCCAGGAGATTAGTAAGCTGGCACTAATCAAGATCCTACCCCCACCTCCACATGGTCACCCTGGAAACAGACATTGGTTCCTGTCTGGCTAAGTGGGTAGGGATTGAGGGAAAGCTACTCTGGTGTAAGTAGTGATGCACACATAGTCACGTTGGATGGGATCCGCTCGCAACACAGACGAGCGGAATCCCAGAGTAACTACTAACACTTTCGCTGCCACCGACGACAAAAGTCGGCGAAGTACCAACTCCTTTTTCTGTCGCCGCGGACATGTGCCGTCGACGATGTTTTTTTAACGGGAGTATCGCTTGCGAAAATGGGGTCCCGTGACATACTATTTCCGTATTGTTCGAGAGCTCTCCAAAATAGCGGATCTAACACACACACTCTGTAAACGTCGGTATAAGTCCGATTTTTCACGATTTTTTCACGATTTTTCATAAGTAAACCAAAATTTGCAAAATGGATGACGTAGCTGATGAATAGTGATGTCCAAAATGACTCTTTTTCTGACTTTTAGCCAGTGATAGTGTTAAAACGAACTCTGAATGTGATATGAATTTGAACTGTGATTCACGTGACGATGTTTATAGATCGATAGCAGACATTCCCGGGGGTACAGGAGTAGATGACGGACACCCAACGCGAAGCGGCATATCGTACTGTGGATAGGTATGGGGATATCAGTTACTACAATAGCTTGTGGATTATAAAGAATATATTCCACATATACACAGGTTAGTAGCTCATTAATATATGAACACTATTCCATAGTTTAAAAGCCCTAAGTTTATTAGTTTATTTTTTACAATTTAAAAAAATTGTCACTGAAGACTGATCATGCCCTAAAAATAGCATGGCAGTGAGCCAGACTTTGTTGAAAAATGGCTGGCAGCGAAAGTGTTAATGCACGTCTCTCCCGGCCAATGAGAAAAGCTGAACGGATGGACATAAAGGGATGAGGGGCGCATCCAGAGAGGAGACATGGGCCGAAACTCGGGTCCTGAGGAGGGGGCTGAATTGAGTTGCGAGGTGGCATCCAGAGAAGAGACGTGGGCCAGCGTGGGGCAAAACCCGGCACAGAAGGGGGCCCGAGTTGAGTTGCACGTGGGCCCACACAGTGCGAAACTCAGAGCCCTGAGATGGGGGCCTGAGTTTAGCTTCATGTCCGAACAGTCTAGCGACATTGTGAATGTGAGCACGGTGAGAACTGGTAGGCAGGCACCAAGGCAGAGCGCACACACATGCAGACTATGCACAGGTGGGCCCACTTGTGGAGCAGATGTGCATGTTGCAGATGGTGGAGTGACGAAAAGGCATGGCAAGCGTAGGGGTGAGCGGGCCACCCAAATGTGCAGTAAAAAAACCAAACTGGAAAGCCCTACGGAGGCTTGAAACCAGTGTGCGTTTCCCTGCAGGGAACTACTACCACCTTGTAGCTAGATTGGGGACAATCAAAAACTAGCGGAGTAAGCCGTACACAAAACTGGACGGTAGGTAAACCAAGTAGTCCAAAAAAAGACCGGTAAGCTGGGTAGATGACGATCAACAACCCGGGAGGGTAGGTTGTCTAAGGGTAGCTGCCCTAAAAGAAAATAGCAACCTGCTGCCTTGCAGGTCGGCTGGGACAGTCAAAGACTAATGAAGAGCGAACTCAGTAAACGCTGGTTGAAATTGAACATGTCACCAAAGGACAAGCACCAGAGCTCCAAAAGGTACTGAAGATGTGACGTAAAACAAGCATTCTTGGCAAAGGCCTGTTTATATATCACAATAAGAATGATAAAAATGGCAGATAAAAGAACGATCGCGAGAGAGAGAGACAACCTCATGTTCACAACTACCCTTAGTGTCACCGCTTACGTCATGCCTGGTAGGTCACAGTGGTACTATTCTTTGCTTCACTTACAAGTTCTAACAACACATGAACAACTTCACAATTTTGGTCAAAAATCACTGGTTGGTCAAGTTAAAGCTTGTATGGAACATGAATTAGCTCCTGAGAGAATATCAGATGTTGCTACAAGAGTGATTGTTATGTTGTCAAGTATATTGATATAGTATTTAATCCACATATGTTGTCACAACTCAAACACTGAATGTTGGAATCTAGTTCTCTTATTCAGTTCTGTATGTGCTATGTACTCTGTAAAGATGTTTTGGGGAAAATGTTGACCGTTTCTGTATTTGTTAAAATTGTGCTCATTATTTTGTGTTTTGTTGTTTTAAACATTGGCAATCAGTTTTACTGCAGTCTACTGGCAAGAAGAGAAAGAAAAACACAGAGAGATAAAAATTAAAGTTATGGACAAAGAATAGTTTGACAGAATGCATTCAATGTATAAAGATAGAAAATGTTGGAAATCTAATACAGACATCCATTGCTGTTAAGATGCTACTTTATTTGATGAGGAACACATTTTTTGTTGTTAAGATGCTACTTTATTTGATCAGAAATACATCTGTTGCTGTTAAGATGCTACTTTATTTGATCAGAAATACATCTGTTGCTGTTAAGATGCTACTTTATTTGATGAGAAATACATCTGTTGCTGTTAAGATGCTACTTTATTTGATGAGAAATACATCTGTTGCTGTTAAGATGCTACTTTATTTGATGAGAAATACATCTGTTGCTGTTAAGATGCTACTTTATTTGATCAGAAATACATCTGTTGCTGTTAAGATGCTACTTTATTTGATCAGAAATACATCTGTTGCTGTTAAGATGCTACTTTATTTGATCAGAAATACATCTGTTGCTGTTAAGATGCTACTTTATTTGATGAGAAATACATCTGTTGCTGTTAAGATGCTACTTTATTTGATCAGAAATACATCTGTTGCTGTTAAGATGCTACTTTATTTGATGAGAAATACATCTGTTGCTGTTAAGATGCTACTTTATTTGATGAGAAATACATCTGTTGCTGTTAAGATGCTACTTTATTTGATGAGAAATACATCTGTTGCTGTTAAGATGCTACTTTATTTGATCAGAAATACATCTGTTGCTGTTAAGATGCTACTTTATTTGATGAGAAATACATCTGTTGCTGTTAAGATGCTACTTTATTTGATCAGAAATACATCTGTTGCTGTTAAGATGCTACTTTATTTGATCAGAAATACATCTGTTGCTGTTAAGATGCTACTTTATTTGATCAGAAATACATCTGTTGCTGTTAAGATGCTACTTTATTTGATGAGAAATACATCTGTTGTTGATGCTACTTTATTTGATGAGAAATACATCTGTTGCTGTTAAGATGCTACTTTATTTGATCAGAAATACATCTGTTGTTGTTAAGATGCTACTTTATTTGATGAGAAATACATCTGTTGCTGTTAAGATGCTACTTTATTTGATCAGAAATACATCTGTTGCTGTTAAGATGCTACTTTATTTGATGAGAAATACATCTGTTGCTGTTAAGATGCTACTTTATTTGATGAGAAATACATCTGTTGCTGTTAAGATGCTACTTTATTTGATGAGAAATACATCTGTTGCTGTTAAGATGCTACTTTATTTGATCAGAAATACATCTGTTGTTGTTAAGATGCTACTTTATTTGATGAGAAATACATCTGTTGCTGTTAAGATGCTACTTTATTTGATGAGAAATACATCTGTTGCTGTTAAGATGCTACTTTATTTGATGAGGAACACATCTGTTGTTGTTAAGATGCTACTTTATTTGATGAGAAATACATCTGTTGCTGTTAAGATGCTACTTTATTTGATGAGAAACACATCTGTTGCTGTTAAGATGCTACTTTATTTGATGAGAAAAACATCTGTTGTTGTTAAGATGCTACTTTATTTGATGAGAAATACATCTGTTGCTGTTAAGATGCTACTTTATTTGATGAGAAATACATCTGTTGCTGTTAAGATGCTACTTTATTTGATGAGAAATACATCTGTTGCTGTTAAGATGCTACTTTATTTGATCAGAAATACATCTGTTGTTGTTAAGATGCTACTTTATTTGATCAGAAATACATCTGTTGCTGTTAAGATGCTACTTTATTTGATGAGAAAAACATCTG
Source organism: Arion vulgaris (assembly GCA_020796225.1). Taxonomy (NCBI): domain Eukaryota; kingdom Metazoa; phylum Mollusca; class Gastropoda; order Stylommatophora; family Arionidae; genus Arion; species Arion vulgaris. Next base: position 51,027,379 of record CM036763.1, on the reverse strand, counting down.
TTGTTGTTAAGATGCTACTTTATTTGATGAGAAATACATCTGTTGTTGATGCTACTTTATTTGATGAGAAATACATCTGTTGCTGTTAAGATGCTACTTTATTTGATCAGAAATACATCTGTTGTTGTTAAGATGCTACTTTATTTGATGAGAAATACATCTGTTGCTGTTAAGATGCTACTTTATTTGATCAGAAATACATCTGTTGCTGTTAAGATGCTACTTTATTTGATCAGAAACACATCTGTTGCTGTTAAGATGCTACTTTATTTGATGAGAAATACATCTGTTGCTGTTAAGATGCTACTTTATTTGATGAGAAATACATCTGTTGCTGTTAAGATGCTACTTTATTTGATGAGAAATACATCTGTTGCTGTTAAGATGCTACTTTATTTGATGAGAAATACATCTGTTGCTGTTAAGATGCTACTTTATTTGATCAGAAATACATCTGTTGCTGTTAAGATGCTACTTTATTTGATCAGAAATACATCTGTTGCTGTTAAGATGCTACTTTATTTGATCAGAAATACATCTGTTGCTGTTAAGATGCTACTTTATTTGATCAGAAATACATCTGTTGCTGTTAAGATGCTACTTTATTTGATCAGAAATACATCTGTTGCTGTTAAGATGCTACTTTATTTGATCAGAAATACATCTGTTGCTGTTAAGATGCTACTTTATTTGATGAGAAATACATCTGTTGCTGTTAAGATGCTACTTTATTTGATCAGAAATACATCTGTTGCTGTTAAGATGCTACTTTATTTGATAGAAAACATCTGTTGCTGTTAAGATGCTACTTTATTTGATGAGAAATACATCTGTTGCTGTTAAGATGCTACTTTATTTGATGAGAAATACATCTGTTGCTGTTAAGATGCTACTTTATTTGATCAGAAATACATCTGTTGTTGTTAAGATGCTACTTTATTTGATGAGAAATACATCTGTTGTTGTTAAGATGCTACTTTATTTGATAGAAAACATCTGTTGCTGTTAAGATGCTACTTTATTTGATGAGAAACACATCTGTTGTTGTTAAGATGCTACTTTATTTGATGAGAAATACATCTGTTGTTGTTAAGATGCTACTTTATTTGATGAGAAATACATCATTGCTGTTAAGATGCTACTTTATTTGATGAGAAATACATCTGTTGTTGTTAAGATGCTACTTTATTTGATGAGAAATACATCTGTTGCTGTTAAGATGCTACTTTATTTGATGAGGAACACATCTGTTGTTGTTAAGATGCTACTTTATTTGATCAGAAATACATCTGTTGCTGTTAAGATGCTACTTTATTTGATGAGAAATACATCAATTGCTGTTAAGATGCTACTTTATTTGATGAGAAATACATCTGTTGTTGTTAAGATGCTACTTTATTTGATGAGGAACACATCTGTTGCTGTTAAGATGCTACTTTATTTGATGAGAAACACATCTGTTGCTGTTAAGATGCTACTTTATTTGATGAGAAACACATCTGTTGTTGTTAAGATGCTACTTTATTTGATGAGAAATACATCTGTTGCTGTTAAGATGCTACTTTATTTGATGAGAAATACATCTTTTTGTTAAGATGCTACTTTATTTGATCAGAAATACATCTGTTGCTGTTAAGATGCTACTTTATTTGATGAGAAACACATCTGTTGTTGAAAAGCTACTTTATTTGATCAGAAATACATCTGTTGCTGTTAAGATGCTACTTTATTTGATGAGAAACACATCTGTTGTTGTTAAGATGCTACTTTATTTGATGAGGAATACATCTGTTGCTGTTAAGATGCTACTTTATTTGATCAGAAACACATCTGTTGCTGTTAAGATGCTACTTTATTTGATGAGGAACACATCTGTTGCTGTTAAGATGCTACTTTATTTGATGAGAAACACATCTGTTGTTGTTAAGATGCTACTTTATTTGATCAGAAATACATCTGTTGCTGTTAAGATGCTACTTTATTTGATGAGAAACACATCTGTTGTTGTTAAGATGCTACTTTATTTGATGAGAAACACATCTGTTGTTGTTAAGATGCTACTTTATTTGATGAGAAATACATCTGTTGCTGTTAAGATGCTACTTTATTTGATGAGAAATACATCTGTTGTTGTTAAGATGCTACTTTATTTGATCAGAAAACATCTGTTGTGTTAAATGCTACTTTATTTGATGAGAAACACATCTGTTTGTTAGATGCTACTTTATTTGATAGAAATACATCTGTTGTGTTAAGATGCTACTTTATTTGATGAGAAACACATCTGTTGTTGTTAAGATGCTACTTTATTTGATGAGAAACACATCTGTTGTTGATGCTACTTTATTTGATGAGAAACACATCTGTCTGTTGATGCTACTTTATTTGATGAGAAAACATCTGTTGCTGTTAAATGCTACTTTATTTGATGAGAACACATCGTTGTTATCCTACTTATTTGATCAGAAATACATCTGTTCTGTAAGATGCTACTATTTGGGGAGAAACCCTGTTGTTGTTAAGATGCTACTTTATTTGATGAGAAAACATCTGTTGCTGTTAAGATGCTACTTTATTTGAAGTAAATAATCTGTTTGTTAAGATGCTACTTTATTTGATGAGAAACCATCTTTGTTGTTAAATGCTACATTTGATGAGAACAGACATCTGTGCGTTAGATGCTACTTATTTGATGAGAAAGCACATCTGTTGTTGTTAAATGCTACTTTTTGATGAGAACACAATGGCTTAAGATGCTACATTTGATGAGAAACACATCTTGCTAAGATGCTACTTTATTGATAGAATACATTGAATATGTTAAGATGATACTCTTATTTGATGAGAAATACATCTGTTGTTGTTGATGCTACTTTATTGATGAAATACATCTGTTGCTACAGATGCTACATTTGACAGAAATACATCTGTTGTTGTAGAGCTACTTTATTTGATCAGAAATGACATCTGATGCGTTAAGATGCAATTTGATAGAGAAAACATCTGTTGTTGTTAGATGCTCTGTATTTGAAGAAAACAGGAAAGCTACTTTATTTGACAGAAATACATCTGTTGCTTAAGATCTACTTTATTGATGAGAAACACATCTGTTGCTGTTAAATGCTACTAGTTAGAAGAAATACATCTTGTGTTAAAGCACTTATTTGAATGAAAACACACTGTTGTTGATGTACTTTATTTGATCAGACATCTGTTGCTGTTAAGATGCTACTATTTGATGAGAAACACATCTTGTTGTTAAATGCTACTTTATTTGATGAGGAACACATCTGTTGCTGTTAAGATGCTACTTTATTTGATGAGAAAAACATCTGTTGTTAAGATGCTACTTATTTGATGAGAAATACATCTGTTGTGTTAAGATGCTACTTTATTTGATGAGAAACACATCTGTTGTTGATGCTACTTTATTTAGAGGAATACATCTGTTGCTGTTAGATGCTACTTATTTGATCAGAAATACATCTGTTGTTGTTAAGATGCTACTTTATGTGATACAGGAAATACATCGTGGTTAAGATGCTACTTTATTTGATGAGAAACACATCTGTTGTTGTTAAGATGCTACTTTATTTGATGAGAAACACATCTGTTGTTGATGCTACTTTATTTGATCAGAAATACATCTGTTGCTGTTAAGATGCTACTTTATTTGATGAGAAATACATCTGTTGCTGTTAAGATGCTACTTTATTTGATGAGAAACACATCTGTTGGTGTTAAATGCTACTTTATTTGATGAGGAACACATCTGTTGTTGATGCTACTTTATTTGATGAGGAACACAGCTGTTGTTGATGCTACTTTATTTGATGAGAAATACATCTGTTGTTGTTAAATGCTACTTTATTTGATGAGGAACACATAAATTCTATATCCTATTCTTTCAGAGATCGTCTTCAAAGAGAAAGGGAGGAAGCCCTTATGGATTTTAAAAGTGGTAAAATTAATATCCTTGTTGCAACATCTGTAGCAGCAAGAGGTCTGGATATTCCTGAAGTTATGCATGTGATCAACTATGATTTACCATCTTCAATAGACGAATACGTACATCGATAGACAACTGGCCGTTGTGGTAATCTGGGAAAAGCCACCAGTTTCTTCAATGTCGAAACTGACCAACCAATGGCTGCACATCTTGTCAGAATTCTCAAAGAGGTAGTATTGAAGTAATTTGAAACTAATTTATATATTTCTTTCCTTATAAAATGTTCTTTTTGTTGTTTGTGTCTTTGATTTAATTCTCATGGCTACAATTGAACAAGAGCCACAAGACATATGTGCCTGATAGACATATTAGTGAGAGAAAGTGAAAAGAAAGGATTAAGCATGAATATAAAGAAAACAGAGGTTATGGTTGTCTCCAAGAAACAGGAAACGCCAATATGTAATATCAACATAAATAACACAGCATTGAAACAAGTCCATCGATTCAAGTACCTGGGAATACTCCTGACATCAGATGGCAGGTGTAAAACATAGATTAGAAGTAGAATAGCTCAAGCGAAAGCATCTTTTATGAAAATGAAAAATACACTATGCGTGAACTCACTACCAATGACATTGCGAAACGAGTACTCCAATGCTATATTGAACCAATACTTATGTATGGCAGCGAATCATGGACAATGAACAAACAATCAATACGATCATTGGAAGCCACAGAGATGTGGTTTTACAGAAGAATGTTGAAAATTCCATGGACAGCAAAGAAAACAAATGTGAAGGTTTTAAATCAGGCCTGCACACAAAGAAACCTTATCAAAAGAATAAGAACCCGGCAATCAAGGTTATTCAGGCATATAATGCGAAGAGAAGGTTTATAACATTTGGTGACAACAGGTAAAATTCAGGAAGGAGAGATTGTGGAAGACAGGGAGAAGATGTTGGATGGTCTGACATCATGGTTCGACACAAGATTGATGTCAGAACTGATTACATGCACCAAGCAGAGAGAGTCGTGGAGAGACATATCGCCTATGCCGGCAGGCATGGCACTTGATTGATTGTCTTCTGTTTGGTAAAATCATTTTGTTGTCTGTGTCTTCTGTTTGGTAAAATCATTTTGTTGTCTGTGTCTTCTGTTTGGTAAAATCATTTTGTTGTCTGTCTTCTGTTTGGTAAAATCATTTTGTTGTCTGTCTTCTGTTTGGTAAAATTATTTTGTTGTCTGTGTCTTCTGTTTGGTAAAATCATTTTGTTGCCTGTCTTCTGTTTGGTAAAATCATTTTGTTGTCTGTGTCTTCTGTTTGGTAAAATCATTTTGTTGTCTGTGTCTTCTGTTTGGTAAAATCATTTTGTTGTCTGTGCTCGTTCTGTTTGCTGTAAAATCATTTTGTTGTCTGTGTCTTCTGTTTGGTAAAATCATTTTGTTGCCTGTCTTCTGTTTGGTAAAATCATTTTGTTGTCTGTCTTCAAAGACGACTGATGTAGGACCTAGGAAGCTACCCTAGTAAATAAAAAGCGTAGCAGAAATCAGATGTGCTGGCCGGGATCAAAGGCGCATAGGGACAACATCGCGCCAGGATTAGTGAGCTGGCACTAATCAAGATCCTACTCCACCTCTACGTAGTGACTCTGGAAACAGACAAAGTTTCCTGTCTGGCTAAGCGGGTATGGATCGAGGGAGATTTACTCTGGTATAAGTAGTGATGCAGACGTAGTCACATGGGATGAGATCCGATCGCAACACAGATGAGCGGAATCCCAGAGTGACTTAATGTTCGTCTCTCCCGGCCGATGGGAAAAGCTGAACAGATAAACGTAAAGGGATGAGGGGTGCATCCAGAGAAGAGATGTGGACCCACATGGAATGAAACTCGGGCCCAGAGGTCGCTGCCCGAGTTGAGTTGCACGTGTTCCCACATAGGACAAAACTGAGCCCTGAGGTGGGGACCCAAGTTGAGTTGCATGCGGGCCTATATAGGGAGAAACTCGGTGCCCTGAGGTGAGCACCCGAATAGAGTCCCGAGGGGTGCATCCAGAGAAGAGATGTGGGTCCACGTGGGGCAAAACTCTGAGCCTGAAGGTGGGGGCACGAGTTGAGCTGCACGTGTTCCCACATAGGACGAAACTCGCAGGCCCTGAGGTGGGAGCCAGAATTGAGTTCCGTGTCCGGATAGTCCAGAGGCATAGTAAATGTGAGCACGGTGAGAACTGATAAACACGGTGAGCAGGCACCAAATAAACGAGAGGGGGAACGAAACGGTGGTGAGCCGCGAAGATGGGACCTCCATCCAGAGAACAATAATCGCATTTCCCCTCACAGAGAACCACTACTGCCTTATAGTTCGATTGGGGACAATCAAAGGCTAGGGAGCAAACCGACACAAAACTGGACGGTAGGCAAACCAAGTAGTCCAAAATAAGACTGGTAACCTGGCCAGACGACGCTCAACAACCTGGGAGGGAAGGTTGTCTAAGGGTAGCTACCCTAAAAGAAAATAGCAACCTGCTGCCTTTCAGGTCGGCTGGTCAAGCGATGAACAATCAAGAGATGTGCTTGCCTACTTGTAGGCACTTAACTGGCACAACGTACAATCAAGAGATGTGCTTGCCTACTTGTAGGCACTTAACTGGCACACCGTACAATCAAGAGATGTGCTTGCCTACTTGTAGGCACTTAACTGGCACCACGTACAATCAAGAGATGTGCTGGCCTACTTGTAGGCACTTAACTGGCACAACGTACAATCAAGAGATGTGCTGGCCTACTTGTAGGCACATAACTGGCACAACATACAATCAAGAGATGTGCTGGCCTACTTGTAGGCACTTAACTGGCACAACATACAATCAAGAGATGTGCTGGCCTACTTGTAGGCACATAACTGGCACAATGTACAATCAAGAGATGTGCTGGCCTACTTGTAGGCACATAACTGGCACAACGTACAATCAAGAGATGTGCTGGCCTACTTGTAGGCACATAACTGGCACAACGTACAATCGCTCTTGGTTGTGTTTTTCAACATCAAGTCTAATGTCAAGAACATTTTGGTGGTGTTCTTCAACTTCTTCTTCTTCAAATGCTCCATATCGACCACTTGTCAACCACTCTGTGTGATTTGTATGTGATCTGAGCCTAAGAGCGATTGTACGTTGTGCCAGTTATGTGCCTATAAGTAGGCCAGCACATCCAATTTCTGCGCTGCTTTTTATTTACTAGGTAGCATTCCTAGGGCCTACATCAGTTGCCTCTTACGACATGCATTGTAGGTCACAGTGGTACTATTCTTTGCTTCCCTTGCGGGATCTGGCACCACGCGGGCGCTGAGTTCTTCGATATTAAATCTAATGTCAAGACCATTTTAGTTGTGTTCTCCAACATCAAATCCAATGTCAAGAACATCATCTCAAGTATATCCCTAGAGGTCATAATGCAGATGCTGAATTCTACAAAACAGTCCTACAACGTCTCCACAACTGTGTGCACAGGTCTTTCATCACAAATTGTCATTAGCGGAACACAATATTCCAGTGCTGTCACACGCTGCATACTTCCCTGATCATGCCCTGTTTGACATCTTCTTCTTGCTCCCACAGCTTAAGAAAGCACTGCAAGGTTGTCAATTCGGTGACATTCAAGATATTCAAACCATCGTGATAAGGCAACTTATTGCAGTAAGTGTCCGCCAGAGGTGCTATTCTCATTGGCAAGAACGTTGGAATAAATGTAAACAATAACAACGGTACTACTTTCAAGGAGATAAAACCAACTAACTGTTTAATCTACAAGCTTACCCACACAAAAATTGCTTGTGAACGTATTGATCAGGCCTTGTATAATCTACAAGCTTACCCACACAAAAATTGCTTGCGGAACGTATTGATCAGGCCTTGTATAATCTACCAGCTTATCCACACAAAAATAGCTCCCAGAACGTATTGATCAGGCCTTGTATAATCTACAAGCTTACCCACACAACAATAGCTTCCGGAATATATTGATCAAGCCTTGTATAATCTACAAGCTTACCCACACAAAAATTGCTCCCGGAACGTATTGATCAGGCTTTGTATATAAACATTTCAATTTTAATCTTGGAAAGCATACATTTTGTAGAGCATTTTTTAAAGCAATTTTGTTTTCAAGTGTCTTAGAAGTACTTGTGTCATGTGAAACCAATGATGTTATTATCATATTTTGTTTGTGTGACAGGCTTCTCAACCAGTCCCTGCATGGCTTGCGGAACATGCTCGAGGCATGGGTGCAGGAGATACAGGAAGTTTTGCTGGTCGGTTCGGTGGCAAGGACATCAGGAAAGGAAAGGTATTTTTCCTAAAAATTTGTGTTTGAAATTTGGTAAATTATCAAATTTGTCATATTTAATAGAAATGGTGCTGGCTGAAATTTTAGCTTGAAAATGTGAAATATAAAAGTGAACCTTCAAAACCGTGAGCTTTTATTGAAATTGATCTCAGAAATATGTATCTCGAAGCTCTTGTGGTGTGACTTCCATTCTCAAGAAATGATTATGAGAGAACAATTGCCAGAAAATATTGATCTGTGTGATCTTGCGCTGTGTTCTGGTTGAAATTGAATGCACACCTTCCAAAAATTATCAGTTCAACACTTTTGCTGCCACCCATTGTTCAACCAAGTCTGGCTCACTGCCACACTATTCTTTGGGCACAATCAGTTTTCAGGGTGCTAATTTCAATAAATCATAAAAAAATAAACTAATCAACTTCTGACTTTTGAAACTATGGGATAATGTTCATATATGAATGAGCTACTGACCTGTCTATATGTAGAGTATATTCTTCATAATCCACAAGTTATTGCTGTAACTGCCGCTGGCATCGCTCCCGATACCTATCTACAGTATGATACGCTCCGTTTCGAGGTGGGTGTCCATCACCTACTCCTGTACCCCTGGGAATATCTGCTATTGATCTATAAACGTCGTCACTTGAATCAAACTCCAAATTTGTATCACATTCAGAGCCCATTTTATCACTATCACTGGCTAAGAAAGTTCAAATCATAGTCATTTTGGACCTGACTATCTATCATCAGCTACATCACTCATTTTGAAAATCTTTGTTTACATCAGAAAAATGTGTTCAAAATCAGACATTGTATTTTTAACACATGTACGCTAGATCCGCCATTTTGGAGAGCTCTTCTGAACAATACGGAAGTAGTGCATAATGTAATACCGGTGTATTGTCAGTGAAACTCCTCATGAAAAAAGACATACACCCGGACAACAAAAGTCGACCATGGTAGTGGGAGTTTGTGTTTCGTTGACTTTTGTCATCCATGGCAGCGAAAGTGTTAAATGACCCCTCATTCTTTAATGTGGTGCTGTAGTTGTATAACAAACAATGGAGGTACCAATTTTCTACTGACAAAACAGATGAATTATTAACTCTTTCCACGCTATAAGCCGCACACTGCGCCATGGCGGAAGTCCGTTGCACGCTATTAGCCACACACTGCGCCATAGAGTTGCTTCCCTTATAAGAAGTCTTTCTAGTTTTACTTCTACTGTTTTACTTATACTACATTTTAACCTTGTTATTCTATTGGGTTGTCCAGTTTTCTTCAATTTAGTATATAATAATATATATATATATATATATATGTTTATTTATTGACGAGTAGTTGACACCAAAAAATTGCAGGCATTCATCAATAGATGCCTACGCAGGATACTCCATCTGAGATGGTACGACAGGACCACAAATAGAGAACTGTGGGATAGGGCAGGACAACGGCAGGTGGAACAAGAGATAATGAGCAGAAGGTGGAGATGGATAGGACACACACTGAGGAAACCCCTGACAGCATCGTGAGACAGGCTCTCCGATGGAACCCTCAGGGCAATAGAAGTAAGGGAAGACCCAGAAACACCTGGAGACGGGAGTTAGAGATGGAATGCAAGAGGACGGGGAGAGAGTGGCGTGATCTGGAAAGGATGGCCTTGGATAGGCGGGCTTGGAAGCCCTTGGTTGCGGACCTATGCTTCCCTAGGGACGAAGGGTGAAGAAGAAGTTGGGATCGTTTTTTACCTCCTTGAATTAACTATTTGAAAATTGAGGCAGTACGTGGAAAGAGTTAACAAGGAGATGTCAGAAATGTTAATAATTATTTGTCTTATCTTCATTGTATTCCCTCAATATACCACATGGTATGAAACATGTTCTTCATGTTGAACCAACAATAGCTGTCATTTTATGTGGCAGACCACCTTGTGATCATTATAAACTGTATAGAAGGTTTAGAATGACAGTTCTCACATGTATGCAGTCAATACTAATATAAGTTACTGAAGTATCTGTGAGTTGATCATGCTTACTTTAACAAGTTACTCAAGTATCTGTGAGTTGACCATGCTTACTTTAACAAGTTACTCAAGTATCTGTGAGTTGACCATGCTTACTTTAACAAGTTACTCAAGTATCTGTGAGTTGACCATGCTTACTTTAACTGGTATGTTTTGTTTACAGTTTGGCAGTGGCAACCAACAACCCAAACGTAAAACTGCTAGTGACAATTGGACACCTGTTACTAATGCAAGTGGTGATGCAGGTGACTCTGACGAAGAATGGGAAGATATGTAAACACAATGCTTGAGGTGCCTTGTACATTTCATTTTAAGTAGAGATTCTTCAGCTGTGGACTGATTTCTCTTCAGCTGTGGACTGATTTCTCTTCAGCTGTGGACTGATTTCTCTTCAGCTGTGGACTGATTTCTCTTCAGCTGTGGACTGATTTCTCTTCAACTGTGGACTGATTTCTCTTCAGACGACTTCTTACAGATAGAAGTTGTTGATCATTTGTGCCATTTATTTGAATCATTTAAAAAAGTTGATGTTGTTCTTCTGTTGCCCTACAGTCATTTTGTTAGTTGTGCAAGTGAGATTGTGTTTTCTGTATTATTCTGTGTTTTCAGCTTGCTGGTACATAATAATAATTCCTCTCGATCACGTATATAGGGCCTGCAAGCAATTTCTCCATCCGCTCTATCCTGGGCAACTCGCTCATTCTCCTCCATGGAACTGAGACCGATATTTCTTGCCTCTCTCAGTAAAGTTTGTTTCAGGGTTTCCTTGGGTCACCCTCTCTTTCTTGAACCATTTGCATTCCACTTCAATACCTGCTTTGATATTCTTTGATCATTTCTTCTCAAATTGTTTCCAACATATCTCCATCTTCTCTTTCTTATAACAGTTGTCACTAGTGATTGACCAGACATTTCTCTGATTTCATCACTTCTGAATTTGTTCCATTTTGTGTACATTCCATATTGCTGGTACATAAATCTTATAAAAAGGAACTCATGATTTTTATCTGGCTGAATCGAAATGGTAAACAAAATCACTTCAATCTAATTTTGTGCTATATTTCTAGTGAAGTGGCATCTTATATCTTTAGGAATGTGAGAAACATGATTGAACCATCAGTCTTAGCATGATGTATGTGAATGAAAGTCCATTTCATATTGCAATGGTGTTCTCGTTTTATGTTGGAAAGTCATTTCATATTGCAATGGTGTTCTCCTGGTTTATGTTGGAAAGTCATTTCATATTGCAATGGTGTTCTCCTGTTTTATGTTGGAAAGTCATTTCATATTGCAATGGTGTTCTCCTGTTTTATGTTGGAAAAAGTCATTTTATATTGCAATAGTGATCTCTGTTTTATGTTGGAAGGTCATTTCATATTGCAATAGTGATCTCTGTTTTATGTTGGAAGGTCGCCGTCCTGCCCAGCGTGTTCGTAGCTCGTTGGACTACGGGTGACTATCCTCTGTGTGTGCGGGTTCAATTCCGCGGATGGCAGAAAAAGCCACAGATTCTCCAGATTTACGGTGTTCGTGGCACCGAACCGAAGGGTTACGATGTCCATGGCACCGAGCCGAAGAGCTGAAAAGCTCAAGTGCTTCTGGATCGAAAAAAAAATGTTGGAAGGTCATTTCATATTGCAATGGTGGTTCTGTTTAATGTATGAAGGTAATTTCATATGACAATGGTGTTCTCTGCTTATATTAAATTGAAAGAAGACTATTTCATACTACGATGGTGTTCTCTGTTTGTTTTGGGGGTGTGTGAGAGAAGGAGACAATTGTTATGTATGAGATGATGTGGGTTAAGCTGCTGTCTGCTGCTAAACACGTAAAAAACAAAGTACTACAGTTTTACAAAATACATAAACAGTGACGATAAACAGCAACGTTTCACCAAAAGGCCTTTATCAAGCAAACAATACAACAAGAATGACGAATTTCGAGGAACACTACAAATGGACGATTACATGTGGAAACATAAACCTATCTGATGAAAATCTGGGAATAAAACGAACAACGAAATGAGTGCAACACAAAAACCGAAAGTGGAAAAGGAGAGGAACAATAAACAATATAGTGGATAAATGACACATATATGGAGCAAACACACATATAGATAACAAGGCACGAGATAAGACAGTACTAAGAAGCATAGGAATGTAATGCGTTGAGTCCAAGAGGTCGCAAGTGCCATAGAATGAAATAAAACGGTTCTCCAGGGCGAATCGACTGCGATCATCGGAGGAACATGATCGGATGGCTGTGACCTGGACATCGTCAACTCCTGAATGGCCAGTATCATTGAAATGAGTGGCCACAGGAGTCACAGAGCATTGGCGAATATCGCGTAAGTGTTGGGCGAATGGGTCACTGAGCTCTTACCGGTTTCACCAATATAGGCCTTATGGCATCGTTTGCAGGTGATAGCATAGATGATATTGCGGGACTCACACGTGAAACTGTCTTGAATGGTATAGGTAGCTTTTGGAAAGAGACAGTACGGGTCTGTATTACATATGCACATGTATTACAGCGCCGACGGCCACATTGGATGGTGCCAAAGTGACTCTGGGTGTTAGGCTTGAGGCGACTGTGTACCAACAAATCCTTGAGGCTTCTGTCCCGCCTGTAAGCCACCAAAGGATAGTGTTGGAAGACGGAACGTGTCTCAGGATCAGACTGAAGAATAGGGAGATGATGGAATAAGACCTTTTCACCAGGGAACTATGAGGGTGGAAAGTTAAGATAAGTTTAACCCTGTCAGACTTGGGGTTTCTAAGTATGTGAGAGAGGGCCTCCTGGCGAGCAATTAGCTGAACCCGATGCATGGCAGATGTAAGCACATTCTCCGGGTATAGGCGCTGGCGGAAGAAATCAAGCATCTCATGAGCTCTATCAAGAAAATCGTCGTCCTCGCTGCAGAGGCGACGAAGGCGTAAGAGTTGAAAGGTAAAGAGTCACGACAAGCCTGGGGATGGGAAGCTGCTGCTAGAGATATTAATTTGCTCAGATGTCGCTGACTCAGCAAATCCCCTGTGTGTGTGTGTTGCTAGAGATGTTAATTTGTTGCATGTGGTGAGATGAATTAAAATGCATAAGAAAATAGACAAACATGCTGAAAGGAATGAGACATATTGGAAGACATATTTGGTATTCTCAATATAAGGAAAGTTGGTAAAGAAGTGAAGAAGAGACATTAGATAGAAATAAAAGTCACCAAGTTTCTCCATACATTTCTTTCATAAGAGACATTAGATAGAAATAAAAGTCACCAAGTTTCTCATTACATTTCTTAAGAGACATTAGATAGAAATAAAAGTCACCAAGTTTCTCCATACATTTCTTTCATAAGAAGAGACATTAGATAGAAATAAAAGTCACCAAGTTTCTCCATACATTTCTTTCATAAGAAGAGACATTAGATAGAAATAAAAGTCACCAAGTTTCTCCATACATTTCTTTCATAAGAAGAGACATTAGATAGAAATAAAAGTCACCAAGTTTCTCCATACATTTCTTTCATAAGAAGAGACATTAGATAGAAATAAAAGTCACCAAGTTTCTCCATACATTTCTTTCATAAGAAGAGACATTAGATAGAAAAAAAAGTCACCAAGTTTCTCCATACATTTCTTTCATAAGAAGAGACATTAGATAGAAATAAAAGTCACCAAGTTTCTCCATACATTTCTTTCATAAGAAGAGACATTAGATAGAAATAAAAGTCACCAAGTTTCTCCATACATTTCTTTCATAAGAAGAGACATTAGATAGAAATAAAAGTCACCAAGTTTCTCCATACATTTCTTTCATAAGAAGAGACATTAGATAGAAATAAAAGTCACCAAGTTTCTCCATACATTTCTTTCATAAGAAGAGACATTAGATAGAAATAAAAGTCACCAAGTTTCTCCATACATTTCTTTCATAAGAAGAGACATTAGATAGAAATAAAAGTCACCAAGTTTCTCCATACATTTCTTTCATAAGAAGAGACATTAGATAGAAATAAAAGTCACCAAGTTTCTCCATACATTTCTTTCATAAGAAGAGACATTAGATAGAAATAAAAGTCACCAAGTTTCTCCATACATTTCTTTCATAAGAAGAGACATTAGATAGAAATAAAAGTCACCAAGTTTCTCCATACATTTCTTTCATAAGAAGAGACATTAGATAGAAATAAAAGTCACCAAGTTTCTCCATACATTTCTTTCATAAGAAGAGACATTAGATAGAAATAAAAGTCACCAAGTTTCTCCATACATTTCTTTCATAAGAAGAGACATTAGATAGAAATAAAAGTCACCAAGTTTCTCCATACATTTCTTTCATAAGAAGAGACATTAGATAGAAATAAAAGTCACCAAGTTTCTCCATACATTTCTTTCATAAGAAGAGACATTAGATAGAAATAAAAGTCACCAAGTTTCTCCATACATTTCTTTCATAAGAAGAGACATTAGATAGAAATAAAAGTCACCAAGTTTCTCCATACATTTCTTTCATAAGAAGAGACATTAGATAGAAATAAAAGTCACCAAGTTTCTCCATACATTTCTTTCATAAGAGACATTAGATAGAAATAAAAGTCACCAAGTTTCTCCATACATTTCTTCCATAAATATATCTATAGAAATTGTCAGTTTAGAGAATTCTATTTATTAAAGTACTCGAAAGTATTCTGTGTACAGTCTTCAGATATCAACTTCTTGATTATTTTGTAAGAGAACAATGGTCAGTCTAAGACTGTGAATCTCTCTATACAGTTTGTCCAAAAATGGTACCATAGACGGCCATGTATTGTTTTTCTGGTTTTAATGTGTTGGAGTAAAATAAAAGAACACTGCTGAAGTTAAGAGTGCTTGTGTCACAATTGAAAGACACCAGGGTTTGTTTTCTGGCCTGGTACTCACAATTAACCTTTGAGACTGGAGTTTGCTTCTTGGCTCAGATGTTGCTTACAGTGAACCCCGACACCGGTGTTAGATTTATGGCTGTGACAAAAATGGATGTGTTGGACCTAAAGGTGCAGTTAACACATCTTAAGCATTGTAAACTAGCAGCAGAATGAACTTATGCTCTAAGGCACAAATCACAAAGAAGATTTAATGAATTCTCATTATTTTCTTGTGACACTAGAGGTTTATACAGGGTGTTCAACTTAAAAGCAGCCTGTGAAGGGAGCTAATCTGGCATATATGTATGGAAATGGGAAGGTTCAGTTATGACGTAGTATAGGTCAAGGTTGTGTGATGGTGTGTAATTGTAGTGCGGGAAGGGCGATGAACTTCTTCTTCTTCTTCAGCGATCTCTGGTCATGCGCTTAATTTACTGTGGACCACAAACTGGGCAGACAGCTTCAGGTCTGTCAGGTTTCCCCAAAGCTTAGTTTTCAGGTCGACTGGGTGTGGCCACATGTTGCTTCTCAGCTCACACAGAAGAGGACAGTCTTGCAGGATATGCTCTGGTGTCTGTTCTGCCTGCTGACACTGGCAGAGAGCTGTTTGACTTATTCCTAGTCTGTATAAGTGTTTGTTGAGTCTGCAGTGTCCGGTGCGTAGTCGAAATATAATGACCTGGTCTGTTCTGCTTAGGTCTTTGAGGGAGTCTTTTCCATAATCATATCCAGTGTTTGTCTTCCAGTCTACTGCAGATTTTCTCTGTATGAGGGTTGGTAAATTTGCTCTTTGGCACTGCCCTTCTTAGCTAAGACATCAGCACTCTCATTGCCTGCAATGCCACAGTGAGATGGAATCCACTGCAAATGAATTTCTGCCTTTTCTGAAAGCTGAGCAAGTTCTCTTTGTAGTTTTTGTACTGTGCTGTCAGTGGATTTAGCCTCCAGGGCTTGTATAGCTGACAATGAGTCTGTAAGAAATACCATCTTGCTTGCAGCTGCTTGCAGCTTATTCATGTGCTGTGCTGCCATCAGAAGGGCTATGAGTTCTGCTTTGTAGTTGGAACATATTCTTCCAGTAGGAGCCGCTAGAGACACAGTGGTAGCATCTGGGTGCCTAATGTACACTCCTGCTCCACCATTCATGGTTGCCTCCATTGCCGATCCATCTGTGTAAATTCTTATCCAGCTGTCTTCTGGAAACATGTAATGGAGATGTTCCATTGTAATTGCTTTTTCACTAGATTAGGCGATGAACAAATGTGACGTATTACAAGCTAGTCAGAACCGGTTTAAATAGTAAATAGACGAGATGCAATGCGTACCTGGCAAATTTCTATTTATCACTGGGGCTGCTTTTGAGTTGAACACCCTGTATTTGAACTGCTTCACATATTCTAATGTTTGGTCTTCTAATACACAAGCTGATTTGATGTTTAAATTATGTTTTTGCCACACTACCACATGGAATGAAAGCACCAATGCTCTCCGATGATCCTGGTAATATGGTGTATAGAAAGAGTATCTAACAGTGATCACCAAACTGCTATTAAGAGCTATATATATATATATATATATCTATATTTTAGCTTGAGGGGGAATACATTATCAGTGTGTCAGCATCAACCCATCAGCAATTAAACTGTTATTAGCTATCAAATTCTATTCTAGGCTGCCTTCTTCATCTATATCCATGATGTTCCACACCAGCATATTTTGTTGTTGCCTCTCCACTCCTCTTCCTCTGTGAGTTTCATGCAAATTTAGTTATGCTATTCCCTGAGGGTGTGTTCAATTCGTAGTTACTTTCAACATCCGAGTAAACAACTCACAAATTAACCAATGAGAATCATGAAATGTGATGTATACTTTTCTTTTATTACAGCATTGTGAAGAGAGACGTGACCCTTGAAATATAAATAAATATTGTGAAGAGAGCACTGACCTTTGAAATATAAATAAATATTGTGAAGAGAGACGTGACCCTTGATATATAAATAAACATTGTGAAGAGATCACTGACCCTTGAAATATAAATAAACATTGTGAAGAGAGAAGTGACCCTTGAAATATAAATAAACATTATGAAGAGAGACGTGACCCTTGAAATATAAATAAATATTGTGAAGAGAGACATGACCCTGGCAAAAACAAGGAATGGAAATAGAAATAATGAAAGAGTCAAGGACATAAAAAGTCCAAAATATAATATATACAGTAGCCAGGCAACACAAAAAGTCCAATCATCAATCTCTAGAAATGTATCTTCAAGAGAAAATTGAAATAAGAATGAAGAAATCTGGAATGAGTTGCTACTGTTAACTGGTAGGTATGTTGTTTGTAGAATGTCTTCATTTACCACAATTTAGTCACCCAGAGTAGTCTTCACATTTGTCTGCAAGACCACGCTCTTGTTAGTTTATTTATGAACTGTCCACAATAAACTGAAACATGATCCATGTAAGATTGCTCCTAGTTCTCATTAACAAATTATTGCAAAGACTACCATATTTAATATATCTATAATATATAAGAAAGATCAATGGAATTGTATGCCTGTCCCAATTGTTTGAAGATATCTGGACATCCTACGAACTTGAAATTTGGCAAGGTGGCTTTCATCGATATGAAGAGGAAAAAATTATCAAACTGAACTATTTGTTCCTTTCTATAACCATATTCTCAACTAAACGCACATGGTCTCTCTGTGTAGAAATCGCCGAAAATGTTTTTCCATGATTTCACGACGTTATGGCGGTCACGTGATGCGTAAAGCGATCATGTTGTTATAGTCCAGTGACGTCTTTCGCACATCACACGAATCATCATCATCAAGGTGCGTATCCTTTATAGGACGTTGCTCTCTGCAGCACATCTGAAATTCACTCTGTCTCTTGCCAATTCACCCACTTCGCTGATGGTCATATTCATGGTTTCTTTAATATCTTGTAGCCATCTTCTTCTTGGTCTGCCTCTGCGTCCTGGGACCCTCTTCTTCTTCTTCTTTTGTCGTCACACTGCTACCGGGTTGTTGCCCAGTGTCGTGGTTTTCTGTTTTTGTCTTGCGCTGCTCTGGTGGCTTGTGTGATTATCTTTGCTCTTTCTCAGGATTCTGCTACGACATCTAACCATCTTTTCCGTGGTCTTCCTCTTGCCTTCTTTCCTGATGTTCTGTTGTAGAAGACTCTGTATACTGTGAAGTTTGGATGCATTCTTATTAAGTGGCCAAACCACCTGGGACCCTGCCCTCTAATATTGTTCTTTTCAGGCCATCGTGACACTTGATGTGACCAAAGTATGTAATTTTTCTGTATAGTATGTTGTTTATCAGTCAATTCTCTTTAACATTTAGTTCTTTCAGGACATCATAGTTCTTTCTTTTTTCTGTCTATGGTAGGAAAGAAAGAGCGCAGGTCTACATTACATATATTTAAATAGGATATTTGTCAAGGCTAACTGTTCCTGAAATACAAATAATCCTTTCTATGATGATCAAGTGAATAAATAGTGAATGTCTAGCCAAAAGAAAAGGGAAACCAAAATGTGAAGATTGTGTGTGTTAACAATACTAGTGTCTCACACACACATGCTATCCCATTGTGCACTATCACTCTTGTTTCTAATTGCATACTAAAATAATAGCCATAACACATATCCCATATAATATCTCTCACTCTCTCTCAACCGCATACTAAAATAATAGCCATTACACATATCCCATATAATATCTCTCACTCTCATACTAAAATAATAGCCATTACACATATCCCATATAATATCTCTCACTCTCTCTCAACCGCATACTAAAATAATAGCCATTACACATATCCCATATAATATCTCTCACTCTCATACTAAAATAATAGCCATTACACATATCCCATATAATATCTCTCACTCTCTCTCAACCGCATACTAAAATAATAGCCATTACACATATCCCATATACTATCACTCTCTCTCTTTCAACCGCATGTGAAAAATTAATCAAAACAGAGAGACCTGAAAGTTACAATCCATATAGAAAATTTCATTTGATAAATTCACATTTATGTCAGGTCTGATCAGAGCTGACAAACTTTTTTTTCTGATGTCACATTACAGCTACTTATTACACCACTTTTTAAAACAATGGTCAATGTTTGAAATGAATCAGTTTTAAAACAATGGTCAATGTTTGAAATGAATCAGTTTTAAAACAATGGTCAATGTTTGAGATGAGTCAGTTTTTAAAACAATGGTCAATGTTTGAGATGAGTCAGTTTTTAAAACAATGGTCAATGAGATGAGTCAGTTTTTAAAACAATGGTCAATGTTTGAGATGAGTCAGTTTTTAAAACAATGGTCAATGTTTGAAATGAATCAGTTTTAAAACTATGGTCAATGCTTGAGATGAGTCAGTTTTTAAAACAATGGTCAATGTTTGAGATGAGTCAGTTTTTAAAACAATGGTCAACGTTTGAAATGAATCAGTTTTAAAACAATGGTCAATGTTTGAAATGAATCAGTTAAGAAAACAAAACAAATATGATGGACTTATGTCTGTATAGTGTGCAGGTCCACATGGTGTAATCCTTTGTGAGATTCAACACTAATGAAGTTTCCTATTTTAAAATGTAACAAATTAGTCTTTGTAAAATGAATAATAATATTTTCTTCAAAACAGAAAAAAAAACCAAAGATACGACAAAAGTTGTCATTTGAAGTTTTTTTTGTTGTGGTTAACACTTTCGCTGTCACCTATTTTGCAACCAAGTTTGGCTCACTGCCACGCTGTTTTTTGGGCATGATCAGTTTTCAGGGTGATAATTTTTTAAAATCATAAAAATAAGCTAATAAACTTAGGACTTTTAAATGATGGAATAGTGTTCATATATTAATGAGCTACTGACCTGTCTATATGCAGAGTATATTCTTCATAATCCACAAGCTATTGTAACTGATATTGGTGTCGTTCCCCATACCTATCCATAGTATGATATTCCCCCGTTTTTGAGCTGGGTGTGCATCACCTACTCCTGTAGCCCTGGGAACATCATCACGTGAATCAAAGTTCAAATTCGTATCACATTCAGAGTCTGTTTTATCACTATCACTGGCTAAAAAGTCAGAATAAGAGTCATTTTGGACATCACTATTCATCAGCTACATCACCCAATTTGAAAATCTTTAGTTACTTATGAAAATGGGCAAAAAAAAATCGTTCAAAATCGGACTTACAATATGTTTACCGCACTTATGCTAGATCCGCCATTTTGAAGAGCTCATCGGAATAATATGGAAGTAGTGCATCAGGACCCTGTTTTCGCCAGCGATACTCCCCATTTAAAAAGACATCATCGACGACTTTGGTCATTGGTGGCAGCCAAAGTGTTAAAGAAAGAAAAAACCATATAGTTCAAGTCATTTCATTCCAGTACTCATTCAGAGACTCGTAATATAATAGTTCTTTTATTATTTTATTTCTCTTCTCCTCAAAGCTACTTCATAAACTTTCTTCCAAAAGAAAATTGTCAATAAACAAGGTCACATGAACTGCAGATGTATTATTGAAGTCATCAATCATTCTCTTTAGCTATATAAATCTTCATCTCCATCATCTCCACCAATGTTGCCACCTTGGCCACTGGCACCTGATCCACCTTGATTCTGTCCGGAAGCTCCAGGAAATCTGAAACCAAGAATCAATGAATATAACTAATATGACAAAGGATAGAGTAATTACTGTGACAAGAACACAAGACTTAACAAACACCAGGTCCCCAGTAAGACTCACAGTTGATGGGAGAACCAAAAAAGAGAGAATGGTATCAGCTAATCAACCTTTACACTACATGACAGAAGTAGGGCACTGACATTTACACTCTATGGTAAAAGTGGACCAATGACGTTTACACTTCACTGCAGAAGTGGAACAACAACCTTTACATTTTGTGGTAGAAGTGGAACAGTCTCTATGCGTATCACATGCCTGACCCATCACCAGGGGTCTCTTTTGGATGACAGTGCTCATATTCTCGTAAGCAGTTCTTGGTTATATTTTTTTGGGAAGAACATGCATAAGATCTTTTGCAGACAAAAGAAAAATTTGGACATATCTTGTTCTGTCATTCTCCAGCATTCTGATCCGTATAGTAATGTTGATGGCACACAGCTGCAGAATATATTAATCTTGGTTCTGAATCGATATTGGGCTGATTTCCCAAATTTCTGAAGGGTCATGAATGCATGTTGTGCCTTACGTAGTCTCCTTCTAATGTCAGATCCAGCTCTTCAGTGGTTAATTACACTTCCAAGATATGATATGTGTGAAAGCAATTGTTTTTGGAAGGATTTTATCTTCTAGTTTGGCTGAGTAATGTCAGATCCAGCTCTTCAGTGGTTAATAACACTTCCAAGATATGATATGTGTGAAAGCAATTGTTTTTGGAAGGTTTTATCTTCTAGTTTGGCTGAGGGAAGGTGGGGAGGGGGCACATGCTCAGTAATTATTTATGATATGATTTTCGGCCTTACTATCTGGTTGTACTGGTTATATTATCTGGCTGTACTTGTTATACTATCTGGTTGTACTGGTTATATTATCTGGTTGTACTGGTTATATTATCTGGCTGTACTTGTTATACTATCTGGTTGTACTGGTTATACTATCTGGTTGTACTGGTTATACTATCTGGCTGTACTTGTTATACTATCTGGCTGTACTTGTTATACTATCGGGTTGTACTGGTTATATTATCTGGTTGTACTTGTTATACTATCTGGTTGTACTTGTTATACTATCTGGTTGTACTTGTTATACTATCTGGTTGTACTTGTTATACTATCTGGCTGTACTGGTTATATTATCTGGCTGAACTTGTTATATTATCTGGTTGTACTTGTTATACTATCTGGTTGTACTTGTTATACTATCTGGTTGTACTGGTTATATTATCTGGTTGTACTTGTTATACTATCTGGTTGTACTTGTTATACTATCTGGTTGTACTTGTTATACTATCTGGTTGTACTTGTTATATTATCTGGCTGTATTTGTTATATTATCTGGCTGTACTTGTTATACTATCTGGCTGTACTTGTTATATTATCTGGCTATATTTGTTATACTATCTGGTTGTACTTGTTATATTATCTGGCTGTATTTGTTATATTATCTGGTTGTACTGGTTATACTATCTGGCTGTACTTGTTATATTATCTGGTTGTACTTGTTATACTATCTGGTTGTACTGGTTATATTATCTGGCTGTACTTGTTATATTATCTGGTTGTACTGGTTATATTATCTGGCTGAACTTGTTATACTATCTGGCTGTATTTGTTATATTATCTGGCTGTACTTGTTATATTATCTGGTTGTACTTGTTATACTATCTGGTTGTACTTGTTATATTATCTGGCTGTACTTGTTATATTATCTGGCTGTACTTGTTATATTATCTGGCTGTACTTGTTATACTATCTGATTGTACTTGTTATATTATCTGGCTATATTTGTTATACTATCTGGTTGTACTTGTTATATTATCTGGCTGTATTTGTTATATTATCTGGTTGTACTGGTTATATTATCTGGCTGTACTTGTTATACTATCTGGCTGTACTTGTTATATTATCTGGTTGTACTGGTTATATTATCTGGCTGTACTTGTTATATTATCTGGTTGTATTATCTGGTTGTACTGGTTATATTATCTGGCTGTACTTGTTATATTATCTGGTTGTACTTGTTATACTATCTGGCTGTACTTGTTATATTATCTGGCTGTACTTGTTATACTATCTGGCTGTACTTGTTATACTATCTGGCTGTACTTGTTATATTATCTGGCTGTACTTGTTATACTATCTGGTTGTACTTGTTATATTATCTGGCTGTACTTGTTATACTATCTGGTTGTACTTGTTATATTATCTGGTTGTACTTGTTATACTATCTGGCTGTACTTGTTATACTATCTGGTTGTACTTGTTATACTATCTGGCTGTACTTGTTATACTATCTGGTTGTACTTGTTATACTATCTGGTTGTACTTGTTATACTATCTGGCTGTACTTGTTATACTATCTGGTTGTACTTGTTATATTATCTGGCTGTACTTGTTATACTATCTGGTTGTACTGGTTATATTATCTGGTTGTACTTGTTATACTATCTGGCTGTACTTGTTATACTATCTGGTTGTACTTGTTATACTATCTGGCTGTACTGGTTATATTATCTGGCTGTACTGGTTATATTATCCGGCTGTACTGGTTATACTATTTGGCTGTACTGGTTATATTATCTGGCTGTACTGGTTACGGCGGCAAGTATTTTCCTGGACATCTTTATGCGTGTTAGATAGAAGTGCAATGTCATCAGCAAAATCTAGGTCTTCCAGGATGAATGTGAGAGTCCATCTGATTCCTCTTGCCTTATCTTCTGTTGTTTTATGCATCACCCAGCCTTTGATAATGTTGAATAATAGGCCTGACATTATACATCCTTATTGCACGCCTGTTTTTACTTCAAACTACAACTTAGAAGTTTCAACACTACAAACTACAGCTTAGAAGTTTCAACACTTCCAACTACATCTTAGACGTTTCAACATTACAAACTACAACTTAGAAGTTTCAACACTACAAATTACAGCTTAGAAGTTTCAACACTACAAACTACAGCTTAGAAGTTTCAGCACTGCAAACTACAGCTTAGAAGTTTCAACACTACAAACTACAACTTAGAAGTTTCAACACTACAAACTACAGCTTAGAAGTTTCAACACTACAAACTACAGCTTAGAAGTTTCAACACTACAAACTACAACTTAGAAGTTTCAACACTACAAACTACAGCTTAGAAGTTTCAACACTACAAACTACAGCTTAGACGTTTCAACACTACAAACTACAGCTTAGACGTTTCAACACTACAAACTACAGCTTAGAAGTTTCAACACTGTATGTGAATATGCTGTATAAAACACAGTGGAATTCCATACCATCTTAGAATAAGCTAAAGACTTTTGCAGTGTATGCTATAAAATGTCTTTTTGAAGTCAATAGTTTAAATAGTTTGCTTTGCCATTCTGTGCATTGTTCTATATTTCTAAGAGCAAATATTTAGCTCATCCAGCTTTCTCCATGTCTTATCTACAGCATCAGTAATGCACTGCACAATAATTTTACTTGTGACAGAAAGGAGGGTTATTTCACACCAGTTGTTACAATCACTAAGCAAGACCAGTTGTTACAATCACTAAGCAAGACCAGTTGTTACAATCACTAAGTAAGACCAGTTGTTACAATCACTAAGCAAGACCAGTTGTTACAATCACTAAGTAAGACCAGTAGTTACAATCACTAAGCAAGACCAGTTGTTACAATCACTAAGTAAGACCAGTTGTTACAATCACTAAGGAAGACCAGTTGTTACAATCACTAAGCAAAACCAGTTGTTACAATCACTAAGCAAGACCAGTTGTTACAATCACTAATCAAGACCAGTTGTTACAATCACTAAGCAAGACCAGTTGTTACAATCACTAAGCAAGACCAGTTGTTACAATCACTAAGCAAGACCAGTTGTTAGTATGATGATGACTCCTGTTCCATGCATCAGGTATTATTAAGTATTCCATACAGATGTAAACAAGGGTAGTAGTATATTAGCTGACAGCCGTAGGTCTATTTGGAATAATTCAGCATTTAAATTATCATATGCTAGTGTGCCTTGCTATTCTTAAGATATTTAATAGCAGTAATGATCTCATCTTGCCTGGGTGTTTCAATGTCAATTTCTAGTTCCTCTGTTGGTTCTAATATGTCTGCTACTACTATTGGCGGTAATCTGTTTAGCAATACTTTAAAATCTTCCGTCCGACACATATCTTATTCCTTTTCTGTTGTCAATAGTAGTTTTCCATTTCTATCCCTTCATTAATGTGTTCGATCTGTAATGTTTACAACTTATTAATTTTGGACAATGTTTCTTGGTCACATTTATGTGCTGCTTCTTCTGCCAGGTCTTCAACATAGAATTGTCATTTCTCACAGTCTACCTGATTTCTTTGCTTGCATTTAAATGTGTTATGGTTTCAGTTTCAAATATCATTATTGCACTTCTTTCATGTCTATAGGTGCTCCGTTCTCCTTCGTAACATCTCCAACAGTATCCATCAGCTAACAGTACCAGCTTATGTTGATTAATGAGCCTATTCAATATGCCTGTTGTGCTTCTCTTTTCTGAGCACTTCAATCCAAGCTCTTGCTGTCTAGTAGTTGATGATTAGTTTCGATGAAAGTTCTCTTTGTAGCCACACTCTGATGGCATTCAGAATGTCAGCTCTATCAATTAACTGACCCCCTGATGTGGTGGCAGAGTCGAGTCAGCCAGCATGTCTGATCTATCATTACCATCGACACCCATGTGCCCCGGGAACGAAGATGAATGTAAATATACGAATTGTTGATGCTTGTAGCGGTTCAGTCCATTCTCTGCACACTGAACAAGCCTCCACCTTCCGGATTAGACTCAATAAATCACATAGAATGCACACATGAATGTAGTTTTGTGACTCAAGTCAGAGTAGTGTCTTAGTCACCGTCAATACTTTTATTGTCATGCTTCTTGTCATCATACTAAATGCACTACTGGCTTCCTTGATCCTTCTGCCGCAAAGCTTACAGAGAAGGCCCATGGAGACTTTTAGTGGCGAACTACCAATCCATCCGTGTAAATAACATCACTGTCATTACAGTTTTCATTAATAAAGGCCTTGATGTCTGCATCTATGCCACAGAATTCATCTCTCTCTATTTGTCATATGTCTTGTACACTTTGCTTGATAAGTGTCTTCAGTTTTTGTACTTGACAAAACTACATTCAAGTTTAGATTAGTCACTGTTTTCTACACAACTTTAGTGAATTTTGTTCATATTACCATTCTAGTTCCTATTACTTCACTATTCTTCAGTATTTCACTAATCCCAAATACTTCCTTGCCAGCAAACACTGTTGACTTCTCTGTTGCTAGAGATGCCACAGGAGGCAGTTCAAATGAGAACCTAATCTGCTGCCTTGCAGGTCGACTAGGGGCAGCCAAAGGCTGACGGAGAGCGAACCCAGTAAACGCTGGTTGAAATCGGACACATCGTCGAAGGATAAGCACCAGAGCTCCAAATGGTACTAAGGATGTGAACGTATCACACCCGTTCTTGGTGTTAGGCTGTTTATATATCACAATAAGAATCAAAATGGTAGAAAAAGAACGATAGTGAGAGAGAAATGAGAACCTTACTTAATAAATCAAGACAAAAAAACATAGTGAAAACAAACCTGATCCAACATAAGATTACAACAGAAATTATTGTTATTTACCTGAAACCTCCAAAACCTCTGCTCTGTTGCAAAGTCTGAGCGAACATCTCATATTTTCGGATGTCATTCTCACTAACAGATCGTCTGGCATACTTCATTGCCTCTTCAAAGTGAGCCCTTGTCAGTTCTGGTACTGGGTCATAATCTCCTACTTCCTGTGATATTAAAAAAGTTGATATGTTCAGCTCCGAAATCTTGCGACATAAAACACAAAGTCGGGTTCATAAAATGGATAGACAGAACGTATAGTATTTCCTATCAGCCACATAATGTAGCATAGATCATCAGTAAGCTAGTCTGTTGAATCTGCTACTTATGGATGTAGGTATAGCAATATGTTAGCGAGAATCATCTGATCAACGTGTAATTAAAATTTCTTGGTACAGTCGGTCTCCTAATCAACATGTCGTTTTCAACATGTATTAAAATCCTATACCGCTGGAAATCGCTGGATTACAATGCGTTCATTCATCATCTGTTAAACACACGCTACTATTTGAATCGTGATCTTTCTATTCAAATTCCAATGTCAGGAGAAAGTATTCATAAACAATGTTTACAATGTGTAGTGTTCAAACAGGTGCATTTTTGCCAAAAAATAGTGATTTTTTCGGGAATTGAACAACCAGCTCCACCAATAAAGAATCTGTTTGATGTTTGGTTAACAAGCTCAACTTTGATTATGATGATAATCTGTTTGACTTGCTCAACTTTGATTATGATGATAATCTATTTGACTTGCTCAACTTTGATTATGATGATAATCAAACAGATATTGAGTAGATAATAAAAACGATGAGCTAGAGCTAGAACAATACTACGGCAGCAGTGATAGGCAGTAGTGATAGGCAGCAATGATAGCATTGATGGCCTGGTCTGTGACTTGGCATTGGCTATGTTGAGTGACATTAATGACAGATGTGTGAGTGACACGCCTTTGAAGCATACTACTTGTGTTGGGTGGAAATTTGAATGTAGCAGTGCAGGCGCACACATACAGTAACTTAATGAAAATTATGGGCCATCTAATACTGGATTAAGTCTAGATTCTAGATGCTGCTGCTGAGCTAGTAGATTAGGTCTAGATGCTGCTGCTGAGAGCTAGTTAGATTAGGTCTAGATGCTGCTGCTGAGCTAGTAGATTAGGTCTAGATGTTACTGCTGAGCTAGTTAGATTAGGTCTAGATGCTGCTGCTGAGCTAGTTAGATTAGGTCTAGATGCTGCTGCTGAGCTAGTTAGATTACGTCTAGATGCTGCTGCTGAGCTAGTAGATTAGGTCTAGATGCTGCTGCTGAGCTAGTTAGATTAATTGTTGCAAATGATTCCAGAAAACATTTGTTTAGCAGAGCAAGCTAACGTGTACGCAGGTCAGAAAGAAAAGGAAAAGAAACCTGAACTCCAGAAACTTCTAAATGAAATGATACATGTACTGGGGAAATGAAAGCATTTCTTGCAATCTACTTATTTATGGGTATACCTAAGTTTCCTAATTATAGATGGTACTAGTTAGATGATATCATGGCTTTTAGTAGTGCTAAATATTCTCATAAACTTCACTAACACGATGTACTGCTAAATATTCTCACAAACACAAACTTCACTAACATGCTGTACTGTTAAATATTCTCATAAACTTCACTAACACACTGTACTGCTAAATATTCTCATAAACTTCACTAATATGCTGTACTGCTAAATATTCTCATAAACTTCACTAACATGCTGTACTGCTAAATATTCTCACAAACTTCACCAATATGCTGTACTGCTAAATATTCTCACAAACATAAACTTCACTAATATTTCTACAAGTTTGAGCACATACCATATCTGCATCAGGGTTTTTTGCACGCTCACGCTCAGAACGCAATTCAGCTTCAATAGACTGTCTGATTGCCAATTTGCATGCTCTCTGACATATTTCTGTTAAATCAGCCCCACTGAAACCTTTTGTCACCTTAGCCATGTAGTCCAAGTCCACATCCTAAACAAAAACATAGAGAAAACACAAAATTAATCTGGCATTTCAGTTATAATATATGATAAAAATTAATTTAATATCTATGAGGAGTAGTTTCCAATCTACAGAGCATCTACTGTCTAGACAAGCAAGACTTAATGACCAGTAGTTTCCAATTTACAGAGCGTCTACTGTCTAGACAAGCAATTTTCAATCTACAGAGCATCTACTGTCTAGACAAGCAGGTGTTAATATAGTAATGAGAGTAGAGATAAATTTGCATTGTCAACATCATCATGTGTAGCAGCAGGTTGCTGTTGTTGGAGAAAGTTACATTGGAAATCATCTGTTTGATAAGGATACTGTAACTAGTGAGAGAGTGGCTAGTGAGAGAGTGGCTAGTGAGAGTGACAATCAGGACTGTGATTGACAGAATTTTGGGAAACAAATGTTACACAAGTATGACTGAGTACTAGAACTGCCATATAAACCACTAGCCTATATAGTTAGTTAGTTAGTTCGTTTCGTGCCAAAGGCAGCACATAGGGCAGAGGTTTTAGATCTTCATGTGATGCGGTTCGTTGCTAGCAGTTGGAGATCTTGTATGGTTTTACATCCCAATAGTTTACTTTCTTGTTGGATGGTTCTTCGAAGAGTGGTCTTTGGTCTTCACGTTTTCTTTTTCCAGCCTATATACCAAACACTTATTTCCTTTTGGGAAGGACGAGAGCGGACTCTTCTAAGGGTGCCCCAAGTCTAATCTACGCTGCATCTTCAGACCAAATTGCCATTCAGAATGCAGGTAGCTGTCCCAAAATTGTGCCTGAGCTCTGTACCTCATGGCAAGCAACAAGGTTTAACATTGTTTAAATTGAAAGTTGATAATCGACAAGAACACCAGTTAACAGAATTGTATGAGTGTAACAGCTTATGATCAAACTGAAGTTTATCAAAGTCAGTAACTTTATAATCTTGTTTGATTGTCTAATGAAATCTTATTATGCTGGTCTTATTAACTGTCTTGAGGTCAGTGGTCTTGTTAACTGTCTTGAGGTCAGTGGTCTTGTTAACTGTCTTGAGGTCAGTGGTCTTGTTAACTGTCTTGAGGTCAGTGGTCTCGTTAACTGTCTTGAGGTCAGTGGTCTTGTTAACTGTCTTAAGGTCAGTGGTCTTGTTAACTGTCTTGAAGTCAGTGGTCTTGTTAACTGTCTTGAGGTCAGTGGTCTTGTTAACTGTCTTGAGGTCAGTGGTCTCAATTCCAGTTCTTCAGGAACATTTATTAGTGTGTGAAATTTGATACTAATAATAGTCATCCATTACAAGCAATGATAACAACTTTAGTCTACAATTATGTCAGTCTACAATTATGTCAGTCTACAATTATGTCAGTATACAATTATGTCAGTCTACAATTATGTCCCTATTTTAGCCCTGGTATCATTGTTGGTAATAGCTGCCTCCATTTGAGTAGGTTACAAGTTTCGAACATGATTGGTTCCATATCTGCAAACTTTTTAAAGTCTTTACATTTTCTGGAAAACTTGTGATTTATGATTCAGATGATGGAGAATTTGCTGATGAGATCGTGGATAAATCATTCAGATGATGGAGAATTTGCTGATGAGATCGTGGATAAATCATTCAGATGATGGAGAATTTGCTGATGAGATCGTGGATAAATCATTCAGATGATGGAGAATTTGCAGAAGAGATTGTGGATAAATCGGATTTATGTACAATTAATTCAAGATTTGTGCGTAAAATATACGATGCTAGTTCTAGTGTTTACGAAACTATTAATTACGGTGAATTATGTGTATCAATGGATGCGGACAACACTGCTTTCCTCCATTCACCCAGGTCATAAAGTTGAGAGAGAATAGTCGCAACAGCTGAGCACTATCAATATCAAACAATTTAGTGAAGAAACAGGTTCTGCAAATGATATTGATTCTTCTTTTTCTTCTCGATCGTTCTTTTCGGCCACTTTGATCATTCTTATTGTTATATATAAACAGCATACACCTCGAACGGGTGTGGTACATCACATCTTCAGCGCCATTTAGAGCTCTGGTGCTTATCCTTTGGTGATGTGTCTGATTTCAACCAGTGTTTACTGGATTCGCTCTCGTCAGCCTTTGCCTGTCCCCAGCCGACCTGCAAGGCAGCAGGTTACATTGATTCAGAGTCAGAATATTCTGTATTTGTGATTACGGTCATTACGGCAATCACAATTTTTACGTGAGGCATTTTTTTAGAACCTGGCAGTGCTAACAAATGTATTTGCTCCTACGAAAATTCAAGAAAAACCAGATCCTTCATGGACACCTGTTTCTTCTGATTACATCAAGATCTTTCTTTATGTAAACCATATGTGTGGAACACTATATGTGTGGAACTCTATATGTGTGGAGCTCACAGTTGTTACCTTACTGCAGAATGTGTTTTGGTTTACCGATAAACTGTTGATTGTGCCTGCTTTGTCAGATATAGTGTTAAGAAATAGATTTAAAAGTAACAGCAAATATTTGTATCTCAATGTTAATTACAAATTCGTTCCATGAGGACAACATGGACATGTGCAAGGTTGAACCTCTGAACTTCTGTTCTTGATTGTATGTGAGGGCCTTCATGCCCAGACAAACATGCAGGCTTTGAAGGGCAAGACAACATCCAGCAACTACAGGACTGATAAACCCCATTCAGGCCAACCATCAACCGATTCAACTGTTTGGCAGAAATCGGACCTGCAGTTAGTGTTTCTAAATGAAGACGAGGACTGCATCACGAAGGTGTGTGGAAACAAGTAATAGCTGCCCCACATGTAAAATCAACCTCTGTATGGGAGACTACTTTACAACCTTTCAAATTAACATTTATCGTCAATAAAACTGGCATTTCTGAGTGAAACCTACTTTCAATTTTGTCATTCATTTGTTATTTCTTCACTTGTAAAATGTTTTACATCCAACTTGCATGGCATTGACAACATACATGTTCACAAACTAGTACCTCATCCATTTAACTGTAAATTGGACTGTAGATCACAAATATTGATTAGAATTTGTATGTTATAAATTATATTTCACAAACACTTCTCATTGCTGCAGAGTTATTTCCCTTGCCCTGTGAATTCAGTGGAACTTTTTCTGAAGCGCTGGAGCTGAAAGGGTTAAAGTCTTCATCTATTAGCTCCAGATGAGATCAATATTCTTGCTAGTATCAACATTCACTCAATAACAATGGAGGGAGGCAGGAGAACTGGATGGAGATCGAGGGCGTTTTAGATGGACAATGATGCACTTACTTTATATGACATGCTACACAAAGAAGAAGAAGAAGAAAAAAACATATCAACTTGTAGATTTCTATTTCTACCTTTGCGATTGGTGACTTTCGCAAATTTGACTTCAGAATTTGAATGCGGGATTTATCATCTGGAAGAGGAATGTAAATCAACTGATCCAGGCGTCCGGGTCGCAGGATAGCAGAGTCAATTATATCAGGCCTGTTGGTGGCCCCAATGATGAAAACATTCTTTTTAGCTGACATTCCATCCATCTCTGTTAGAAGTTGATTGATGACCCTGTCTGCTGCACCACCTGATTTCAAACAAATCAATCAGTTATTTTTTGATTAGCATATAATCAAGTGATCAAGATATCAATGTTTTATGTTATTTGTTCAGTACAAGGTAATCTCACCAGGGATCCACAAGGAGAGCAAAGAATAGTAATACTGTGACCTACAAGGCACATCATAAGAGGGGACTAAGGCAGGGGCCCACCTGTGTGCTGCTGGGATCCACAAGGAGAGCAAAGAATAGTAATACTGTGACCTACAAGGCACATCATAAGAGGGGACTAAGGCAGGGGCCCACCTGTGTGCTGCTGGGATCCACAAGGAGAGCAAAGAATAGTAATACTGTGACCTACAAGGCACATCATAAGAGGGGACTAAGGCAGGGGCCCACCTGTGTGCTGCCGGGGTCCACAAGGGGAGAAAAGAATATGCAATGTATACCAGCCAAGCATGTTGTCAGAGACAACTAAGAAGGGTTGGTTGGGTTTATGTATCATATTATAAATGTTAGTTCGTTATGTGTTACTTACTAGACAAGTTATGCATTATTTTCTATTGAAGGTCTTTTTATTCATTTTCGCCTCATAAAAAAAAAAAGAAAATAGCCATTACAAACTTCCTGATTCTTCTTCTACACCCCTAGGGAAACATAGGTCCACAACCAAGGCCTTCCAAGCCCGCCTACCAAGGCCATCCTTTCCATATCTCTCCACTCTCTCCCCATTTTCTTGCATTCCGTCTCCAATTCCCGTCTCCAGGTGTTCCTGGGTCTTCCCCTACCTCTATTGCCCTGGGGTTCCATCGGAGAGCCTGTCTTGTGATACTGTTGGGGAGTTTCCTCAATGTGTGTCCTATCCATCGCCACTTTCTGCTCCTTATTTCTTGTTCCACCTGTCGTTGTCCTGTTCTATCCCAGAGTTCCCTGTTTGTAGTCCTGTCATACCATCACAGATGGAGTATCCTGTGCAGGCATCTATTGATGAATGTCTGCAACTTTTGGTGTTTCCCTTAGTTGTTCTCCATGTCTCCGCTCCATATAGAAGGACAGCCTTGACATTTGAGTTAAATATCATTATCTTAGTTTTATACCTAATCATTCTTGAGTTCCATATGTTCTTCAGAATGGCAAAGGCTGATCTTGCCGTTTGTATTCTAACCCTAACATCTTCATCTGAGCCACCTTGAATGTTGATAGCACTTCCCAGTTATGTAAATGTGTCCACCTCCTTTAATGATGATCCTCTCAAAATGATCGGGTCTCTGGAATTAACATTTACATCATGATCTTTGTTTTTTCTCCATGAATAGTCAGACCCAGTGTTGTTGTGAGATTGTTTCCAGTTTAGTTGTTTTCTCTTGTAACTGTTGATGGCTGTGGGAGAGAAGTGCTAGATCGTCTGTAAAATCTAAATCCTTCAATTGACTTATCACTGTCCACTATATTCCATTTCTCCCCCTGGCTGTTGTTGATCTCATTATCCAGTCAATAGCCCGCAGGAAGAGGAAGGGTGGTAAAAGGCAGCCCTGTCTCACACATGTCTTTATTTCAAAGGCCTCTGTCAGTTTTCCTTCATGCAGTACTCTACCCATTGTCTCCTCATACATTTTCTTTATTAGGTTGGTTAACTTCTGGGGGACGCCATAATGTCGTAGCAGTTTCCAGAGTGTTTCTCTTTCTAGACTATCAAATGCCTTTTCATAATCGACAAAGTTGAAATAGAGGGATGAGTTCCACTCGATGTTCTGCTCCACTATTTTTTTTTTTTTTTTTTTTTTTTTCTTTCGTCGCTTTCAACTCAGACGAAGTTCCATCTCTGAAACTGATTTTTGCGTGAAAATCTGTTTTTCCAATTTCTTACAATGGCAGCAGCGTGCACATTGTAAATTACTTTACACTGGCAGCCGTGTGCTCAATGTACTCGTAATTAGTATTCCCTCGCCATACAGGCAGATTTTCTCCGACTTCAGAGGTACTCACGTTATCGTCCTGAGTAAGACCAGGGGACTAGAACAAATGCCGGACAGTAGGTTCGAACCCGAGCTATGAGGCGTCTCACAGCTAGCAGGCCGAGCTACTATCAACTACTCTAGGCAGTCCCCCTCTGCTCCACTATGATACACAGCGTTGATATTTGATCCGTGCTGGATCTGTTTTGCCTAAATTCTGCCTGTTCATCTCTTAGTACTGCATCTGTATCTTTCTTGAGTCTCTCTAGGATGATTCGGCTTAGTATTTTACCTGGTACAGACAGGAGCATTATTCTTCTATAGTTGAGCATTCTTGCAGATCACCCTTTTTTGGTAATTTGACTATTTAGCCTTCTGTTTTTTGGTATTTCTTTCCTCTACCAAATTTTTTCCTAGCAAGCCATATAGCATATCTGTTGAGATGTCAGCATTTGCCATTATGGCCTCTGCAGGAATACCATCTGGGCCTGTAGCTTTACCATTTCGTAGTTGAAGAATGGATTTCTTTATTTTGCTTGGCTTGTTACAGTCGATCGTTAGATCTTTTGCGGTTGGATCTATGTTTGGTTGGCTTTGGGGAACTGGCCTGTTTAGTAGGTCCTTAAGTATTCTGCCCATCTCTGCATCTGTTCTTGAGTATTGCCCAGTAATCTTCCAACCTTGTCCTTCATCGGTTTATTTGTTTGTTGGTATTTCGCTGCCAATTTCATTGTGTTGTCATATAAATCTTTCAGGTTACCCTTAGCTGCTGCCTCTTCTGCTTCTCTTGCCAGGTCATCTTCTTCTTCTTCTTCTTCTGCGATCGTTCTTCACTGCCAATTTTGGTCATTCTTATTGTGATCTATAATTGGTCCACTGGTAAGAACGGAGTGATCTACGTCGGGACGATTGTGCGCCCATGGTGACTAGGCCCGCCCGTCCGTTTCAGCCAGCTTTTGATTTACTAGGGTGAACTTTCCCTAGGCACGATCCTTTCGGATCTACGCCTTTACGGTCAACTTTGCCGTATATTTGGGCTTTGTGATCTACGCCAGGACAGTGAGTTACGCTGCTTTACCCGTTCTGACTGAGAAATATTTCTTGGGGCTTGTCAGCTTGTCCTCGGACGGCGTCTTACTCGTATAAAACACCGTGTAAAGGATCGGCCTTCGCCAATGTTCAGGACCCGGACTTCCTGTCTGATCCGTACATTGGCGGCCTTGCTTTACCGTACATTTGAGTTTGATCCGGAGAAGGAACATTCTCAGCCTTTCTCTACGCGTTGGTACGTGGCAATTTGCAATTAACCTCAAAAGGCACCGACATGGGGCCTAGTACAAACAATGTAGAGGGTCGTTTCAGTCGGCTCTATCAACGCAACTGAGGATTTTGCGCCGCCACCATCACCCGCTCCAGTTATTCCGGGGATGTTAGTTACGACTGCAATCGAACCTTGCCGGTTGCCCCAAGGCTGGCAGTTCCTTTAGGTATCACCAACCTCAGTTCTTCCGGGGATGTTAATTTTTAATCGCACAGTACCTTGCACGGTTTCCCAGGGCGGGTAGTTTCGTTATGCACTAAAACGCAACTTGTTCTTTTGCGCTCAGCAAACCTTGCCCAGTACATGTATCTGCACTAGGCCACCGATGCAGAGTCACCTGCAATCTTCTCTCGATCGACACGAGAGTAGACTTTATTCGTTACGGTCCTGTTTTATTTATTCTTGCCGCGGGCTGGCAATGTTTGCCCCTCCTCAGGGCTTCGAGCTTCGCCCTTCGTGGGCCACGTTTCGTCACTGGATGCACCTCTCATCCATGTCAGAGACTTTCGTTGCTGTTTCGTTACGTTTAGGAACTTGGGCAATATCTTGTTGGACATCGGTCAGTAGATTTGTGCATTTGGTTAGTATGGATCTGTTTTGCATTTCCGTACTTGCACTGCTACCACTACCAGTAGTTCTCCCGATCCCTGCCCCTCTTAGCCAGACCGGAACCAGAGTATGTTTCCAGGGTCACCGCGTGGAGGTTGGGGGCAGGGTCTTGGTTAGCGCCCAATCGCTAACCCTGGCTCATGTTACCACCATAACCTCATGAGCCTTTGACCCAGCCAGGTGCTTTTATACTTCTTTTCACATCTTTGTTGGCTTTTGTGTATTTCTCTTGTGCTGTGGCCTTTGCTGATCTTGTTCTGCTATATTCCGGATTACTATTTTATATATTGTCCAAACTACTTCATTTTTGGGATATGTTGTGAAAAATAAAGAAACTAAAAGACTGTATTGAAAGATTTAATTATATATTCCATACTTTTCTTCTTATCTTTGTGACTGTACTCATTTCTTGTCATTTGTAAAACATTCTATTTTTAGTATCACATTGGTTATTGGTTACTAAACTGACGTCATTTCACTCCGGGCAGACCCATAGGTGCTCAGTCTCCCCAACAGATATCGAAGAGTATGCATACTGATGGTTTCTGTGGCTCGATTAAACACACCTCTCACTCTGCCTCTCAGGCATCCAGTTCGACTTGTACAGCGGGTAACTCCAAAATGCTTAAATCGCTTGATCGATTCAACATCGATTTTAGTGTCCTCATCCAACAGACAGTCGCGAAGAGACCGAAGAATATCCCCTTATCCATCTTCAACTCCCCAACAATCGATGCTGTTGATGCAATCCTGTCCGCTCTCTCATTACCGTAAACACCCGCATGCCCAGGACAGTATATCCACGTAAGCCGCTGGAGGTTAGAAACTTCTATAGACAACATCCACTCATCCGAAACCTGCCCTTCTGGATCTTGTGAAGCATCGACTGAGAGTCAGATACAACAACTGCCCCAGTAAATGAAGTCCCAGAAATCCAATGGAGGGCAGCAGTAACGCCTCAACCTCCATCCTCATACTAGAAGTAGTTGTCCTGTATGCCCCACTTCGCTCTGCAACAACCCTACCATGCGCATTAGCCAAGAAACCCCAGCCGGTTTTCTCACCACGTTGAACCGACCCATCGGTATATACAACAACATCATCATCCCTTGCATTATCTTCTATCAGCTGCTTAACTGCGAGATCAGCCTTCATGTTGCCCCAATCTCGACATTCTCTTCCAAGAGTAATGATAACGTTGAGATAGTTCATCATGCTACCATCTGTTGGGATCCATTCTTCCCCTTTTGGTAGGGTCGCAACCGTAGTCACCTGGCCAATTGTTCTCTCAGCCTGGGCCATCCATGACATGCCACGCTTGATTCTCGTGCCCGTAACATCATTAGTGTTCTTGTGTAGTGGATGTCTCTTATCAAAGTAACCCGCATATATGCCTTGGTTTGGGTGATTGCATGACAAGAGCGTAGTGACAGAAGGCCAAGCAAATATCTCATCTTCACAATGGGGGTATCTCTAGTGCAGCCCAGAACTATACGCATACCTTCATTCTAAACCCGTTCAAGTCATTCACATTGTGATCTTGATATCGTAAGAATTCCGAGTCCGTAATCTACCACTGACATTACCAGTCGATCGAACAAAAGGGCAAGTAGTCTCTGCTCAAGGTGTGCGGCCACCATAACTTTGAGAGCCGCAAGACCACGCTTGCACCGTTGTTCGTCTGTTCAATATGGTGTTTGAAAGATAGACTACGATCAAAGGTTATTCCAAGTATCACATATGACATCACGCTGATATTAAGGGGTTAGCCTCTGTGGACAAAATTAGTTTTAGTCAAAATCATCGATTTTTCAAAGTGTTTAGTTCTATAAAGTACAACATTCGTACTAGCGATTACACTAAAAAATTATCTTGTTTTGTTTGCATATTAGCATTACAAAATTAATAAGAAACTCCCAATTTCAACCTTTTTTCTTTCAAATTCCATGTTTAAAATTGGGTTTTCTCACAATCATTTTTTTTCAATTTTGTTTGCGTCGGAAATCCCAGAGATTTAACTAATACTAGATACACGAAATTTGAGGTGAATATCCCATAAATAATTTTGTAGTTACATGTGCATTTCAAATTACATTTTGGTGAAAATTAATTAAAAAATTAATTTTCAATGTGAAATGATGATACATTTTGTGCGTTTTTTTTGCCAAGTATAAGTTTAAAAATAAAATATATTTCTTGAGATTTTACAGAAAATAAATGGACCTGTAGCTGTTAATATGTTTACAGTTTATGAATCATCTCTTTATTTCTCCATATATTTGTTTGTTTTGTAAATTTTAGGATTCTAATAACATGCATTTTTTAAAGATGGCTGCTGTTGTCATACAAAGTTTTTTTTTTTAAAATAGCATTACAATAGATCTACATTTATAGCTTAACTTGCAAATTATAAAATAATTGCTCTCACTTAACCCTTTCGCCCTGTATTATTTTGACCTCTGGACGCATTTATTTTGCGGTTCAAATTTAACATTCAATGTCAATTAGTTTAATCCTTTATAACTCTTGTACTGTTTCTCTAAAGTATCACATGTTATATATTAAATTGTTGCTAATTGGATGTGGAATACATTAATGTAATAATATTTTACATCAGGTGATATACGTTTGAGAAAATTAGATTATTGTAGCATGACTATTTTAAAAAAATGAAAAAGCATAAAAATATTTTTATTCTCTGGTTTGTATTACATCTTAGTATTCATAGATGTTTCTAGAAGTAGTAGTTAAATGAAGATAATCCATGTGTGAACATATTCTATAAGTTTCATCTAACTAGGTGCAGTAGTTTTATAATATTCACTTTTAGTGCGGACATGTCAATAAATGGAATGTGGAACGCCCATTCTTTAGATGCAATTATTACGTTAGACTTACAACTATCGAAACTGCATTTCATAAACAATCAAATGTCATTATTACCATCAATTAAATCTTCTTCATTACTATCACAAGTTATAATTTGATCTTATAGTACTCAAGATTACACTGTAAACATCGTCGGAAACATTAACGTTTTAAAAAAAAAGTCTCGACTTGAACACAATAATACACTGCTTTCCCTCTTTCAAATCTTTGTTAAATGGAGATAGTAATGTACCTACATATATGTACTTTCCGTTTCTGAAGATTTTTAAACTTCAGTAAAGGGGTTCTGAAGATACATTCGTTTCCGTGAACAGACATCCAAAAGCCGATATATCGGTTCTGCGACATCATGAACATTACTCTGAACCGATATATCGGCTCTGCAGTCCCGTTGGGTTAATTAATAAAGAAAATAATTTTTTCGGAGCCAAGCCCTTTAAAAGCACATAGTTAGCTCAATAGCCCAATCAATTTGCTTTCCAAATATATATATGTATATATAAAAAACACAACATAGTTTCAATGCAAGCAACTGATATGGTTACTAGTATCAGTCATAAAGAACAAACAAAAACCTTCCAAACATCTAGACATTTAAAGAGTGCAAACAAGTTTCTCTGTCGGTAAATGTCAGCTGAGGTTGAGTGACTGGATGACAAGTTGCACAAAGATTGGCATGATAAAAACAATTATAAATAGTGACATCACTGACAACAAGCAGCATTAGTAGCATATCTGAGGCACTGTCTAATAACATTGACAAGGGCAGTTCTTTGTTGCAGTGCTTAGTCTCAGAATTCAGTGATGCTGTCCAGGCAAAGCTAGCTCAAGCTGTAGATTGTCATGTACAGTGCTCCAAGTTTGAACAAGACATTGTTCATCGCTATGGGATGATGATGATGTGCACCAGAATTATGCAGCAATTCGGTTGCTAATAAGGACAAGTTTGTGACTACAGTTGACATCCAGCACTACAGTATCTCACATACATGTTTTGTTTTTATTGTGTGCGTGTGTATATGTATGTATGTAAGGTCATGTATTCAACCTACCATATTCAGAATTTTTCACACTACAAGTTTGCACTAAGTGATTGACAAGCAAATCTATTTCACTTGAGAATGTGTTTAATTGCACAGACTCAATTCTGAAAATACACTAGGTCATAAATTACCTGTCTGAATGTTGAATTCAGGTGGGGTTCATGGTCAAAATATAACTGAACTGACATTGTATTTCTGCACTGAATGAGTTTAGAAAGGTTATGACTTCCATTATCAATAACAGTTTTCTCAGAATATTTCCAACATTTGAAAACTGAAGGTAAATATCAACTGAAGAAAATCACAGAGCACATAAATAAAAGTGATCTATGAACTATGAATATCAACATATGAAAACTGAAGGTAAATATCAACAGAAAAGCACACAGATCATAAATAAAAGAGATCTATGAGCTATGAATGTCAACATATGAAAACTTACCTCCATCCCCAACATTGCCTCCTCTTGATTTGGCAATGGAGTCTAATTCATCAAAGAATAGAACACATGGAGCAGCTGATCGAGCCTGAAGAATACAAATGATGAGAGACTTAGATATGACTGAACAAAGTAATAAGAATGTTACAAAGTAATCAGTGACGGAAAATGTTGTATTATCATGAAATGCTACATCAACAAGTCCATGTGATCTCATGAACTTGCTTTCACTTCTGTATTCAGATCGCTGATCATACTCTACTCTTCAGAATTATTGTCACAATGATACCCACTGCCTTTTCCATGTTGTTTGCCTTCAATATTTTTCTCAGAGTAATATCTACAGCTTCGAGTGCAGGTAGCTGTCCCAAAATTGTGCCTGAGCTCTGTACCTCATGGCAAGCAACAAGGTTTAACGTTGTTTAAATTGAAAGTTGATAATCGACAAGAACACCAGTTAACAGAATTGTATGAGTGTAACAGCTTATGATCAAACTGAAGTTTATCAAGGTCAATAACTTTATAATCTTGTTTGATTGTCTAATGAAATCTTATTATGCTGGTCTTATTAACTGTCTTGAGGTCAGTGGTCTTGTTAACTGTCTTGAGGTCAGTGGTCTTGTTAACTGTCTTGAGGTCAGTGGTCTTGTTAACTTTCTTGAGGTCAGTGGTCTTGTTAACTTTCTTGAGGTCAGTGGTCTTGTTAACTGTCTTGAGGTCAGTGATCTTGTTAACTGTCTTGAGGTCAGTGGTCTTGTTAACTG
This sequence comes from Arion vulgaris, assembly GCA_020796225.1. Classification (NCBI taxonomy): domain Eukaryota; kingdom Metazoa; phylum Mollusca; class Gastropoda; order Stylommatophora; family Arionidae; genus Arion; species Arion vulgaris. Next base: position 50,986,239 of record CM036763.1, on the reverse strand, counting down.
TCTTGAGGTCAGTGGTCTTGTTAACTGTCTTGAGGTCAGTGGTCTTGTTAACTGTCTTGAGGTCAGTGGTCTTGTTAACTGTCTTGAGGTCAGTGGTCTTGTTAACTGTCTTGAGGTCAGTGGTCTTGTTAACTGTCTTGAGGTCAGTGGTCTTGTTAACTGTCTTGAGGTCAGTGGTCTTGTTAACTGTCTTGAGGTCAGTGGTCTCAATTCCAGTTCTTCAGGAACATTTATTAGTGTGTGAAATTTGATACTAATAATAGTCATCCATTACAAGCAATGATAACAACTTTAGTCTACAATTATGTCAGTCTACAATTATGTCAGTCTACAATTATGTTAGTCTAAAATTATGTAAGTCTACAATTATGTTAGTCTACAATTATGTTACAAGAGTTCTAGGATGCTGATATTAGTACATACACACTCCTATGACATGTGGGACATACATAAAATCAAAGTTAGAAGCACTGATGTTAATCTCTCTATTTCCCTTGGTGGTACATTGTCTTATTATTATAACTGTTCCATGATGTGGACATGCTTGAGTAATGGCTACTGCCTCAATGAAAGCATACTTGAGCAAGGTCCCTAGAAAACAATGTCAATATTGAAGCATTTCAAAGAGACTTTCAAGTGTGTATACTCAAACTGTCAAATGGTTAGAAACATTGAGTCCTCTTATTGTTTCTGTGACCACATGTTATGGGACTTCCTCCAATTGATATCAGAGTTAGCTATGGGGATTTAAAGCAAGCTAACTTAAGTGACACTATCAGAGCTAGCTATGGGAATGTGAAGCAAGCTAACTTAAGTGACACTATCAGAGCTAGCTATGGGAATGTGAAGCAAGCTAACTTAAGTGACACTATCAGAGCTAGCTATGGGAATGTGAAGCAAGCTAACTAAAGTGACTATCAGAGCTAGCTATGGGAATGTGAAGCAAGCTAACTAAAGTGACACTATCAGAGCTAGCTATGGGAATGTGAAGCAAGCTAACTTAAGTGACACTATCAGAGCTAGCTATGGGAATGTGAAGCAAGCTAACTTAACTGATTCAGTCCCGTGGAACACTGTAGTGCACATATTTCTTATCTGCGTGGCCCAAGCGTCGTTTAAAAGACGGCTACTATTTCGTTGAGTTTTTATTAATTTTCACTCCGATTGTAGTTTTATATCAACCGGAAACTAAGTAGAAAGGAAGTACTAACGATAACCAAATCACAACATCGTGGTTTTGACTAGAATCAGAAGTGAAACCAAGTTTAATTTTCGTTTTCAAGTTACCCTGTGATTAAAAAATAATGTCTAACAATTCAGTCTAGAAATGGTTTGTTATCAGCTCGTTCTGCACGTTTACAGCTGCAGAAGCGCGAGATTGGTTGCATGAAGATGTAGATACTGATAGTGAAGCTTCTGATTCTGATGACACAGAAGTTTGTGATTTAAATACGTCGATTATTAATAATTTAAATAATACTAGTAGTGTTTCCAAACCAGCTGCGAGAGGGGCGTTGCCCCAGTCAGGTTCCAGTAGGATTGCAACAAAAAGAAGGATTCAGACAGAACCTACACAGTCTACTTGGAGAGAAGTTATATAGTTGCTATGTTAGGACTATTATTCATATACTTTAGTTCTTTATTCCTGTAAATATTGCTATAATTTCCACTGTATGTGATTATATATTATGAGACATGAATCTTTAGTATGTGAAATCTTCAATTTGACAATTTTTAATGGAAATTTCTTCAAAGATGGTCGTGTTGCTATTTTGCGAACAGTTAGTAAACCATATATTCCGTCAATATTTTCTTAATTTTTGTGTATTCATAAATGGATTACTTATATAAAGAGAGCAGTTACACTGACTTATTCACCATATTGTTCCTCAAGGCCCTTGGTAAGTTGGATTTTTTTTCTCACAATTTCAATTAATTTTTTATTACATGCTAATATTTGTCATGCACAGTCAACACAACATTATATTTTCGCACACAATAAATATTTTATGAAAGTACAATCATTTATCTTTAATTTGATATATAATAAGTTCAACTTTAAATCATATTTAGAAACAATATTTTAATTTAACTAAAGTATGTGTGCAATATTTTGGAAGCTAAAAAAATAATTCCGTCCAGAGGTGAAAAAAACCTGGTACTGAATCAGTTAAGTGACACTATCAGAGCTAGCTATGGGAATGTGAAGCAAGCTAACTAAAGTGACACTATCAGAGCTAGCTATGGGAATGTGAAGCAAGCTAACTAAAGTGACACTATCAGAGCTAGCTATGGGAATGTGAAGCAAGCTAACTTAAGTGACACTATCAGAGCTAGCTATGGGGATGTGAAGCAAGCTAACTTAAGTGACACTATCAGAGCTAGCTATGGGGATGTGAAGCAAGCTAACTAAAGTGACACTATCAGAGCTAGCTATGGGAATGTGAAGCAAGCTAACTAAAGTGACTAACATCTAACATCAGACGAGAGCAAAAAAGGTGGGCAGAACATTTTGAAGAAATATTAAAGACCTGATCCACCAGTACTACTCAAGTTTGACGAAGAGGCAACAAACAGCTGCCTACCAATTAACGAAGAAATGATAAGTGTAGCTGAGATCAAGGAGGCAATCCATTTCTTGATAAACAATAAGGCAGCGGGTGATGACAACATTACTGCAGAAATGCTCAAAGCGGCTAATGATACAACTATTAGCCAGGTGCAAGAACTATTTAATAAAGTATGGGAAGAAGAAACTGTCCCAGATCAATGGAAAAAGGGAATAATTGTTAAGATCCCCAAGAAAGGTGATCTCAAAGATTGCAACAACTGGAGGGGGATCACCCTATTATCAGAAATGACCAAGACTTTCTGCAAAATCATTCTTAATAGAATCAAAGGAGCAGTGGACACAACACAGAGAGAAGAACAAGCTGGTTTTAGACCTGGGAGAAGCTGCTTAGACCAAATAATTACCCTACGACTAATTTTGGAGGAACATACTGAGAAGCAACAACCACTCATACTAAATTTCATCGATTTTAAAAAAGCCTTTGATACTCTACACAGAATCTCTCTGTGGAATATTCTGAGATGCTATGGAATACCAGACAAAATAATAAACATTATTAAGAGCCTCTACGATGGTTCACAGTGTGCAGTTCGCACTGATGGTGGACACAGCGACTGGTTTATGGTTGAAACCGGAGTAAAGCAAGGCTGTATTCTATCTCCGCTATTGTTTGAAGTGGCCATTGACTGGGTGATGCGAAAATGTTGCAGGGGCGAAAATGGCATCGATTGGGTAGAAAATAGTCAACTAGAAGATTTGAATTTTGCAGATGATATTGCCTTGTTAAGTAGAAACAACCAAGATATGCAAAGAAAACAGACAACTTGTCATCTATAGCATCAAAAGTTGGACTGCAGATAAGCTATGAAAAAACAAATATAATGAAGACACCTATGGCAGGTAATGCAGATATCACACAGGAATCTAAAATGATAAAAATAACAGAGCAGTTCACCTATTTAACACTTTACTGACCAAATTCGACGGTCGTCGAATTTCCGGCTATAAGTCTTAGAGACCAACTTCGACGATCGTCGAATTTCAAACATGTTCAATTCAAACAGACGGCAGTATCGAAACTTTAGCGCTGACGTGTCATCCGGGCATTTTATTATTCCAAAATGGCTGCGCACGCGATATCGAAAGTTAGACCCGTTTGAAGCAATGTTTTCGTGAAAAATTCGTTATTTTTGTTTCAAGTACACTTCCAGTATTTTTATAATGTCTGATAACATAAACTAGACTTATAACATAGATGATTCTGACTCTGCCAGCGAATATTGTGACGAAAGTGATACCGCAAGGTTAAGCAGAGATGTATCGGTGAATAATACCGCATGTGACAGTAGCGACAAACATGTTGAATTACACGATAATGTTGATACATCTGAAGTAAGAAGTGGGCGTGGTACAAGAGACCAGAACAGAACTGCACATGTAAATAATCTTTGGAGATGGAGTAATAGTTCTCAAAACGAACTATTTGAGCTTGACATTATTCTTCTATACGACTAACATCGTGTGTGAGTAGTGTGACCAACGTGTCACGTCAGACGCAACTGTAACTGGGTATATCATAAGCATATGACCATTGATTTCTTTCAAGCTTATTTTTCCTGATACTGCCATAGATTGGATCACTGATGAAGTGAATAGGTACTGTGAAAATTACATATATCAGTACACATGAAGTGTCATGTACCAAAATCGTACTTGTGACCAGACTGGTGCATTTGAAATTTATGGATTCATAGTGTGCCTTCAGATTGATATGGAAATGTGTTGTAAACCAGCAGTCTCTGACTACTGGTGTAATAATTAAGATTGTGTTAGGCATCATCTAAAGTTGTGTTTCATTCCGAGTTTGTGAAAGATCTTCTTTATGGATATAAAAACAAAGGATATATACTGATAATACTCCACTGTAACAGTTTTGCAATCAAGCCCAGCTCTATTTCAAGAGCTGAAAGAAATGCAGATAGGTGCGTGCGGAACAGTACCTGAAAACAGGAATAATTTTCCTGAAGAAAATGCAACTGAAATTAACACGACTGTGTTTTGTGCGACAGAAGATAAATTCATGCTGGCAGTTATCTGGCATGACACATATCTACTGCTCACTCCAATGGTGTTATGGACAAGACAGTCTGAAAATTCATAATAACCAAGAAGCCAGTATTTGCAGAAAATAAAACAAAAGTATGGGGGGGTATCGACCACTTCGACCAACCCACACAGATCCTATAAGTGGTACCTGCTATTATATCATTTCATAGCTGAAACTGCTCAGTTCAACTGACACATAAGCTACAACACTGCAAACTCCACAACAACTATCACAGCAAAGAAGTTAAGGCAGGATGTCAGTATTGTGCAACAGAAGGTAAATTCATACTGGCAGTTATCTGGCATGACACATCATATCTACTGTTCACTCCAATGGTGTTATGGACAAGGCAGTATGAAAATTCATAATAACCAAGAAGCCAGTACTTGCAGAAAATTACAACAAAAGTATGGGGGGGTGTCGACCACTTCAACCAACGCACACAGTGGTACCTGCTATTATATCATTTCATAGTTGAAACTGCTCAGTTCAATTGACACATAAGCTACAACACTGCAAGCTGCACAACAACTATCACAGCAAAGAAGTTAAGGCAGGATGTCAGTATTGCTTTTCTCGAACCTGCTATTCTTCAATGAAATGTGACGCCTTCATGTCCACAAAATCATGATTTAGTGAGTGTCATTTCATTGCAAATATGTAAACCCAAGATACAAACTAGACTGTAAATTGTGTATGGCTGCAGGTAAAAGAAGCCTGACTTGCATATGCTGCCCAAATTTCAATGTTTACCTACATGCTTGACACTGCATCAAGTTATACCACACAGTTGAGGATTATCAACGTTCCCTGCAAAGACTCCTACAGAGGCATACAGCTACAATATAAACCCCAGTTCATGAAGGAAGCAGATAAGACTATAACTAGAGGTGTAGTTTATTCATTTAACATTCACAAACACTCATTGTGAGATGCCGCATAAACACATACTCCAAAGAAAATAAAAATGTTTTCCATTTTATTCAAACTTATGTTTGTTTTTTATGTTGAAATATGTTGTCCATCGTTAAACCAGTACTCATAATTAGCTTGTTTTATTCCTTGACAACCATGTCCCTAACATATTATTGCCTTGAAATTGAACAAACTCACTAAAAACTAGGAAAAGTGGCTGGTTTTAAAACATATTCTATAATTTCTATAAATAGCCACACAAAATCAAGATGGCCGCCCCATAATTATGCGACAAATTTACATAAAATATTTTTTCGGATGTTACAACCATTCATAATGGTGCTCAGAAAATTTTGAAGCGGTATGTCGCTTTTTAAATTTTTATGAATTTAATTTTAAAAACAGTTATTTTGTAAGAAAACTGCAAACACCCTTGGTAATGGGAGACAGTAATGCTCAGGATGGCTGGTCAGCAAAGTGTTAAGTAGCAATTTTGATTGCATAGGAAATGTTAAAAAAGAAATTATGATACGAATTGGCAAAGCAACATCAGCTTTTAAAAGTCTAAATAAAATATGGAACTGCAAGTTATATAGTATTAAAACTAAATTACGAATTTTCAATTCAAATGTTGTATCAATCCTAACATATGCCAGTGAGAGTTGGAAAATGACTAAAGATATAGAAAGCAAGTTGAATGCATTTGAAAATAGATGTTTGTGAAAAATAATGAATATAAAATGGAACAATTCAGGAGAAGTGATGAAATCAGAGACATGTCTGGTCAACCACTAGTGACAACTGTTATAAGAAAGAGAAGATGGAGATATGTTGGGCACACCTTGAAAAGAAATGATCAATGAATATCAAAGCAGGCATTGAAGTGGGATGCAAAGGGTTCAAGAAAGAGAGGTCGACCTAGAGACCCTGAAACGAACTTTGCTGAGAGAGGCAGGAAATATCGGTCTCAGTTCTATGGAGGAGAGCTCAACAAGTTGCCCAGGATAGAGCGGTATGAAGAAATTGCTTGCAGGCCCTATGTAACGTATAACGGCACGAGAGGAATTATTATTATATTATTGATCTATGATGCTCGTCCATCACGGGTGATGATGACCACACAAATTTTCATCCTAGGGAATGTAGTTGCGCTATGTTTGTCTGTGTGTGCGTAGATGACTAGTGAGCCCGATACAGGCTTGAAATGTTCGTGTACAGTGTGGGCAAGGTATACTTGCACTTGTGGGAAGTTTTACTGCCTTTCTGTTTTGACGTCTTTGCTCCATCCGTGCTGTTCTATCTGCCTCGCAGGCCGAGGAACCGTGTCGAAGAAGCGTGCGCCAGGCTGATCTGTCTTGAGCAGCATTCCCCCAGTTGTTGACATCTATGCCAAAAGATTTCATCGAGTTCTTGAGTGTATCTTTGAATCGCTTTTCTGGCCCCCCTGTGAGCGTTTACCACTTTGCAGCTTACCATAAAAGAGTTGTTTGGGTATTCTGCAATCTGGCATTCGAGCCACATGTCCTGCCCATCTTGTCTGGGACTGCATCAAGATTGTGTAGATGCTGGGAAGAGCAGCTCTTTTAGGACCTCTGTATCTGGGATCATATCCTGCCATTTGATGTTCATTATTTTTCTAAGGCAGACTGTGTGAAAGTGGTTTAGCTTCCTTGCATGTCTCTGATATACAGTCCAAGTTTTTCATGCGTGAAGAAGGACTGGGAGCACGACAGCTCAATATACCTTCAGTTTTGTGGCTTGGCCAATACCACATCTGTGCCAGACATTTCTATGTAGTCTGCCAAAGGTGCTGCTAGCTTTAGAGATTCTGGTATTTATTTCATCATCTATGGTGACATTTTGGGACAGTGTGCTTCCAAGATAAGTAAATCTGTCCATTACTTTCAGTTTCCTGCCGTTTGTTGTAATATTTGGTTCGGCATATACTTTTCCAGGAGCTGGTTGGTACATGACTTCAGATTTCTCGGTATTGATGGTAAGACCAAAGTTGGAGCAGGCTTGTGAGAATCTGTTAATGCTAGTCTGGAGATCTGCCTCAGTGTTGGCAGTGAGGCGGAGTCGTCAGCAAATAAGAGATCTCTGATGGTATCAGACTTTACTTTTGTTTTTGCTTGAAGTCTCCTTGGATTGAAGAGTTTTCCATCTGTACGATACTTGATGTTGACACCTATGTTACCATCTCTGAATGCATCTGTCAGCATGGCAGAAAACATAATGCTAAACAGAGTTGGTGCAATCATACAGCTTTGTTTGACTCCATTCAGGACGGGAAAAGGCTCTGATAGCTCGCCTTGGTCCTGCACTCTGGCGTGCATCCCTCATGCAACTGCTGCACAATCTTGATGAATTTTTCAGTACAGCCATATTTAGCCATGATCTTCCAGAGACCTTCTCTACTGACCGTATCAAACGCCTTGGTCAAGTCGATGAACGCTGTGTATAGGTCATGATGTTGTTCTTGGCATTTTCTTGCAGTTGCCTTGCCGCAAATACCATGTCTGTGGTCCCACGATCTTTACGGAATCCACACTGGCTTTCAGGCAAGAGTCCTCTGTCTAGATGAGCTGTGAGGTGGTTCAAAAGGATTCTGGCAAATATCTTTCCTGCAATAGATAGTAGGAAGATGCCTCGATGATTGTTACATTCATGACTGTTTCCTTTTCGTTTATATAGGTGGATAATGGATGCATCTTTCATTTCTTGTGGGATGATTTCACTCTGCCATATTTGTTGGAAGATATGGAGCTTCTCAATGAGAATTGTACCGCCCTCTTTGTAGATCTCTGCAGGAATTGAATCAGCACCGGGAGCCTTGCCGCTAGAAATCTGAGAAATAGCTCTTCTTGTCTCCTCTAAGGTTGGAGTTTCATTTAATGCGCCATTTATGGGGATTTGAGGTAGGCGGTTTATAGCTATGTCATTTATAGACGATGGTTGATTTAATGAGTGAATTTCAAATGTGCTGCAAAGAGAGCAACGTCCTATAAAGGATACATGCCTTGATGATGATGGTTGATTTAATATGCTGCTGAAATGCTCACTCCAGCGTAAGAGAATTGTTTCCCTATCTGTCAGCAGTTTGGTTCCATCTGAGCTAAGGAGAGGGAATGATGATGGTGATGTTGGACCATAGACCACTTTAAATGCATGATAAAAGTTCTTCAGGTCATGTCTATCTGCAAAGTTCTGAATCTCTTCTGCCTTTCTACTCAGCCATGATTCACGCATCTGGCGTAGTTTACACTGGATGGATCTGCACAAGTTGTTAAATGCGGTTTTCTTTGATGACAATTTAGGATCATTTTGAAGCGCATTATAAAGGTTGGATTTCTCAGCCATCATTTGTTTTCTTCTTCTTCTTCTTCTTCTTTGCGTTCGTTCTTACGACCAATTTTAATCACTCTTTGTGATATGTTTGATCTTTGCCAAGAACGTGTATATGTTGCACATTGGTTTGGTAGGCCCTAAACGCATAGACTTCTACACGTTTAGGACATGTGCATCCAATTTCAGCCAAACCTCCTTAGTCGCCTCTTCGACATGCGTGGCAGGTAACAGTGGTTCTATTCTTTACACCCAAATTTGGGGCCCGGTAACCACTCGGGCGATCATTTGTTTTATTTCCACAGAGTTTTCGTCGAACCAATTATGTTTCTTGGTTTCGGTGCCCAGGATCTCTGTAGCAGTGTCATATATAGATTCTCTTAGGGTTGTCCAGTTTGTATCAACATTTTGATTATCCAGCGGAATTGACTGGAGACAGTCTTCTAGTTTGTCCACCAACTTTTGCCTGGTGTTAGCATTCTTAAGTTTGATGACATCTAATCTTTTGTGAGTTGTCTTCCCTGGGGACGCCTGGCGGGTTTGATATGCATTATGCATATTTAGCTTAGACACAATAAGACGATGGTCGGTCCAGTATTCGGCACCACACATAGACTTTGTGACATGCACATCCTGTCTATCTCTTTTTCTAACAATTAATATCGGTCTCAGTTCTATGGAGGAGATTGAGCGAGTTGCCCAGGATAGAGCGGTATGGAGAAATTACTTGCAGGCCCTATGTAATGTATAACGTACGAGAGGAATTATTATTATATTATTAATTAAATAATAACCCACCTTATCAAAGATATCCCTGACATTTGCTTCCGATTCTCCAAACCACATGGTCAGCAGCTCAGGACCCTTGATGGAAATGAAATTGGCTTGACATTCATTGGCAATAGCTTTTGCCAGCAGGGTTTTACCACAGCCAGGTGGCCCATAAAACAATACTCCCTTGGAAGGAGTCATACCAAACTTGAGGAACTTCTCTGGGTGTTCAACTGGATACTGCACAGAAGGAACCATAACAAAATGTTGAAATTAATATATACATTTAAGATTTGGTGAGAGAAAGAATAAAGGAAGAGAACAATTTTTTTAATTGAATTTGCTTAAATACACTATGTTTACATTCTGAATTATTTCTCTGATAAAATGTGCCCTCTTTCTTTCTTTTGCTGCCACACTGGTAACTGGGGGGTTACTATCCAGAATTGTCGTTGAAAAAACAAATTACTCTGTTATTTTTCACACAAAAATTGTGACTATAATTTTCCAAAGTATGTTAATTTATCTAGATTACTCTGGACTAGAAACACATACATGGTTGAATAAGTGTACACTAGATGATTAATTAATCTAGATTACTCTGGACTAGAAACACATACATGGTTGAATAAATGTACACTAATTTATTAATTTCTATACTAATGTCAGTACAATTTGAGAATAATTATTTATTTATTACAAATCATAATATTTTTACAATTGTGTGAAATTGTATATCCTACACCAAGAAGTGAGCGTATGTAGCTCAACGATAGTGAGCTCAACCACAAAACCAAGCGTACCTGGATCAAACCCCACGGTGGGCAAGTTTGAAAGCTTCTTCTTCTTCTTTCGTTCGTTTTATTACCAATTTTAATCACTCTTTGTGATATGTTTGATCTTTGCCAAGAACGTGTTACGTTGCACATTGGTTTGGTAGGACTCTAAACGCATAGACTTGTACACGTTTAGGACATGTGCATCCGATTTCAGCCAAACCTCCTTAGTCGCCTCTACGGCATGCGTGGCAGGTAACAGTGGTTCTATTCTTTACACCCCAAATTTGGGCCCGGAAGTTTGGAAGCAAATTTGTTTCCATGGGATTTTTACAAAAGGTAAAACTAGACCTCACTGTTCAGAAAGCAATGGCAAACTACTGAACGTATAAGTGGTGCCTAAAATCAATGACTCGTTTACTGTGATTGATGGCTACATCCTGTAAAGGATATGCTACGATTTTCATTTTCATTTCACACCAAGAAGCTACATCATCATTTGACAGAAAGTACTTGTTGACCAGATGAAGTTATTCCGCCACCAGCACCACCTTCATTAGTCATTGGTGTGTGTGTGCGTGAATGTATGTAATGACATGATGTGTAATGGTATGTTATGGGATGATGTGTAATGGTATGTTGTGTAATGTAATGGTATGTTTTGTTGCGCGCTGCCTGCCTGGCACGCACGCACGCAACGCGCACACACACACCCAAAAAAAAATTTAACAAACATAAATGTATTCTGCTCATCAATATTGATTACAATAATCATATAATCTGCACAATTAGATTCATGTATCAACAATAAACTACATGTTGCTTGTCTCACTACTGACAATATCTAACCTGTACAAGTTCTTGAAGTTCTCTCTTGACATTTTCCAAACCTCCAACATCCTCCCATGTCACTGTGGGCACTTCTACTGATGTTTCACGAAGAGCACTTGGGTTGCTCTTAGCCAATGCCCACTAGAAGAAAATGTGCACACAATAGAATGTATGAATTTGGAACCAATAGCTTGTCTTATAATGACATTTTACTACAGAAACCACTATTGTCATAACAAATGATTTCTACTATTTATTTTCTTCAATTAATTCTTTATGAACCAAGTGTATGTGTGAGTGCGCGCTGGAAGGTACCATAAGCATCAAACATTACTTCTACCATTAGTATTAAATATTACTTCTACTATTAGCATCAAACATTACTTCTACTATTAGCATCAAACATTACTTCTACTATTAGCATCAAACATTAGTTCTATCATTAGCATCAAACATTACTTCTATCATTAGCATCAAACATTACTTCTATCATTAGCATCAAACATTACTTCTACTATTAGCATCAAACATTACTTCTATCATTAGCATCAAACATTACTTCTATCATTAGCATCAAACATTACTTCTATCATTAGCATCAAACATTACTTCTATCATTAGCATCAAACATTACTTCTATCATTAGCATCAAACATTACTTTTATCATTAGCATCAAACATTACTTCTATCATTAGCATCAAACATTACTTATACCATTAGCATCCAAACAATACTTCTATCATTAGCATGCAAACATTACTTCTATCATTAGCATCCAAACAATACTTCTATCATTAGCATCAAACATTACTTCTACCATTAGCAACCAAACATTACTTCTACCATTAGCATCAAATATTACTTCTGTACCATGTACATGGCAAGGAATATCAGCGTACAAGTTGAGATATCAAACATGACTTCTAGACCAGGTACATAGTAAGGAATATCAGCGTACAAGTTGAGATATCAAACATGACTTCTAGACCAGGTACATGGCAAGGAATATCAGCGTACAAGTTGAGATATCAAACATGACTTCTAGACCAGGTACATGGCAAGGAATATCAGCGTACAAGTTGAGATATCAAACATGACTTCTAGACCAGGTACATGGCAAGGAATATCAGCGTACAAGTTGAGATATCAAACATGACTTCTAGACCAGGTACATGGCAAGGAATATCAGCTTACAAGTTGAGATATCAAACATGACTTCTAGACCAGGTACATGGCAAGGAATATCAGCATACAAGTTGAGATATCAAACATGACTTCTAGACCAGGTACATGGCAAGGAATATCAGCTTACAAGTTGAGATATCAAACATGACTTCTAGACCAGGTACATGGCAAGGAATATCAGCTTACAAGTTGAGATATCAAACATGACTTCTAGACCAGGTACATAGCAAGGAATATCAGCGTACAAGTTGAGATATCAAACATGACTTCTAGTCCAGGTACATGGCAAGGAATATCAGCTTACAAGTTGAGATATCAAACATGACTTCTAGACCAGGTACATGGCAAGGAATATCAGCGTACAAGTTGAGATATCAAACATGACTTCTAGACCAGGTACATGGCAAGGAATATCAGCTTACAAGTTGAGATATCAAACATGACTTCTAGACCAGGTACATGGCAAGGAATATCAGCTTACAAGTTGAGATATCAAACATGACTTCTAGACCAGGTACATGGCAAGGAATATCAGCGTACAAGTTGAGATATCAAACATGACTTCTAGACCAGGTACATGGCAAGGAATATCAGCTTACAAGTTGAGATATCAAACATGACTTCTAGACCAGGTACATGGCAAGGAATATCAGCGTACAAGTTGAGATATCAAACATGACTTCTAGACCAGGTACATGGCAAGGAATATCAGCTTACAAGTTGAGATATCAAACATGACTTCTAGACCAGGTACATGGCAAGGAATATCAGCTTACAAGTTGAGATATCAAACATGACTTCTAGACCAGGTACATGGCAAGGAATATCAGCGTACAAGTTGAGATATCAAACATGACTTCTAGACCAGGTACATAGCAAGGAATATCAGCTTACAAGTTGAGATATCAAACATGACTTCTAGACCAGGTACATAGCAAGGAATATCAGCGTACAAGTTGAGATATCAAACATGACTTCTAGACCAGGTACATAGCAAGGAATATCAGCGTACAAGTTGAGATATCAAACATGACTTCTAGACCAGGTACATAGCAAGGAATATCAGCGTACAAGTTGAGATATCAAACATGACTTCTAGACCAGGTACATGGCAAGGAATATCAGCGTACAAGTTGAGATATCAAACATGACTTCTAGACCAGGTACATAGCAAGGAATATCAGCGTACAAGTTGAGATATCAAACATGACTTCTAGACCAGGTACATAGCAAGGAATATCAGCGTACAAGTTGAGATATCAAACATGACTTCTAGACCAGGTACATAGCAAGGAATATCAGCGTACAAGTTGAGATATCAAACATGACTTCTAGACCAGGTACATAGCAAGGAATATCAGCTTACAAGTTGAGATATCAAACATGACTTCTAGACCAGGTACATGGCAAGGAATATCAGCTTACAAGTTGAGATACTTGATTAAAGCTATAAATGTTACAGGGAGCTACAGAATAAGAAATGTTGGCATCAAGAAAATTGTTAGAACTATACCTTGCATTTCATATATATATATATATATATATATATATATATATATATATATATATATATATATATATATATATATATATATATATATATAAGAGAGAGAGAGAGAGAGAGAGAGAGAGAGAGAGAGAGAGAGAGAGAGGATAAGAGAGAGATAATGATGCAGTTATTTGTTAATCTCATGGAGCTATAAACCCATCAGCCTTCTCAGCTGTGTAGGAAAATTGATAGAGAGGCTAGTAAACAGGAGACTGACATGGCACCTTGAAACTAATTCATTGCTCACCCCCGCCCAGACCGGATACAGACAAAACATAAGTACAGAGGACCAACTGGCTTACCTCACCCAGGACATCAAAAATGCCTTCCAGGAAAGAAAGAAAGTAACAGCCATATTCTTTTACATGTCCCGGGTATTCGACACAGTATGGCACGATGGCCTATTGCTGAAAGTCCTACAAACAGGAGTCTCCAACAACATGTTCTCCTGGATCAGAAACCTCCTCTCCCAACGCACAGCCAGAGTAAAAATAGACAACCACCTCAGCAAGATGCAAAAATGAAGGAAGGAGTTCCACAGGGCAGTGTGATAGCACCTACTCTATTTCTAATGTACATAAATGACATTACCAAATGCTGCCCCCAAAAGGTCCCAAACAGCCTACATGCAGACGACTTTGCAATCTGGCCAGCAGCAGAACACACTCAAAAAACATCCCATCTACTACAAAAAACAGTGGAGAAAGTGGAGAACTGGACAAAAAGCTGAGGCCTCAAAATTAACCACACAAAAACCACAGCAACTGTTTTCCTTCTCCCACATAAGGAAAAAGTATTCATCAATTTAGAAAATGAAACAATACCCCAAACAGCGACGTCCACCTTCCTCGGAATTACACTAGACAGCAGACTTACCTGGAAGCCAAACATAGACAAGATTCAAAGAAATGCCATACAAAGTTTTTGTGATGAAGCAACTAGCTGGCACATCCTGGGGCGCAAACTCAAAAATATTAAAGCAGGTCTACACTGGAGCAGTAAGACCCATCATGGAATATGGCTCCAGCTCTTGGACAACAGCAGCCAAAACAAACACACAGAAACTAGACAAAGTGCACAACATGGGCCTAAGAATAACTCTGGGAGCAATGAAAAGCAGTCCTATCATAGAAATGGAAAAAACCGCAGACATAGAGCCTCTAGAACTCCAGAAAACTTAAAATACTAACCCAGTTCGAAAAACTAAAATGACTAAAAGAACACCCTCTACATACAAAATTCCAAGAGAAAACAAAAAAACAGACTTGCAAGAAAAAGTCCCAACCATCTGGCCAGAGAATTCCATTTGCAACATTCAAACATCTTAGAAACTGACCCAGAAATGTTGACAAACTCGCACAGGCTGGAGGGAGCCTAACATAACACTACGCAACACAAAGCTTTATAGAAGCAAAGATTCTCCTGAAACAATCCAGGAAAATGATTGGAGAAAAACAAATGGAGGATACAACCCAGAGCACAACAGTATAAATACAGTAAACAGAAAAGCACAAACCACAGTCTTCAGACTTAGAACGGAGCACTGCAGTCTCAGAGCACACCTCCACAGAATGGGTCTCAGGGACTTGGCAGCCTGCACCTGTGGAGCACCAAAGCAGTTCCCAGAGCACATCCTGCAAGACTGCCCTAGTCTGAGTAGTGTAAAAATGGAGATCTGGCCAACAGAAACAACACTACAAGACAAACTATGGGAACCAGTGAAGACCGCAAGCGCACCGCCCTGTTTATGACACATACTGGAGTAGTCGTATAGCAAAAGTTGATCGCAGAAGAAGTTAATCTCATGAGAATGAAACAATGTTAGCTGTTGATGTTTGTCTCTAATAGAAGATAATCTGGTTGTAAATCTGTATGAGGACAACAAGAATCATATAAACAACAATAATAACAACATGACAAGAATCATATAAACAACAATAATAACAACATGACAGAAATCTAACAACAATAATAACAACATGACATAAATCTAACATCAATAATAACAACATGACAGAAATCCAACAACAATAATAACATGACAGAAATCTGACAACAATAATAACAACATGACAGAAATCTAACAACAATAATAACAACATGACAGAAATCTGGCAATAATAACAACATGACAGAAATCTGACATCAATAATAACAACATGACAGAAATCTAACAACAATAATAACAACATGAAAGAAATCTAACAACAATAATAACAACATGACATAAATCTAACAACAATAACAACATGACAGAAATCTAACATCAATAATAACAACATGACAGAAATCTAACATCAATAATAACAACATGACAGAAATCTAACAACAATAATAACAACATGACAGAAATCTAACATCAATAATAACAACATGACAGAAATCTAACAACAATAATAACAACATGACAGAAATCTAACAACAATAATAACAACATGACAGAAATCTAATAACATTACAGAAATCTAACATCAATAATAACATGACAGAAATCTAACAACAATAATAACAACATGACAGAAATCTAACAATAATAATAACAACATGACAGAAATCTAACAACAATAATAACAACATGAAAGAAATCTAACAACAATAATAATAACATGACAGAAATCTAACAACAATAATAACAACATGACAGAAATCCAACAACAATAATAACATGACAGAAATCTGACAACAATAATAACAACATGACAGAAATCTAACAACAATAATAACAACATGACAGAAATCTAACAACAATAATAACAACATGACAGAAATCTAACAACAATAATAACAACATGACAGAAATCTAATAACATGACAGAAATCTAACATCAATAATAACATGACAGAAATCTAACAACAATAATAACAACATGACAGAAATCTAACAATAATAATAACAACATGACAGAAATCTAACAACAATAATAACAACATGAAAGAAATCTAACAACAATAATAATAACATGACAGAAATCTAACAACAATAATAACAACATGACAGAAATCCAACAACAATAATAACATGACAGAAATCTGACAACAATAATAACAACATGACAGAAATCTAACAATAATAACAACATGACAGAAATCTGGCAATAATAACAACATGACAGAAATCTGACATCAATAATAACAACATGACAGAAATCTAACAACAATAATAACAACATGACAGAAATCTAACATCAATAATAACAACATGACAGAAATCTAACAACAATAATAACAACATGACAGAAATCTAACAACAATAATAACAACATGACAGAAATCCAACAACAATAATAACATGACAGAAATCTGACAACAATAATAACAACATGACAGAAATCTAACAACAATAATAACAACATGACAGAAATCTGACATCAATAATAACAACATGACAGAAATCTAACAACAATCAAAATGTGTTACTAGTTGGAAGTGATTACAAATTAAAGAGAAAACACTAAAGTTTTTACCCTGAAGTTTTCCATGGTTACAGCCAGTGAATCTAAGACTTCAGCATCTATAGTCTCATCCTCCAGATCAATAAGATCCATTTTCTCTCGGATTTGCTGTAAGGCAGCTTCTGAACATAACGCAGCCAGATCTGCTCCAACATGG
The DNA here is from genome assembly GCA_020796225.1 of Arion vulgaris. Taxonomy (NCBI): domain Eukaryota; kingdom Metazoa; phylum Mollusca; class Gastropoda; order Stylommatophora; family Arionidae; genus Arion; species Arion vulgaris. The sequence continues at coordinate 50,968,578 of CM036763.1, read as the reverse complement.
CCATGTGTCTCTGAAGCTACCTGTGTGTATGTATATACAAATTTTTGAGACTGGTTATCACACACACACAAAGCGCCTACCAGAGATATATTACAATCATGTATATATAAAACATATAAAGTAGGCACTACAAATTATATATATATATATGCTCCTTGCATAAGTTTCAAGGATCTGCTGAAGTGATAGTTCTGTCTTTTTGTTTCTCCTCTCCTGCATATTCCAGTGCAATAAATTAAAACTATGCTAGGGCTGTTTTTCTAGACTTCCCTGGTAAATCCAGAAGAATCAGAGTTTGTGGTTCCAGTCAACTTTGAGAGACACCTTCGAGGTAGAGGTTCAGCATTGTGTATATGTGGCTACTTCCCACACGAAGACCACCATAGTTGAATGTATGTTGCCTAGCAGCAGAATGGGTAGATGTTCAGTTTCTATTTCCACTGATCATGTGACACTTGAGCTAACATTAATTTGTTGAACAGTGTTCACACAGTCTAGAATGATCTTATAAGATTAAAGTTAGTGCTAACTTCAAACCTGCTCTAAATCTACATCATCTCCAAGTTTCATGTTTTTGGTGTGGATTCTCAAAATCTCTAGCCTGCCTGTAGCGTCTGGAATACCAATGTCCACCTCTCTGTCAAAGCGACCTTACAGAGAATATTGGAGAGAAAACATACATTTTGTAAACACAAGAATTTTGACATTTACGACAAGAAAAAAGGATCATGACCAAAAACTATCTAAAATCAACAATACAAGACAGCTGCTTAAATATACGTATAATGTTCCACACTTTAAGCAAGTATATCAATAAAACTGTTGACATCTATGGTATTATCCTGCCTTTCATCTTTATATAAACTGACAAGAAACAAGAGATAAATGTGCAGATATGAAGTGAGACAAGTTTTAACTTTGTATAAACTGACAAGAAACAAGAGATAAATGTGCAGATATGAAGTGAGACAAGTTTTACCTTTGTATAAACTGACAAGAAACAAGAGATAAATGTGTAGATATGAAGTGAGACAAGTTTTAACTTTGTATAAACTGACAAGAAACAAGAGATAAATGTGTAGATATGAAGTGAGACAAGTTTTAACTTTGTATAAACTGACAAGAAACAAGAGATAAATGTGCAGATATGAAGTGAGACAAGTATTACTGAAGTTTTGTTTATTTAAGTCAGTTTTTACATGTGAGTCTCACTAAGTTATATAAACCATCATTTGCAAACATTGTGATATGACTTAGGTGATACTGACAGAAGGTTTGGTAACAGTTTTTTTGTCAATATCTTTATGATATATGCCACTGCTCTTTGAACCCTATTAGTCGCTAAATTTAATAGCACTGACCTTCTAGATATTTAAGACATCTAGGTCTAGGTCACAGACATTGAATTTCATTCAAATGATGAATGTTATAAAAAAAATCATGATTGATTTCTATATGGAACCTTGCAGCCTATTAGGTTGAACATTGATTTCTTCTTCTTCGCGTTTGTGAACATTGATATGATATGATTGATAACATTCTTAGTATTAGCCTCTCCATTCTTTTTTGTCACATATTTGTTCTTTTCATTTTTGATGTTACTTTTGTTGTTTTGTTTTGAATCACACATTTTGATTAGAAGTCAGTACATGACAGAGTAGAAGTCAGTACATGACAGAGTAGAAGTCAGCACATGACAGAGTAGAAGTCAGCACATGACAGAGTAGAAGTCAGTACATGACAGAGTATAAGTCAGCACATGACAGAGTAGAAGTCAGTACATGACAGAGTAGAAGTTAGTGCATGACAGAGTAGAAGTCAGTACATGACAGAGTAGAAGTCAGCACATGACAGAGTATAAGTCAGCACATGACAGTAGAAGTCAGTACATGACAGAGTAGAAGTCAGCACATGACAGAGTAGAAGTCAGCACATGACAGAGTAGAAGTCAGCACATGACAGAGTAGAAGTCAGTACATGACAGAGTAGAAGTCAGTACATGACAGAGTAGAAGTCAGCACATGACAGAGTAGAAGTCAGCACATGACAGAGTAGAAGTCAGCACATGACAGAGTAGAAGTCAGTACATGACAGAGTAGAAGTCAGCACATGACAGTAGAAGTCAGTACATGACAGAGTAGAAGTCAGCACATGACAGAGTAGAAGTCAGCACATGACAGAGTAGAAGTCAGCACATGACAGAGTAGAAGTCAGTACATGACAGAGTAGAAGTCAGCACATGACAGAGTAGAAGTCAGTACATGACAGAGTAGAAGTCAGCACATGACAGAGTAGAAGTCAGTACATGACAGAGTAGAAGTCAGCACATGACAGAGTAGAAGTCAGAACATGACAGAGTAGAAGTCAGTACATGACAGAGTAGAAGTCAGCATATTGACAGAGTAGAAGTCAGTACATGACAGAGTAGAAGTCAGTACATGACAGAGTAGAAGTCAGTACATGACAGAGTAGAAGTCAGTACATGACAGAGTAGAAGTCAGCACATGACAGATAGTAGAAAAAACACAACTAATTACATAAAAATAATCAAATGAATCCAACATAACAAACTGATTGCTCTCACCAAATCGCCTGAGGGCAGAATCAATACTGTTTGGTCTGTTGGTGGCTGCCATGACAATGACATGAGATCTCTGTTTCAAACCATCCATCAGCGTCAACAGTTGGGAGACTATACGTCTCTCTACCTCACCATGAGTCTGTGAAATAGCAATTGAAAGTTCATGTTATAATGTGCCCAACATCTGTATATAGCAGTGTACGAGCCACTATTTTTCTTATGATACATCCAAGTTTTCTCTATCGCTTCCTACCTTCAGATTCAACAATCAAATACTTCCAAGTTTTCTCTTATCTCTTCCTACCTTCAGATTCAACAATCAAATACTTCCAAGTTTTCTCTTATCTCTTCCTACCTTCAGATTCAACAATCAAATACTTCCAAGTTTTCTCTTATCTCTTCCTACCTTCAGATTCAACAATCAAATACTTCCAAGTTTTCTCTTATCTCTTCCTACCTTCAGATTCAACAATCAAATACTTCCAAGTTTTCTCTTATCTCTTCCTACCTTCAGATTCAACAATCAAATACTTGTGGTGGTGAAGCTATCTAAATGTGAGATGTTACAGTGGGCTTCCTTAGAACCACATAAAATGTGAGATGTTATAGTGGGCTTCCTTAGAACCACATAAAATGTGAGATGTTATAGTGGGCTTCCTTAGAACCACATAAAATGTGAGATGTTATAGCGGGCTTCCTTAGAACTCACATAAAATGTGAGATGTTATAGTGGGCTTCTTTAGAACTCACATAAAATGTGAGATGTTATAGTGGGCTTCCTTAGAACCACAGAAAATGTGAGATGTTATAGTGGGCTTCCTTAGAACTCACATAAAATGTGAAATGTTATACATAAACATTTGTCCTGTGTAAAAATCAGTAGGATATTTGTCCATGACATGAGGTTAAAATGTCCAGAACTTGTTTTCCTTGGTCTCATCCCTCATTGAATTAGCTGGTTGATTATACCAAGACAGGCTTTGAATACAGGTTTGACAACTGACACAGCCTGACTGAGAAAACTTGCTGGTGTGAAGCATGATAAAACCCACCATGTGTGACTACACTCATGGTCTCTCTCTCTCTCTAGACCATAGATATCCAAACTTTTTCGGCCTACCGCCCACTTTGCACGACATAAACTTTGTAATGCCCCCCTTCCCTATTATAACAGGTTGCCAACCCCCTTCCCATACATACATGCTCTACTTTCTCTTTGACATAGAAAATTGATATATATATATTTCTGTAATACATTGTCAATTTTCAAATGATTATATGCATGAAATAGAAAATGGATGAAAAAATGGATCGTGTAAGACGGGCATAAGATGAATTAAAATGCAGAATTCAAATTTTAAATGATTATTCAATCGCAAAATCACGAAAACAATTTATTTTAAAATATTTATTATTAATTTCTTCTTTAAGGAGCCACCGATCGCTAATCGCCTGAACACTCCCCAAATTCTTCTGAACCCACTATTGCCCCCTAGAACGCTTCAGCGTCAACTGGGAGCGGTACCGCCACTTTGGGAAACGCTGCTCTAGACTAATAAGGCGACAACATCATCTTATCTTAACCACATTTGCCATGAAGCGTTGTGGAGAGATTTAGTTTTCTATCTTGTGCCAGGTGTGTTGCGCTTGACGTTGCCAGTCCATGATTTCGCAGGGACTCTGAGATTTTATCTATCTATCGTGTTCTTGGCCTGCCTTGCACTCTGCGCCCTGAGTGTCGTTTACTGTAGGCACGTGACGGTAGTAAATGTGGTTCCATTCTCACTAGATGGCCGAACCACTTGATTCTTTGCTTCTCAATGTACTGTATGCATGGTATAATACCAACAATGCTTCTGATATTCTCGTTTCTCACTCTATCTCTCCTTGTAACGTTGACAGCTTTTCGTAGACATCTCATTTCACATGCTGTAATCTTTCTTTCTTGTGTCTTAGTCAGGGGCCATGTTTGGCACTGATAGCAGAGAGTTGGAATAAATATGCAGTTTATCAGTTGTCTTTTGACTGCCATGTTAATGCTTGGATGTTTTAATAGTGGTGACAGTTGGTATGTCACTGTGTTTGCCTTCTGGCATCTAGTCTCGATTTATCTGTCCATCATTCCATCTGCTGTGAATATACTCCCAAGATATTTGTATTCTGGAGTCTGTTGTATTTTTACATTATTCACATGTAGGTTTAGTTGACCTGTTGACCTACTTATTGTCATGACTTCTGTTTTGGAGGTGTTAATTTTCATGTCATATTTTTCGCATGTCGCTTGCAGTGCATTTATGTGTTGTTGAAGTTTGTGTTCATTACCATAAATTAAACTCTGATCATCTGCAAAGAGTAGTTGTTGATTAAATTGTAGTTGTTATCGAGGTTGTTATTTGTCTTGGTTTCTTGCGTTATCCTGTCTATGTATATATTGATGATGCTCGTCCATCACGGGTGATAATGACCACAGAAATTTTCATCCAAGGGAATGTAGTTGTGCTATGTTTGTCTGTGTGTGCGTAGATGACTAGTGAGCCCGATACGGGCTTGAAATGTTCGTGTACAGTGTGGGCAAGGTATACTTGCACTTGTGGGAAGTTTTACTGCCTTTCTGTTTTGACGTTTTGCTCCATCCGTGCTGTTCTATCTGTCTCGCAGGCCGAGGAACCGTGTCGAAGAAGTGTGCGCCAGGCTGATCTGTCTTGAGCAGCATTCTCCCAGTTGTTGACATCTATGCCGAAAGATTTCATTGTGTTCTTGAGTGTATCTTTGAATCGCTTTTTCTGGCTCCCTTGTGAGCGTTTACCGCTATGCAGCTCACCATAAAACAGTCTTTTGGGTATTCTGCAATCTGGCATTCGAGCCACATGTCCTGCCCATCTTGTCTGGGACTGCATCAAAATTGTGTAGATGCTGGGGAGAGCAGCTCTTTTTAGGACCTCTGTATCTGGGATCATATCCTGCCATTTGATGTTCATTATTTTTCTAAGACAGACTGTGTGAAAGTGGTTTAGCTTCCTTGCGTGTCTCTGATATACAGTCCAAGTTTCGCATGCGTGAAGTATATATTGAAAAGTATAGGTGAAAGCACACATCCCTGCCTTACACCTGATGATAATTCTTCTTTCCTCTTCTTCTTCGAACGCTCCATATTGACCACCTGTCAACTACTCTGTGTGATTTGTATGTGATCTGAGCCTAAGAGTGATTGTTTGTTGTACCGGTTATGCGCCTACAAGTAGGCCAGCACATGCGATTTCTGCGCTGATTTTTATTTACTAGGGTAGCATCCCTAGGGCCTACGTCAGTCACCTCTTACGACATGCATTGTAGGTCACAGTGGTGCTATTCTTTGCTTCCCTTACAGCCCCGGTACCATACAGGCGTGATGATAATTCAAATGTGTCTGTCAGGTCATTGCTTGTTCGTACTATGCTTGAGCATTATGGTATGGCGCTCTAATATTGTCTAATAGTTGACCTTGAATTCCGTTTTCACTTAGTATGGCCCATAGTTTGTTTCTGTTTATTCTATCAAAGGCCTTTTCTTGGTCTATAAATGCTAAGTTGAGCTGTTTGTCATATTCTATAGTGTTTCCGCTGAGTTGCCTTAATATGAACAGAGCATCAGTTCAACTCTTTCCCTTTCTCAACCCAAATTGAGCGATGTTCAGCTGTGGTTCTATTATAGATTTGATTCTAGATTCCAAAATTTTAGCATATAATTTTCCCACATGGGCTAATAATGATATGCCGCTGTATGTTTTGCACTCTCTTTGTTGTCCTTTTTTTCCATATTGGTATTATGATGGCTTTTTGTCGATCTTTGGGGACTTCTCTTTCTGTCGAGGCTGACTTGAAGATTCTATGTATCCATTTTATTCCTGTTTCTCCACATGCCTTGATTGCTTCATTGGTTATACCGTCTATGTCTGCTGTCTTGTGACGTGGACTTTTCTTCACAACTTCTATTTCTTGGATGAGTATATTTGGCTCTTCTATGTTTGTGTTATTTTTAAATCTATTCGCGGGGTCAAAGGCGCAGTTCTAGGGACATCGTCGCGCCAGGTTTAGTGAGCTGGCACTATTCAAGATCCTACCTCACCTCCATGCAGTGACCTTGGAAACAGACTGGATTCTGTCTGGCTAAGAGGGTAGGGATCGAGGGAGAGCTACAGGTAGTGGTAGCAGTGCAAGTACGGAAAAGTAATGCAGGTTCAAAAACCCTGAACAAAAATGCACGCATCTCCTGGCCGAAGTCTGATGAAAAGTTGCCAAAATAGTTGCTGAAACGTAAAAATAGCAGCGTACGAGTCATCTGTGAACGAATGCCAACTCTCTTGGAGCAAATGGCAGCACCAAAATTGCTAGCTGTGGGGAAAGAATAAATGAGAATGATGCGTAACGAATCAACAGTCTCTGAAAACACTGTAACGTATCATGACACATGGGAAGATTGCGGCAAACTCCGTAGCAAAGGCCTAGCGCAGATACATTTATTTGGTAAGGTTGGCCAATTGCAAATCCTAAAGTTGCGTTTTAGTGCCTAACGAAACTGCCTTCCCTGGGACAACCGGGCAAGGTACTGTTGCATTAACAACTAACATTCCTGGAAGAACTGAGGTGGGTGATGTTGGCGCAAAATTTCAGTTGCGTTGCTAGCGCCAATTGAAACGACCCTCTAGAATATCTGTGCGCAGCCCCAGTTCAGTGTTTACCGGGGACAGGGAAAATGCAGAGTAGACATTGCAAATTGCCAAGTGCCGACATGCACCCTGAAATGGCTGAGAATAGTCCTTTTCAGGAACAAACTCGCTGTGGATAGAAAAGTATGACCGATAATGCACAGGCTTGACTGGTACAAACCCAAGCATTGGCCAAGGGCGATACTTTCCTAAGGCGACACTTTTGGACGCCGATCATCCTACACAGAGTAAGATGACATCCAGACACCATGGCTCAGATCATATAAAGGCCAATTAAAAAGCCAAAAATTATCATTTGCGTGACAAGCACATGTGTCTCCAATGACTGAGAATGTTCCTAATCCGGAACGACTTCATATAGTCAGAAAGAGCGCTCTAGGGCAAGCTACCCAAGTAAATAAAATGCTGGCAATACGTCGGATGTGCAGGCCTAGTCACCATAGGGGCATAACTTGCACACCGCACAATTCGCTCTTAGGCTCAGATCACATAAGTGGTCAAAATGGAGCATTCGCAGAAGAAGAAGAAAAATCTATTCGCAATTGATGTTGGTGGTTGGTAAAGTAGTTCTTGGAAGTATTCTTTCCATCTGTTCTTCCTTCCGTTTGTATTAAATATTAGTGTACCGTTTTTATCATTAATAATGTCAGTGGGGTTGAAACTTTCATCTGTTCTTCCTTCCGTTTGTATTAAATATCGGTGTACCGTTTTATCATTAATAATGTCAGTGGGGTTGAAACTTTCATCTGTTCTTCCTTCCATTTGTATTAAATATTGGTGTACCATTTTTATCATTAATAATGGCGGTGAGGTTTAAACTTTCATCTCTTATCTTCATGGAATTGACACTTTTGAAAAAATGTTGTGGCTGTTCTTTGCATAGTAATGACAGTTGTTCTCCATATTTTTCCAATTCTGTCTTTGATGTTTTGATTACTTGTTTACTATGTCTTCTCGCTGTTCTGTATGCTGTGTAATCATCTTTGCTGTGTAATCATCTTGGCTTTTGGATTTTATTAATTTTTTTAAACATTTCTTCTTTGCTTTTATTGATTCTTTGACTTTGTTGTTCCACCAAGCAGTTTTTGGTTTTATTACCATATTCATCACCATCAAATGCTAATACTGAATGCAGTCTCATGTTGAGTGAGATACAAACAAAGGTATACCCCCATAGGAGGAAGATACAAGAGTTCTGTTCAGATATTAGCACCTACCTTTTCCCGTTTTGGTGCAATTGCATCCAGCTCATCAATGAAGATGATTGCTGGAGAGTTCTTCTCTGCTTCCTCAAAAGCTTTGCTGAAGTTGCTCTCAGATTCTCCAGCCAATTTGCTCATTATCTCAGGACCTGACCACAATAATACAACAAATTCAAAGCAATATATTAGAGATTGTATTGAACTTATATAATGCCAGAGTTTTATTCAAGTAGAATTAAAATGTTACAATGCTATCAAATAATGCAGTTTTCCTGTAAATATATTAATTTACAATATTCATGCATCGGTTAATCTAGAGATGAAAGATTCCTACATGAACAAACCCAACCTGCCAAGAAATGATAACCAGACCAGCAACTTGGATGGAAACTATGAGTGGGTAGGTTACAGAAAACTAAGTCGGATAAGATATACCAGAAGAAGCAAGCATCTAAAGCAGATTCAAGTCTCCTTCAAATGAAATCAGTGACAAGCAAAAGATTTCAGCATATGTTCTATGCGGAATAAAGAGAAGATAACCAACAACAAATATTCAGCATTAATAAAAAGCTGTCTCTCATAGAATAACTGCCTCTTGAACATGAAATGTATTTATTATAACAAAGTTTATAGTCAACTGTATTTCACATCACAAGAAATAGAGATAATTTCTTTGTTTGTCTCCACCTTGTTATGTTAGAGGAGCAAACATACTCTTACTTGAGCCAGCAGAGAGATAGGTATATCATTTCTTTGTTTGTCTCCACCTTGCTATGTTAGTGAAGCTTCTCTTACTTGAGCCAGCAGAGAGATAGGTCAGCTGAAACTTAGTTTAGTTAAACCAGATCAAGAAATACAACAAGTGACAGAAGTTCCCTGATGAAATGGGAATACAGCGAGTGATATGCAAAATAAAGAAATTCATTATAAACTCATTGAAATACAACAAAATACAGCGATATGCACAATAAAGAAATTCAATATAAACTCATTGAAATACAACAAGTAGCACAAATAAATCTAAATAAATAAGTTGTGTATTTTGTCATCTACTACTATATAATACATATCAAAGAGAGAAAAGATAATAATCCACTGTTACTCTACAAATATTAGAGAGATCAAAAAGCAACATGTTAGTAATGCATACAGATGATATAAGATGACTAAATGTTAACAACACGCACTGGTCATTGACAGAGTCTGTATTGATACAGATCTGCAAACAGAGGTCAACAATAGGATATCCAAAGCCAGTGCTGCTTTCGGAAGGCTGCGTGTTACTGTGTGGGAGCGGAAGGGGATAAGCGTAGCCACAAAGCTAAAAGTTTGCCGGCCATAGTGCTAACCACGCTGCTGTACGCAAGCGAGACATGGACAGTGTATAGCAGACACACAAAGCTAAACCACTTCCACACAAGCTGTCTACACAGACTACTTGAAATGACATGGCAGGACAGAATTCCAGATACCAAAGTCCTCATAACAACAAAGATCCCAAGCGTCAACACTCTGTTGCAGAAGGCCCAAGTGAGATGGGCCAGTCATGTTGCTCGGATGCCTGATAAACCCATCCCAAAACAGTTGATGTATGGCAAGCTTGAAGGGGGCAGACATTCAGTTGGTGGACAGAAAAATCGCTTTAAAGACACTTTTAAAGTGTCTCTGAAATGCTTCGATATAGACACCACGTGCTGGGAATCCCTTGCGCAAGATCGACAAATGTGGTGATGTAACAACACAAGAGGAACACGCACAGCTGAAAATCGTTGTTCAGGCACAGAGAAAGCCAGCTGCGTGAAGACAGAACACACAACACCCACAAGTCTAACCTTAATCATGTATGTCCCACCTGTGGTAGGGGATTCTGTTCAAGGATTGGACTCTACAATCACCTCTGCACACACCAGAGAGGTGTAGCAGCACACTTCTGTGGCTGTTGTCATCATCGCTTGCGATGGACAACTATTATTGATACATGATATTTTTGTCATCGCTTGCGATGGACAACTATTATTGATACATGATATTTTTGTCCGCTTGCGATGACACTATTATTGATACATGATATTTTGTCACGCTTGCGATGACAACTATTATTGATACATGATATTTTTGTCATGCCTTGCGATGGACATCTATTATTGATATATGATATTTTTGTCGCCATTGCGATGAAACTATTATTGATACATGATATTTTTGTCACGCTTGCGATGGACATCTATTATTGATATATGATATTTTTGTCGCCACTTGCGATGGACAACTATTATTGATACATGATATTTTGTCGCCATGCGATGGACAACTATTATTGATATATGATATTTTTGTCATGCGCTTGCGATGAACAACTATTATTGATACATGATATTTTTGTCATCGCTGCGATGGACATCTATTATTGATACATGATATTTTTGTCATCGTTTGCGATGGACATCTATTATTGATACATGATATTTTGTCGCCTTGCGATGGACATCTATTATTGATACATGATATTTTTGTCATGCTTTGCGATGGACAACTATTATTGATACATGATATTTTTGTCCCGCTTGCGATGACAACTATTATTGATACATGATATTTTTGTCATCGCTTGCGATGGACAACTATTATTGATACATGATATTTTTGTCATCACTTGCGATGGACAACTATTATTGATACATGATATTTTTGTCGCACTGCGATGGACATCTATTATTGATACATGATATTTTTGTCATGCTTGCGATGAGCGGCTATTATTGATACATGATATTTTTGTCATTGCTTGCGATGGACAACTATTATTGATACATGATATTTTTGTCGCCATGCTGCGATGACAACTATTATTGATACATGATATTTTTGTCATCGTTTGCGATGGACGGCTATTATTGATACATGATATTTTTGTCATCGCTTGCGATGGACAGCTATTATTGATATATGATATTTTTGTCATCACTGCGATGGACAGCTATTATTGATACATGATATTTTTGTCATCGCTTGCGATGGACAGCTATTATTGATACATGATATTTTTTTGAGTAAAGTGAATACTGACAATGAATCATCTAATGTATTCCCACAAATTATGATTTCTGACGTTGAAAGGTTATTCTACAAAAAATGTGTACAGATGCTGCAATTGGTGACTGTGGCTCATGTTAAGCAATCAAGGCAAGCAAATACAATGTGTACATACCATTGATAAGGAAAAAAAATGCTCCAGTTTCATTTGCCACCGCCCTGGCAATAAGAGTTTTACCTGTACCTGGAGGGCCATACAAAAGTATACCTCTTGGAGGCTATAAAGTGGAAGGGAAAAGAGAAGAGTGAGATATGATAAATGTTAGAATTCCTATAAATTCAATGAAAATACAACCACACACATACTAGTTATTGCACAGTTTTAGTTCAAAATGACAATATATTAAATATATATATAACAATTGATACACGGAAATACACGGAGATGATATTTAGAGACTGAGATTGACAATATGTAGAAGAGCTGGAGGGAGCTGCAAGAGTCTGCTCGGGATAGAAAGTTTTGGCATGAGTTTGTTGAAGGCATTTGTCCCTACCAGGGTTAGAAAGGCACAGAACGGAAGGAGATTACACATGATTAATACCATTATTATTAGTTGACGGTGTTGATGGTGTTAATCTATGGTCTTAATATATAGTTAATTGATGGTGTTAATCTACAGTTTGAATATATAAATAGTTAATTGATGGTGATAATCTAGTCTGAATATATAAATAGTTAATTGATGGTGTTAGTCTACAGTCTGAATATATAAATAGTTAATTGATGGTGATAATCTAGTCTGAATATATAAATAGTTAATTGATGATGTTAATCTACAGTCTGAATATATAAATAGTTAATTGATGGTGTTAATCTACAGTCTGAATATATAAATAATTAATTGATGATGTTAATCTACAGTCTGAATATATAAATAGTTAATTGATGATGTTAATCTAGTCTGAATATATAAATAATTCATTGATGATGTTAATCTAGTCTGAATATATAAATAGTTAATTGATGATGTTAATCTACAGTCTGAATATATAAATAATTAATTGATGATGTTAATCTAGTCTGAATATATAAATAGTTAATTGATGGTGTTAATCTACAGTCTGAATATATAAATAGTTAATTGATGGTATTAATCTAGTCTGAATATATAAATAGTTAATTGATGGTGTTAATCTACAGTCTGAATATATAAATAATTAATTTATGATGTTAATCTACAGTCTGAATATATAAATAATTAATTGATGATGTTAATCTACAGTCTGAATATATAAATAGTTAATTGATGATGTTAATCTAGTCTGAATATAAAAATAATTAATTGATGATGTTAATCTAGTCTGAATATATAAATAATTAATTGATGGTGTTAATCGTCTGAATATATAAATAGTTAATTGATGGTGTTAATCTAGTCTGAATATATAAATAATTCATTGATGATGTTAATCTAGTCTGAATATATAAATAGTTAATTGATGATGTTAATCTACAGTCTGAATATATAAATAATTAATTGATGATGTTAATCTACAGTCTGAATATATAAATAGTTAATTGATGGTGTTAATCTACAGTCTGAATATATAAATAATTAATTGATGTTAATCTAGTCTGAATATATAAATAATTAATTGATGGTGTTAATCTACAGTCTGAATATATGAATAAACATACCTTGACACCAATGGCTTTAAAAAGTTGTGGATGTCTCAGAGGTAGCTCCACCATTTCTTTGATCTGCGCCAACTGTTTCCTACAGCCACCAATATCATCATAGCCAACTTCATTAAGTTGTTCTTCCTCTTCCTAAGCATAGAGAAGTAGCATAAGATTTCACATTGAACATGTTTTCTTGTACCTTGTTCTTGGTTTATACACACATCATGTTATACAGTCACAAACTAGTACTATTTCATTCTTCTACCATCTGCATTCCAGTTGCTAACCATGCTATATCTATCTTCTATCTGCATTCCAGTTGCTGACCATGCTATATCTTCTATCTGCATTCCAGTTGCTGACCATGCTATATCTTCTAGTACTACTTCATTCTTCTACCATCTGCGTTCCAGTTGTTGACCATGCTATATCTTCAGGCATGTCATCATCAGCCTGACAAAGTTGAGGCAGCGGATTACACACATTTGTTGTATTTGTGGGAAAGACATTGAATGAACCAGCTTCATGAAATATTTCAGGTTAAGATTTGACATTTGAAGTTTAACATTCAAAGAATGCATAGACTACATTACAACATGACTATTAGTAAACTATGTTGTCCACAAGACTGTGGAGGTTTGAGTTTTCTCTACATTTAGATGTCTTTCAAGGCTATCAAGCTTCATATGTCTGGAATTTGAAATCAAAGTAAAGCAACTACAATAGAACATCTCCATTACATGTTTCCAGAAGATGTGGATAAGAATTTACAATACAGCACAATACAGAACTTAAAAAAGAGAGCTTGCTTAGTTTTTTGAAAAGGCAGAAATTCACTTGCAGTGGATTCCATCTCACTGTGGCATTGCATGCAATGAGAGTACCGATGTCTTGGCTAAGGAGGGCAGTGTCAAAGAGCACATTTACCAACCACTGTCTTTTCAAGAGGTCAAAGCCCTCATAAAGAGAAAATCTGCAGTAGACTGGAAGACAAACACTGGATATGATTATGGAAAAGACTTCCTCAAAGACCTAAGCAGAACAGACCAGGTCATTATATTTCACCTATGTATCGACACTCTAGACTCAACAAACACATAGACTAGGAATAGGTCAAACAGCTCTCTGCCAGTGTCAGCAGGCGGAACAGACACAGGAGCATGTCTTGCAAGACTGTCCTCTTGTGGGTGAGCTGAGAAGCAACATGTGGCCACACCTAGTTGACCTAAAAACTAAACTTTTGGGAAACCTGACTGACCTGAAGCTGACTACCGACCTGAAGCTGACTACCCAGAGATCACTAAAGAAGAAGAATCAAAGTTTTTTGGGGGATTATAATGTATTTACTTTTCAATGAAATCCACATGGCAATAATCACATACAAATCATTCTTTGTGGTCAAATCACATGAGTTGGTTGAGGGCATGTCTCAATCGGGGTTAAAGGTTACAAGAGAGATATGAGTGCATGTATGTTGTGCTATGTTTAAGCTTGTGATATCTACATCTTTCTGACCAGCACATCAGTTTTCTTCCCTTTTTTTTTTTTTTTTTTTTTTTGGGGGGGGCTTGCTTCGCAAGATGTTTCATGATGGTAGATTTGGTAGGAATTCAATTTAACTTTCTATTAGGCGGGGAGGTTGGGGAGAAGAGATTTATATCTCAAGCTTTGCCAGGGCAGCGATTGTACAGCCTATTCATATTGATTTAAAACTGCTTAGTAGTTTAAGTGCTCAACTTACATTTCATTGACCATCTAGGACATAGAACTAGGCACTTATCTCACTGAATGTGCGACATGTGATGTGAGTAGAGTACTTTTGGAGCATGGGGCAAACATAGTGCTTCAACATCAGATACCCATGCTGATGTCAACAAGTCTCAAGAGCTGAATTTGCTGCACTAGCGCATTTTTCATCCTCCATCACAAGAATAACTCTTGTAGATCTTGATGAGATGTTTGAAAATGTGGAATCGGCAAACATCTCATCAAGGTCTGCAAGTGTTTATACATTTCAAATAAAAGTTACATAAGAACAAAAGCCAGAACATCAAAAACATTCATAGTAAACTCAGGAGTTAGACAGGGATGTGTGCTCTCCCACTGCTGTTTATAACATACACGGATAACATAAGTAGAGAAGCATATAACATACATGGACAACATAAGTAGAGAAGCAGGAATAGAGGAAGAAAATAATATTTCAGAACTTTTTTTTGCAGACAACCAAGTACTGATTTCAGAAAAACAAAGAATCTCTCCAGAACCATTTGAGCTTAGTTAACATCAAGGGTGAGAAGTACAACATGAAAATAAATATAATAAAGACAGAGACGATGGCAATAAGTAGACAACCAGAAAACCTTACAATAAAACTCCAGAAGATAGAAATAAAACAAACAATTGAGGCCAAATACTTAGGAGCAATTTTCACAGCAGATGGAAGTATCGATAGCAAAATCAGCAATCATTGCATGAAAGCTAACCAGGTACTGGGACAGTTAACACCACTGTTGTCACATAAAGAGATACCGCTAACAACTAAAGCAAATCTCATAAGAATGATTTTCTGGCCAACACTATGTTACCAGTGTCAAATATGGTCAATAACAGTAGCTAATGAGCGGAAAATCATAACGACAGAGATGAGGCATTTTAGAAGAGCTGCAGGTGTGACAATAAGAGACAAAATTAGAAATGAAGAAATCAGAAGACTGGATGTGAAACCAGTCATGCAATTCATAAAAGAACAACAGATTAAATGGTTTGGACACATGACAAGAATGCCCTGGTTTCGTCTGCCACAGAGAGCCACACAGAAAAAGTATAATGAGTATAAAGCAAGAGGAAGACCACGCAAAAGATGGAGCAACGGCATCAAGAACAACCTTACGAAAGTGAATATCAGCTTACAAAGTGCCTTAAAACAAGCACACACAAGATCCCTACGCCCCACACACACCTATAAAGAAGTAAATGGTGGAAGAAAAGAAGAAGACCACAAGGAGATGCAAATAGGATTTTTTCTTCCTCAAGTTGAGACCATTTTGACATTTCACATACTCTGTACTTTTTAGAAGACCCTGAATATATGAGAACCTCTAAGAATGGCAGAAAAGAGAGAGCCTAAAATTGCATATACATAAAAGATGAAGGGGAAGAGACCATGAGGCAGACCAAGAAAACATTGGAGAGATAATATTAAAGTAGACCTAGAAATACTGGGAGTCTGCAATGTTGAGGAGAAGGCTATGAACAGGGACGGATGAAGGCAGGTGATATCTGCAACAATGAACATCAAAGGTTTGGAAAACTGAGGGAGAAGGTATTAGGGATGCTATGAAATTAGCATTACCATTAACATATACAAACTTATCACATGTAACACACTGGGTTACCTCACGCTTGACTGGTTCTCCCTCACAATGAATGACAGTGTCTGGAGCAACAATACAGTAAGGTTGAGGATCTGTTTCAATAACTTTAAACTCAACAGCTCTCATTCCACCACGGACAAGGAAAATGTCACCCTTCTTTATTGGTCTGTATGCTTCAAGGAAGTATGGCTTCAAGAATACCTCAAACAAGTTTCTGAAAATGTCAAGTTTTATCAAATAAAATTGATCTAAAGTACACATTAAATGCCAAAATAGGTTCGGACAACATAGGCTACGAGGAGATCATGGGGAAACACGGACTAGGAATAATGAACGAAAATGGAGAACTATTCACTAATTTCTGTGCAGCGAATCAATACGTCATAGGTGGAAGTGTCTTTCCACATAAAAGAATACATAAAGCAACCTGGGTATCACCAGATCACAGAACAGAAAATCAAATTGACCACATATGCATAAACAAGAAATTCAGGTCATCTCTACAAGATGTAAGGGTCCTAAGGGGGCAGATGTAGATTCGGATCACCATTTGCTGATAAGTAAAATTAAACTGAAGCTTAAGCGATACATAACATCCAATGAACATAGACACCAATATAATGTAGGATACCTCAGAAGTCAAGAAACAAAGGAACAGTTCACGGTCACAGTCTCTAATAAGTATGAGGTGTTGCGGCAATTAGAAGATGAGGTGAGTGCGGAAGAATGCTGGCAGCAAGCCAAAAATATTTGGAATGAAACATGCACAGAGGTATTAGGAAAGAAGGAGCGGAATCATAAGGCATGGATAACTCCAGAAACTCTCAAGGAAATAGAAGAAAGGAAAAAGAGGAAAGCAGATTTAAATAATAGCAAAACTAGAACTGCCAAAGCCATAGCCCAGGAAAAGTACACAGAAGCTAGCAAGAAAGTGAAGAAACAAATAAAGTTAGATAAAAGACAATACGTAGAAGATCTAGCAAGAGAAGCAGAGGTAGCTGCAGGAAAAGGAAACCTAGGGATCTTTACAATATCACTAGAAAGCTAGCAGGAAAATACAGACCATCAAATGGGTTGATCAAAAATAGTAGTGGGGAAACTATCACTAATGTTAGAGACCAAATGGAAAGATGGATGAAATACTTCAAGGAACTCCTGAACAGACCAGCACCTACAAACCCCCAGATATCCAACCGGCAGAAATTGACTTGGACATCAACTGTGAGAAACCATCCAAGGAGGAGATTAGTAAAGCCATTAAACTTTTAAAAGATGGAAAAGCGGCCGGTCCAGATGGTATTCCAGCAGAGACGGTTAAAGCCAACATAAACACATCCACAGAAATACTGTATAAATTATTTAGCAGAATCTGGGAGACGAAGAAATACCAGCAAACTGGAGAGAAGGATACCTGGTGAAGCTACCAAAGAAAGGGACCTTCAGAAGTGTGAAAACTATAGGGGAATAATGCTGTTGTCAGTACCTGGGAAAATACTAAGCAGAGTCATCCTGGAGAGACTGAGAGATACCATCGATATAAAGCTAAGAGATGAACAGGCAGGCTTCCGACCAAATAGATCCTGTGCTGACCAGATAGCCACATTACGTATAATAATAGAGCAAAGTATTGAATGGAAATCCCCACTTTATATCGGATTTGTTGATTATGAGAAGGCTTTTGACAGTATTGATAGGAAAACCCTTTGGAAATTAATGAGGCATTATGGAATCCCACAGAAAATTATTAACCTAATAAAAGCAACATATACAGATATGAAATGTAGAGTTCTTCATGAAGGTAAACTAACAGATACTTTGGGAATAGAAACAGGAGTGCGTCAGGGATGTCTTCTATCACCTTTGTTGTTCTTACTGACAATAGACTGGATTATGAAGACCACAGTAACTAACACCAGAAATGGAATCCAATGGACTCTGACAGAGCAACTAGATGATCTGGACTTCGCTGATGATATAGCCCTTCTGTCACATACACAAAATCAGATGCAGGATAAGCTTAACACATTGAATCAAAGGTCCCAGCAACTAGGGCTGAACATTCATAAGGGAAAGACAAAGATATTGAGAATTAACCAAGCAACGACAACTCGATCTCCCTGCGGGAAATCCCACTTCAAGAGGTAGAATCATACACATATTTGGGCAGCAACGTAGACAAAAAGGGTGGAACAGATAGAGATGTTAAAATAAGAATACAGAAGGCAAGGGAGCTTTCATTGCACTGGGAAACATTTGGAAGTCCAAAGAAATCAAATCTAGAACAAAAATTCGGATATTTAACTCTAATGTTAAAGCAGTTCTACTGTATGGGTCAGAAACATGGAGAACAACTAAAACAATAGCGCATAAATTGCAAACATTCATCAACTGGTGTCTGCGCAGAATAGAGGGAATAAGATGGTATGATAGGGTCACAAATGAGGAACTTATGGAGAGAACAAGACAGATTCCAGTGAGCGAACAGGTTAAAAAGAGATGCTGGCGCTGGATAGGACACACTTTGCGAAAACCAGAGGGAATATAACAAGAAGGGTCCTTGCCTGGAACCTGCAGGGACAGCGAAAGAAGGAGAGGCCGAGAAATACATGGAGACGAGATTTGGAGGCAGAGATCAACAATATAAAGAAGAGCTGGAGGAGCTGCAGGAGATGGCTAGAGATAGGAAGACTTGGCATGAGTTGGTTGAGGGCCTATGCCCCAACCCGGGTAAAAAAAGGCAAAGAGAGAGAGACACATTAAATAGGTTAGAAGGTCAGTTAAGGTAAGAAGTACATGGTGCCATCTGCAACTGTTAAACCCACTGCCATGTGGAGAGGGGGCCTCAGGGAGCTGTAAGGCTAGAGGGTAAACAATAAAAATTCCCACTGTCATGTGGGTCAGCAGGGTTTTACAGAGGGCTAGAGGAGTAAACCTTGCCCACAAATCTGGAGGGTGGGACCCTAAGGCAGTTGATTCCATTCCATCTTCTGACATCCCCTGCTTGATTCCAAATATATCTTCTTCGACCGCTCCATATCGACCACTTGTTAACCACTCTGTGTGATTTGTATGTGATCCGAAGAGCGATTGTACGTTGCGCCAGTTATGTGGCTACAAGTAGGCCAGCACATCGATTTCTGCAACGCTTTTTATTTACTAGGGTAGCTTCCCTAGGTTCGAGATCAGTCGCCTCTTACGACATGCCTGATAGGTTGCAGTGGTACTATTCTTTGCTTCCCTTGCGGGCCCGACATCACACAGGTGAATTCCAAACGTATGTACTTTGTCTTTCCTTTGGATTAAACAATAGGGTAGAGAGGAGTTTGTGCAAAATGGGCACGGCAGATTCCCATATCAACTGCCCAGGCTAGGCACAGATGAAGAAGACACTTCATCCTTGCTTTCAGTTCGGACACAACACGGAAAGCAACAGTTATCTAGGAAAATGAAAAATCTCTTATCTGAAGTACTGCAACATGCAAACATGCCTTCCATCATGGGCCTGCTCAGCAGTAGGAGACTAAGATGGCTAGGGAATGTGAGAAGAATGGACAATTGCTGCATACCAAAACAAATGTTCTTGAACTTTCAGAGGGGAAGAGGCACCAAGACAGACTACTGCTCAGATATAAAGATGTCTGCAAGGCCTCAATGAATAACTTTTCTATCTGTCCCAGGAAATGGGGAAAAACTAGCTGATGGCCGACTTATGTGAAAATCAACATTACGCAAAGTTGCAGAATCTTTGGAAAAGAAACTTAGCGATGAGATGTAAGGCAAGAGAGACAAGTGAAAACTCAGAAGTTGTCACAGTAAAACACTTGCCAATTGACCGTCTGTAAAGATGAAAAAGGCCATATATGGTGCACGGAGATGTTTGAAACAACGTATAGGATTTTATCAACAAAGAAGATATATGAAATGAAGACAAGAATATGAATGACAATTAACCAGCCCTCTAATTCTACTAGGCTAAACTATAATGTGGACTGGGCCCTACGGAAACCCTCCAGAGGAGAGCATCCTGCTAGAGTTCAAATAATGGGCCAACCTGTGAGAAAACTCATCTAAAATGTCAACAAAGCATATGACAAGGGACAAGGGTGTTAGGAGCTTCCGAATAAACAAATTACCAAACACAGGATTCGAACCATGTACCCTTATTTCTTACGGCATCCATTGCCTAGCCTAGCAATACGAGCATTCTTAACAACACATTGAGAAGTCAGGCTAGTTTTCTAGACAGCATATGGGTAGATCACTGAAGAGCAGAATGGAACATACAGTGCAACTACTTTCTTCATGAGGGTGTGCTTGTTACTGTTGCCTTCCAGTGAATCGCTGAGACTATTTACTAGGGCAACTATTGTGTTTGACCCTCAGATGCTGCATTGGAAGGTCCAAGACTGCAGGATGTTTCATGAATGGATGTCATCATCTATGGATACTTCCAACCACCAGGTGCTTATACAGTTACCAGGTCCTCAGTATGCCTCAACATAGTGGAAATAATGTTGATCTATACATGATTAGTCATACTAGATTGTATTCAGAATGCCCTTAGGGAAGGTGAAATAATATCTTGAACACTACATTTTCTAGCTCTGATGACAAATGCAAAGTATGAGCTGTCTCCTTAACTTCACAACACAGGAAAAGATTAGCTAAATTTATAACAATGTTATAGTCAAACAAAGAACTGTTAAACAAGTGTCTGCTAAAACAAATATTCTATTCACAGAATGTTACAACCAACATCAGCATTTTGTTGATAAATACACACAAAAACTTAAAATATAACCAATTGTTGTTCATATCTGTTATGTACTATATATAGAATACATACCCAGCCAAACCTTCCACTGTGTCATCAATAGGTAGGACATGTATCCTCTTGCCATACTTGACATCAGGGCAAGGTTGAATGCTGCAGTAGTACACATGGAGCATAAATGTTATCACTATGACTGCATATCAAATCATCTAATACATATAACATAATGAAGACTACTCAATAAGTACATCACCATTCTTTGTTCTTGTGCTCTACCAATCTTACCAAAATACACATGAAAGAGTGGGAGAATAACTCTCATGAGAAGCAACATCAGCACTTGTACCACTTAAAATATGCAACTGCAAGTTATATAGTTTTAAAACGAAATTACAAATATTCAATTCCAATGTTGTATCAATCCTAACATAATAAATAATGAACATAAAATGGGACGAATTCAGGAGAAGTGATGAAATTAGAGAAATGTCTGGTCAACCACTAGTGACAACTGTTATAAGAGGAAAAATGATATGTTGTGCATACCTTGAGAAGAAATGATCAAAGAATACTAAAGCAGGCATTGAAGTGGGAGGCAAAGGGTTCAAGATAGAGAGGAGGCAAACGGTTCAAGATAGAGAGGATGCACTAGGGGAAACTCTGAAACAAACTTTTCTGAGAGGTGAGATACATCAGACTCAATTCCATGTAAGAGATTGAGTGAGTTGCCCAGGACAGAGTGGTCTGGCTCATTGTAAAAAGGCATCCAACCCAAAGTCACTTAGTGTAACATTTGATCCACAAGGAGTTAAGTGGTCACTAACTCCATAAATTGACAATACTTTCCACAACTTGTTTCTATCTAAGCGGTGGAGCGCTTTTCCCTGATCCACGGGCGCAATGTGTAGGTGTTTATCTAATTCAAGTCCTTTCCACTAATGTCTGATGGCGAATATTGTGTTGATGCAGCTTCTATTCTTCCTAAGTCACATTTGTGAGTCATTAAGCTGTGGTTCGATGCTGTAGTGCAGGCTTTCTTTTACTATTATACAGAATATTTTTCCGGTGTGACTCAGTAGCGCTATTCCTCTATATTTCATACAATCCCTTTTGCTACCTTTCTTCTTCCAGATGGGAACTATTATTGAATTCCTCAAATCTTCAGGTGTAATCCAGACTTGGTTGAACAGTTTGTGTAGCCAGCTTATTCCAATCTCTTTAGTTGTTTTGAGTAGGTCGACAGGGATATTGTCTGGGCCTGGTGTTTTGTTAGATGAAGCCATATTTATAGAAATTTCTAATCTCTGATAGTGTTATACTTGGTTCCAGCTCTGTATTTAAGTCTATTAAGTTTTCTTGAGTGTTGAATTGGTCCTCTTGTTGCAGATTGAGGAGTTTGTTAAAGTATTGTCCCCATCTGTTCATGATAATTTATGGTTCGTTTAAAACATTTCCACTTTCGCTGTTAATAATTTTGGCAGGATCATATTGTTCTTTTCTATCCCTAATGGCTTTTATTTTCTTGTAGGACTACCTTGTTTAACTTTTGTAGTTTGAATTCAATACTTTACCATAATCTTGCCATGATTGTATTTTACCTTCTTTATAACCTCTTTGGCTTGTTTTCTTGCTGTTCTATACTCAGTACTGTTGTTTTGCCCATGTGTTGCATCTACAGTTGTTTTGGCTGCTTCTGATGTGGCTCTCTTAAATAACTGTCCATTATTTTTCTAGTGATTTGATTTCTTTCGGTGGAGTTATATATAAAATGAACAGCAAGCATTAAAAAGTACAAACACAATTTACCTTACAACATCTCCTAAGCGAACTCGAAGGTTGTTACGAACACATCTATTTATTCTGATCTTATCATCTGTGACTGTCTCATCTGACAGAACAATGCACACTGTTTCTCTGCGACGCTTTCCCTTTAGCAAAACTGTGTCTCCTCTGAATAACTGTAACTCATCCATTTTTTTCTGGTAAAATCAAAATGACAAATAAAATATATTTCATAAATACTACTCTTTTCACACATATAATTGTGACAACATGATATTAAGGAAATCATAAACATGAGGATGGAGGAGACAGGAGAACTGTCTAGAGGTTGAGTCTTTGAGGCAGGCTGTGATGAGAGTGGTGTTCTGCAAAGAACAAGATACATTATACTATGCTCAAATAAAATGGTGGATATACAAAATGCAACAAATTTAATGATGGAAGTGGAAGAAAATTACATTGAAAGATACCATCGTTTAAAATGGAACATAGACTCAAAACATAAGGAAACAGCTGAATCTAAATGCATTTAGAATGTTGATTAATTTAAGACTAAATTCATCTGTATCCCAGCTATCCATAAAGTTCCACTTTTTAGCCACTTCCATATATCCTTCTATTGATGTTTAACCCTTTGAACTCTGGCCACACATACCTTAAAATATCTCTTCCCTGGAGCTCCTGAGCAAAAACAGTCCACATGAGTTATATTAAAACGCGATAATTTAGCACACTTAAGTGCTCTATAATGGCGTCTGTGGCTTAGGGGATAGTGACTCGGTCTATTAACTTCGACATTCTGAGTTTGAATCACGCTGCGGACAGTTTGGTTGTAAATTGTTGCGCATTGTTTTTTAAAAAAGGATGATGACACCACTCGTTCAGAAAGCAATGGCAAACTACTGAACGTAATAATGTCTAGAAAATCACAAACAGCGTTAAAAAGTTGGGGTTGATTCACAAAGTCCTGTAAAGGATATACAATTAACTTTTAACTAAGTGCTCTATTTTTTACCCCATCAGCTCCGTTATGCCTGCTTATAATCTATTTGCAGAATACTAACTTTAAAATTTATTTGATATAATATGTGGTACGCACGAATACTCCAGTATATGTCGATTTTTCTCCAAATTGTATAGCTTGAACATCAAACGATTAAAGCAATTCTTCATCATCTAAATGGTCATCTATCTCACTTTCTATATCCGTATCAGAAGAATCCCATTCTAAGTCTAATTCATCTTCAGATTCATATAAAACAAGTTCAGTTGCTTGCTCTGTTATACTTTTAGAATGACCATTACCGAAAAATTTAGAACATTTTTTCAATATGAAAATACTTAACTAATTATTTTATCAGTACACAAAATCACACACCAGCGTCTGCAATCTCACAAAACCATGTAGAACATGTTGGTTGTGTTTGACGTCACATTTGTACACAATTTATTTTAAAATAAAGAAAAATAAAGAAAAAATATTCTCACACCGATATATCGAGAGCTCGAGATATACAACGTTTAGATTCAATCCCAAAATATCGGGAGCCTGGGTTCTAAGGGTTAAGCTATCTATTTCTAATTAGAACAATCTAGAATATGCTTTATAAAGAAATGGACAACCAAACGCTGAAAATATATACCAGTGAAATTTGGAAGCTAACAAAGAGAAAGTAGTCCATGTCTTTAATTTCCAGTAGCAATGAGAGTTGATGGTGGTTATCTACTGTAACTGAAGTCCACATTTATTATCCTATTAAAGCCAAAGTTCTTGTGAACTCAAAATATCCATCTGTCCAGAAGGGACCAGACTGTCATACTTCGCCTACGGACAGGTCACAATAGAATGAGACACCACCTATTCACTAATTCAAGATAGGCACCAACGACCTATGCTCCTGTGTTTTGGCAAGCATATCCTACTGAACTGACCCCAGTATACAGGCCTGAGAAGAAAGAAGTGATCCACTTACCACAGCGCCCAAGACAAACTGTATGATGTGACTGACAATATGAGGCAGACGGAGGCCTTTATTAGAGAATTTGAAATCCCAATCTAGTGAGAATGCAGAAGAAGAAAGAGGAATGAAACTAAGATTACAGTTTTTCTGTGATCATTTTTGCTGTGTCCATATTTGTTCAGACTCAATTTCATATAAACAAGTATCTAAGCTATATATTATTTAACCACCTGGATCCCGGAAACGAAAATATCCTGGATTTTTTTTGTATAGTGGTCGTTCCCAAACACGACTTTTTATACTGTCACGTTGTAACTCACTATACGTCACATCTAATCCACCTTTCATATAACTGAATTTCACATCCAGGCATTTACTAACGGAACTGCTTCCTTTTTGTTTCTGGATCTGCTGCTGAAAGGTTGTGTATTTTTTAACCAATTTTGAAATAGTCTGTAAAAATTTCTCAAATTTTCTGAAAATGGCTGCGAATTATGGCGATGATAGTGACAGCTCTGATATCTCATTTCACTGTCATTTCATCAAGTTAGTAAAGGATACTTGTGTAATTGATGTGGAAAGTGACATAGATGTCCCTTTCTCTGATTCTGACCACAAGGCTTCAAGTTCTGATGAAGAGACTGTTAATTTGCCGGTTTTTAACTGTGATCGTTGGTGTGATGCCACCTCCCCAGTTGAAGTCGAGCTATTTGTCGAAGACTGTGGGCCTGTGCACGTCTTAGATGAGAATGCTGAGCCATTTGATTATTTTAGCCTGATAGTTAATGAGGATTTCTATCAGTTAGCTGTTGATCAGACCAACTTATATGCCGTTCAACGTAAGGAAACCACCGGCAATGTTGATAAGTACTGGGTACCTGTAACGCCTTCTGAGATTCGTCTGTATATGCACATCAATATCTTGATGGGCATTGTTGTTTTGCCACAGTACAAAATGTACTGGAGCACAGATGATCGATTGAATCAATTAGGGATTTCGAAATGTATGTCAAGAAACAGATTTGCTAAAATTTTTCAGTACTTTCACCTGAATGATTCGAGGAATCAGTTCCCAAAGGCCATAGGAACTACGACCCACTGTACAAAGTAAGACCTTTCCTCTACACGGTGAAAAGGAACATAGCTTCATGTTATCGCCCTGGCAGAGATATTAGTGTTGATGAAGCTACGATTCCCTACACTGGTCGTCTTAACTTCAAACAGTATATCAAGGGTAAGCCCAACCCTTGGGGGGATCAAGGTCTGGTGTGCAGCGGACTCGATTACAGGTTACCTTCTAAACTTCGACGTCTTATGTTGGTGCAGTTCATGATCCAATGCCATATGGATCAGGCCAATATGTTGTCTGCAAAGTAGGAGAACCTTTCCTTCACAAACATCATCATTTTATTATGATAATTATTTCGCTTCTCTGTAGCTGGCGGTGGATCTCCAAAACAAGAAGACCTACTCGTGCTCCACAATACGACCAAATCGCAAGGGCTGGCCAGCTGACTGTAAAGCAACTGCTGGGAAGAGAATGCAGAAATGTTCTGTGTTATACAGGCAACAGGAATATTGTGGCTACTGTCTGGAGGGACAAGAGAATTGTGAATTTGCTGAGCACAAATACTACGCCAGGAGAGACAACAGTATCACGTCGTGCCCCTGGTGGTAGATGGGAGTTGCAGGTACCATCAACCGTGGCATCCTATAATAAGTCTATGGGTGGCGTTGATAAGTTTGACCAGCTTTGCTCATATTATACTGTGGGAAGGAAGTCTGTTAAGTGGTGGAGATATCTCATTAATTTTCTCTTACAGACTTCCATCGTCAATAGCTGGATAATCTATTCCAATTTGCATCGCCCACACCCAAAGGCTAAGGATATTGACCACATAGATTTCAGGTTTGCTCTCTGTGCATCACTCGTGAAGGGCAATATTGTCACGAGGAGAGCTAACATCCTTTTGCCTACAAATGTAGCAGTCACTGGCAATAAGACGGCGCATCGCATGATTCGCATGCCAGGAAAATGCAAATCCTGTTTCTGGTGCCGCAACAGAAAAGCACCTGATGGCAGCAAGAAACGCCCAGAGAAAGCGTGTATGGTTGTAACATTTGCCAGATACATCTCTGCAAAGGCGAATGTTACTCCAAGTACCATTCCAGCCGGGATATATGACATTTGGTGAGTACACTGTCTTGAACTGTCGAGTAAAATGTTTGGTTTTTTTCAAATATTTTTCCGCCAACTTCTACTGCATTTTTCAATCATCCTTTTTGATGTATTCATTTTAATTTAGTTTCTTTTAAACTATGTCCATTTTCTTGTTCACTGACACAAATTTGAGTGTCATAGGGTCAATAGTTTTTTTGTAATTAATTTTAAAAAAAAACATGCTGTGGAATGTCCAGGGTTATTTCCCTTTGCTGTGATTTGGGAAGTGATCTGGTGTAAAATGGTGTGGGGTCCAAAGGGTTAATCATCCTTATTCTGAATTCACTCATTAAGTTTTTGTGTTTTAAAGATGAAATATTTCATCGTTGAGTACTTCTATTTATATGAAAAGTGATATGCTCAATTTCTGTAACCGATACTTACATCTAATAATTTATATAATAGCTTGTTTGAAAATGTAAATAATTTCAATGTGTTTTTCTTCTCAACTGTTTTTTCTTTTGGTTTTAATTACCAGTGGTATATCAATAATTTTGGTAATGTGTATAGCTCAATCCAGATTATGGAGTCACTTGATAAAAAATTATAAACAAAAAAGGGAACCATATATATTCATCTGCATGACTGAGAGAGACTGGTATCCTAACCAAATACACTAGTTGACATTAATTCTATATTAGTTTGATATAATTACATATAAATATACCTCTGAAGTCGGAGAAGGTACGCCTGTATGGTGGGGGAACACTGATAATAAGGAAAGCTTGCCTTCACACAAAAATCAGTCAGATGTGCCAAGCACCCTGACTACGTCTGAATTCATAGCGGGCGAACGCAAGAAGAAGAAGACATATAAGTTCTTGTATTAGAACTTGAAATTTAGAAAAAACATATCATGCATATATTATAGAACTTATAGAGTAGAACAAACATCAAACATATCTTGTGTATATGACAATTGTCTTACCTAACTCAGTGGTGGCTCATGGTCATTTTACTTGGTGGGGCCGGGCAAAAATTTTAGTTTTTGAAGTATTTACTATTATTTGTCTATTCCGGGAAGTTATTACCCTTTCAGGAAAAGAACAAATGCTTCTGTTCTGCAACAGCTTGACACTAAAGAGAGTTGGTTATTAAATAATATAAAATCAAGGACAATTAAATATTTCGGACACATCAAATGACAGGAGCGCCTAGAGAAGATTTTTTTTAAAAAAGTATGGAATGCAAATGTCTGGAATCGTCACCGCATGACAACAATCCACGAACTTATGAATGAGACCAGCACGTTGTTTATATATTAGGTGATTTTGTAATATATAATCTCTGTGGTAAACGTAGAAAACGATTTGTTTGCTGTGGTTGATGGCTACGTCCTGTAAAGGATATGCCACGATTTTCATTCTATATGTAGTGTACTGTACTGGGAAAGAATTGAAATTCACTTCTGTTGTATTCTTTGCTTGATAAAGACAATTTGGTCAAAACATTTATGTGTATTGTCATTGCTTTTGTAAATCTCTAGTACTTTGTAATTGTTAAAAATGTTTTTACATGTTTCGCTCAACTCAGTTGACGTCAACAGTATGAAAGATAATTGGGTACTTTTGTACAATCTCACCGTTAAAATTGGGTCATTCTAAATTTGACCTATTTTCGAGCGCTGTCCTAAATATAGCGCAGAGGGTCCCCATTATTATTGTATTGATGGAAAATCCCGTCATTCCCTGCTTACTGAATAAATACGTAAAGATGGCGCGATGTATTTTTGTCTCTTTCAGCAGCTGTTAAAGAGGGTGACACCTAATTAGGGTGTATACTGACAAGAAGAGTCGCGTTGTTTTTCTACAAGAGCATGGCATTTTACATTCTTCAAGAAAATGTTCCAATAACCATGATATGACATTGTCGACAAGACAAGACCGGTGGAGATGTTATTGCTCCCAAGTATTTGGAGACAATTGTTTGTTTTATTTCTACTTTCTGGAGTTTTATTGTAAGGTTTTCTGGTTGTCTACTTATTGTCATCATCATTCGTTAAAATAAGAGTTCAGAAGAAAGATTTTAAATATTTGCTAAGAATTTTCAAATAAATCAGAAATAATAACTCAATGTTTCAGTACAAAGAACAGTCTTGCTAATAAATGGAAACATAGATGGAACATTTAAGAGCCAGCAACCATTGAACTGCTACAAGAGTGCATCTTTTAGGTGTCAGCATCAATCTTTCTTTGCTTTCCATGTGGAACTGTCTACCTCTGCTCTTACTGCTTACCTGTGAAAGGGAAACAACTGAATTGTCTTCATTGATTGCCTCTTCCACAAGAAGTCTGTTGGGACGCTCCTTGCGTCGGAGAATGGCAGTTGCCAGGTCTTCCTCACTGAAATTAAAACATGATACTGGTTATTAACAATGATTAATGAAATATAATTAGAATTGATCTAACACCTTCACCTAACTTGATGTTTACAAGTATAACTACTAGCAACTTAAAATCAACATGTAATGCCTAAGAAAACTTGTTCAGTATAGCTAGCGCTAAACAGAATGGTCAATCAACATAAAAAAACAATTATATACTAGCTCAAAAGTACCAAGTCATTTTGGTGCATTTCCCCAGTGTTGGGAGGGTATCTTTCTAACTTAATACCTGATAGGTAAGAAAGAAATCTAGAGATATTTCAGTTCTACAATGTTATAACTACACAAATTTTCATTTTGGAGATCCATAATCTAACTGTATCTGTGATGTGACATACAAACTGTCTTGATCTCTTTGTTTTGTATCCTTTGCTTGATTAAAGTCTTGTTTTTGTACTTTGTAAAGCTAGACTACTTAGTTTTTAATGTGCTTGGTCTATAACTATATATAATGTTCAGAGAGAGCTCAAGTATAGTAGTAAAGTTACTGACACGTTAATCCCAGCATTAAACAATGTATAATCTATGTTTCTAGCTTCTCAGCTGGTATTTTCTGTGATTGTATCAACATCTGACTAGTGAGATAATTTCCTGATCTAGAACCAGCAAAGAATTTTTCAAATCAACATGAAACAGTCCCAGAACAATGAAAGAAGGGAATAATTGTTCCGATTCCCCCAAAAAGATGATCTCAAGGATTGCAATAACTAGAGAGGGACTGTCCTATTATCAGCAATGACCAAGACTTTTTGCAAAATCATTCTCAAAAGAATCAAAGGACAATGAATACAACCCCAAGAGAAGAGCAAGCTGTTTTAGATCTGGAAGAAGCTGCTTAGACCAAATAATTTCTTTAAGGCTAATCTTGGAAGAACATATTGAGAAGCAGCAATCACTTATCTTAAATGTCATAAATTTCAAAATGGCTTCTGACAACCTACACAGAATCTCCTTACGGAATATTCTGGGATGATACAGAATACCAGTCAAAATAATGTTATCAAAAGCTTGTATGATGGTTTACAGTCCACATTTATAATGGCTAAGTGACTGGTTTATGATTTAAACCGGAGTACAACAAAGTTCTATTTTATTTTCCCCTATTGTTCGGAGTGACAAATGACTTGGTGATGAGAAAATGTTACAGCTACGAAATTGGCATCGACTGGGTGGAAAATGAAGAAATGGAAGATTTGGATTTTATAGATGATTTTGCATTGTTAAGTAAAAACAGCCAAGATATGCAAATAAAAACAAAACATCATCCACGGTGTTAAAAGTTGGACAGCAGATTATCTGTGAGACAAATACAATGAAGACACCTATGACAAATAATGCAGATATCATGTTGGAATCCAAAATGATTAAAAAAATAACAGCAGTTCACCTACTTGGGTAGTAATTTACATGCATTGGGAAATGCAAAACAAAGAAATTATGCTATAAAGTGTCAGATCAACATCAGCTTTTAAAAGATTTTGCTGTATAGTTGTGCTACTAAATTCTTAATTCCAATGTTGTATCAATCCTGACTAATGTTGAGTTGTTGAATGAGATCAAGACACAGAGACAGCTTATCATCAATATAAGAAAGAGGCAGTCATCATTTTTCGGGCATGTGATGAGGAGGGAGGTTTAGAACACATTGTGACAACCTGTAAAATCGAGGGTAGACCAGACAGAGAGAGAACATTTTGGATAGCCTGACTTCATGGCGCGGTAGAGCGTCCACATCTGAGTTGCTAGCAACGAGATTTGTGGAGATCCATGATCACCTACGCCAGTCGGCATAGCACCTGATGATGATGATGTATCAATCCTAACATATGCCAGCGAGAGTTAGAAAATAACTAAAGGTATAGAAAGTAAGTTGAATGCATTTGAAAATAGATGTCTCCAAAACATAATTAAACGAAATGGAGCGAAAAGTTATGAAATGAGAGAAATGTCTGATAAACTATTAGTAATAACTGTTATAATAAAGAAAAGTTGGAAATATGTTTGAGCATACTCTGAGAAAAAAATTATGAAAATATCACAACGCAGATATTGAAGTTGGAGACAAAGAGTTTAAGAAAGGACACCCTAGGGAAACCCTGGAAATATTGGACCAGTTACATAGAAGAGATTGAACAAGTTGCCCAGTATACAGCGATATGGAGAGATTGCTAGCAGGCCCTATGTAACAAATAACCATACAAGAGGAATCTAATACAAAGCTGTCCTATGTTTATAACAAAGCTGCACCTCTGAACACAGAACATAGGATTTTTGCATGCGCTTGTTCAGGTTACTAATTGCTAAGTCAGTGACATCTGAGATGGCTGGGACACATGTGCAGTATGAGCTATGGCAGAATCCCAAAGGATATTCAATATGGTAAACTTGCAACAGGTACTAGACAGCATGGGCGCCCATTACTACACTTCATTGACACCTGCAAACATGATCTAACTTCACGTAGCATAGACAAAGAAAATTAGAAGTGGTTGGCCAAAAACAGGCAAGCATGGCGAGCGTCAGTGAGAGGTGGCTCAAAAGAAAAACAATATCACATATGGAGGCAAAGAGAGGGCAGAGAGAACATCCTATGTATCAGCTCCAGTCTCTCGTTTCACCTGCAGCAACTGTGGCAAAGATTGTCACTCCAGAATAGGCCTTTTACAGCCACAAGACGTGATTCATGGCAGAACAAACTACGTGATGCAAAAACCTTTTGTCTCCTGAGACAAAGAGGCCAATGATGATGTCCAGGCTATTTTATGCTGGTTGATTTTTGCAGAAACTAAGCTTTTCATATTTCAAATTTTGCTCACACAGGTCCTACTGTTAATTTAATTTCTAAGTGTCAAGAGATATTTAATGTGTATAAATTGCACATGGTGGCATCTTGTGTTTTTCTTGCAATCTTAGATAGGACTAAACGCTTAAGGAGTCATTATGAACTATCCATTTCTTTGAACTATCTCTATATGGAAAAGAACTCCCTTCGTGCTAGGGTGATCCCAAGACAAAACATCTATAGGAATATGCAGCAAGTGAATTCTATTTGATCTAGTTCATGGATAGGAAGTTGGGATTGTCCATGACTTCTCTTAGCTGGTGAGCATGACATGAGTGCTAAAACACAATTCAAGAGTGCCAATGTTATGGTGGTATGAAGTAGGGAAGGACACCAATCACGAAAGTTAAATGTTTTTCCCATCAAAGTTTCTGAATTTGCTTTTACTTTTAAGAGGAAAACAATTTAGAAAAATGTGCAACCCATGATTCCGGGTAGGTGAGGTCAAGTATCTAGTCTAATTGAAGATGGACACCAAATTTGGAGGTCACATGCAAATTGTGCATGTTAAAGATTCCATAAAAGAAAAAAACTGCAAATAACAGTAGGCTGTGTGCTATTGCATTGACAAAATAGTACAGACAAAAAGAAATTTCATTTAATTCCAAACATAATCAATTATCATGAAACAACCGGGCAAGCACAACTGAATTTTTAAAAAGCATGGCGTATGATAACAAACCAGATGTGCCAAGTCCAAAAGGATAAAATAATACAGCTTTGCAAGTAAACATAGCACAATGTACTTATACACAGATATCACAAGTAGTGAATGATCAAAATGGTTGAGAAGAATGAACGAAAACAAACAAGTAGTGGCTTATACTAGATCTAACAAAGATTATAGAGCTCACAGTATGAGACCTTGCATTAGCATTTGAAGATAAGACAGTCAGATCTTTTTTTTACAATCTTTCCTCCGCTATCCCAATGAGTCAGTGACTCATTTCATGAGTGAACTGAAGTGTATGTACCAGAACATGAGATATACCAATATATTTACTTTTTATCAGTCAAATATTTCAACAATTTTTTACAGTTCATACACCTCAAAATTATTATTAAATATTTGTAATCTTAATATTATCTGTCTCTACATTAACTATCTGTAACCTGCCTTGTCCAAGTTGTCTGAAAAATGAAACTATTGAGGATAGAGTAACTCAAACTTCAATCATGTTATTCCACTACAGTAGTAAAGTGTAAAGTAATCAATAACATTTTAATACACTGCAATTAAATTGCAATTTTGAGAGCACATTTAATCTAAGGACACTCAAGCTTATCCTAAAGAAAACAGGTCAAGGGTTATCCCAAGTTTTAGTCTCATATTTATACTATAGCTAGTATAAGTCTACTTATATATATATTCCTCTCATACTGTTAAACATTACATAGGGCTTGCAAGTAATTTCTCAATACAGCTTGTCCTGGGTAAATCGTTCAATCTCTTCTATAAAATGAGTATATTTTCGCATCTCTCAGTAAAGTTCGAGAGCCGCTGTAGCGTAGTTGTTAGTGAACTCGCTTCTCAATGCTGGTGGTCTGGGTTCAACTCCAACAGTGGACGTGGAATTTTTCCCAACCGCAGCAGCTCTCAGGTCGACCCAGCCTCAATTGGGTACCAGACATGCTCTGGGAAAGTAAAGACGGCCGGCGTGATGCTGACTCCCATCACACATCATGTGCAGATGGTCAATGAACGATACAGGCCTAACACTGTATTGCCCTATATACCATGAGGTATGAAAAGGTTCCTTTACCCTTTTTTTTTTCAGTACAGTTCGTTTCATGGTTTCCTCTCTTTCTTGAAACCTTTGACTCCCACTTCAATGTCTGCTTTGATATTCTGCATGCATTTTTTCTCAAGGTATGCCCAACATATCTACTTCTTTTTCTTATAACAGTTGTAAGTAGTGGCTGACCAGACATTTCTCTGATTTCATCCCTTCTCCTGAATTCGTCCCATTTTCCGCAATCTATTTTCAAATGTATTCAACTTACCTTCTATATCTTTAGTCATTTTTCAAATCTTGCTGGCATATGTTAGATAGAATTGAGAAGTCAAAGGCACATAAGGACGTCGCGCCAGGATTAGTGAGCTGGCACTAATAAAGATCCTACCCCACCTCCAAGTGGTGATCCTGGAAACATACATTGGTTCCTGTCTGGCTAAGCGGGTAGGGATCGAGTGAGAGCTACTCTGGTATTAGTAGTGATGCAGACGTCCACGATGAGATCCGCTCGCAACAGACGAGCGGAATCCCAGAGTGACTAATAATGCAACTTCTCTCCCGGCCGATCGAAAAAGCTGACGGATAAACATCAAGGGATGAGGAGTGCATCCAGAGAAGAGACGTGGGCCCATGTGGGGCGAAACTCAGAGCCCTGAGGTGGGGACACGAGTTGAGCTCCATGTCTGGACAGCCTAGAGGCATGATGAATATGAGAGCGATGAGAACTGAGAAACACGGTGGGCGTGCACCAAAGCAAGCGTAGGGGTGAGCGGGCCACTCAATTGTGCAGAAAAACTGGAAAGCCCAGCACAGGCTTGAATCCAGTGCGTGTTTCTGCTCACAGGGAACTACTACTGCCTTGTAGTTAGATTGGAGACAATCAAAGGCTAGCGGAGTAAACCATACACAAAACTGGACGGTAGGCAAACCAAGTAGTTAAAAAAAGACAGGTAACCTGGGCAGATGACGCCCAACAACCCGGGAGGATAGGTCGTCTAAGGGTCGCTACCCTAAACGAAAATAGCAACCTGTTGCCTTGCAAGTCGGCTGGGGACAGCCAAAAAGAATGATCCCGAGAGATAGAATTGATACATCATGGGAATAGGAAATTGGGTAGCAATGTTATTTATTTTTGATGTATACAAAATGTTAGATAATCATAATACTATAAAAGCTTTTATTTAATCTTGAATGCATATTTGTTGATATTATTCCTTTATTATTTATTCATATATATATATATGGCTTTTTTCTTCTTTACAGACGGTCAATTGGCAAGTGTTTTACTGTGACAACTTCTGAGTTTTCGCTTTCTCTCTTGTCGTTCAGCTCATAATAAGTCTCTTCTCAAAAGACTCTGCGCCCTTTCATAATTTGGCTTTCCACACAACTCTGTCATCAGCTAGTCCTTCCCATGTGCTGGGACCTATAGAAAAGTTTTTCATTGAGGCTTTGCAGACATCTTTATATCTGAGCAGTGGTCTGCCCTGGTGCCTCTTCCTCTCCGAAAGTTCACAGAACAACATTTGTTTTGGTATGCGATAAGTTTCCATTCTTCTCACATGTCCCAACCATCTTAGTCATCTACTGCTGAGCATGCCCATGATGGAAGGCAGGTTTGCACGTTGCAGTACTTCAGAGTTGGTTATCTTGTCGTACCACCTGGTGTTCATAATCTTGCGGAGACATCGAAGGTGAAATATGTTAAGTCTCCTTTCGTGTCTTGAGTAGACTGTCCATGTTTCTGAGCCATATAGTAAAGAACTAATTACACGGGCTCTATATATTTGAATCTTCGTCTGCAATCTAAGTTTTGTATTGTCCCACGCTCGCTTTGATAGCTTGCCGAATGTAGTAGCCGCACTCCCTACACGAGCGTTGATTTCTTCATCAAGAGAAAAGCTGGCAGTGACCATGGACCCGAGATAGCAAAATTTTGGAACTGGTGTTAGATGGTTACCATTTAAAGTGATATTTGTTGTGTTACCTCCTTGACATAGTACAACTATTGATAGGATCTATATATATATATAATAATAATAATATAGTATAGCGAATATTCACTTTCAGTGAGCTGCTGTTGACACTGTTGTTGTGACATGACAAATTTGATGCAGTGGAGTCGTCCACCAATTAGTTACATAATAGATCCTGATGTTTCAATGCGCAAATCCAGATACATATTAATATATCTTCATGTGAGTTACTTAAGTTACTATGCGAACGTTCACATCATAATGGATGATCATAATATGTTAATAATTAGTACCATTTCGCTTCTGGTGTAGTCATATTTGTGGTAAAAGTGCGATAGAATTGTCTTGAACTTAGACGGTACTGCGGTTGCTGTTTCTGTTGTTGCACCGAGATCAGCTTCCGTTCAAAATGGATGCGATATTGTTATTGTTCAATCGGGGCTTCGGAAAATCAATTGTAACTCGGTCATACACGTGGATTGGAAAACTATCACAAATATCTACTTCAGTTGAATTCAATCACTACGACAATAATAATAATAATAATAATTCCTCTCGTACCGTTATACGTTACATAGGGCCTGCAAGTAATTTCTCCACACCGCTCTATCCTGGGCAACTCGCTCAATCTCCTCCATGGAAATGAGACCAATATTTCCTGCCTCTCTCAGCAAAGTTCCTTTCAGGGTCTCCTTAGGTCGAATATCGAAATAGGGGAAGACTGCAGTAAAACTTGGAAAATAGCGAAGATTTTCCTTAGATACGTTTGTATTTGGTCGTCCATTTGTGTTTCATTTAATTTGTCACTCCTGTTTGTTCGTTTGCTTGATAAATGCCTTGTTGGTCGAAACGTTGCTGTTTATCGTCACTGTTTCTGTATTTTGTAAAACTATAGTACTTTGTTTGTCCGTGTTTCCTTAGGTCGACCTCTCTTTCTTGAACCCTTTGCATCCCACTTCAATGCCTGCTTTGATATTCGTTGATC
The DNA here is from genome assembly GCA_020796225.1 of Arion vulgaris. Classification (NCBI taxonomy): domain Eukaryota; kingdom Metazoa; phylum Mollusca; class Gastropoda; order Stylommatophora; family Arionidae; genus Arion; species Arion vulgaris. The sequence continues at coordinate 50,931,333 of CM036763.1, read as the reverse complement.
ATTTCTCCTCAAAGTGTGCCCAACATATCTCCATCTTCTCTTTCTTATAACAGTTGTCACTAGTGGTTGACCAGGAATGTCTCTGATTTCATCACTTCTCCTGAATTCGTTCCATTTTATATTCATTATTTTTACAGACATCTATTTTCAAATGCATTCAACTTGCTTTCTATATCTTTAGTCACTTTCCAACTCTGCTGGCATATGTTAGGATTGATAAACATTTGAATTGAAAATTCGTAATTTAGTTTTAATACTATATAACTTGCAGTTTCATGTTTTATTTAGACTTTTAAAGCTGATGTTGCTTTGCCAATTCGTATCATAATTTCTTTTTAACATTTCCTATGCAATCAAAATTGCTACCTAAATAGGTGAACTGTTCTGTAATTTTTATACTACGACAATAATTAACTGTCAAATGTACAAAAGAAAATAACATTAAGTACTTAAAATCGCAGTCATGTAGTGTATTAATGTCATTGTATTTTAATTTATTGTTTTACAATGCATAATAATAATAATAATTCCTCTCGTACCGTTATACGTTACATAGGGCCTGCAAGTAATTTCTCCACACCGCTCTATCCTGGGCAACTCGCTCAATCTCCTCCATGGAACTGAGACCAAAATTTCTTGAATCTCTCAGCAAAGTTCGTTCCAGGGTCTTCTTAGGTCGTCCTATCTTTTTTGAACCCTTTGCATTTGAACCCTTTGCATCCCACTTCAATGCCTGCTTTGATATTTGTTGATTATTTCTCCTCAAAGTGTGCCCAACATATCTCCATCTTCTCTTTCTTATAACAGTTGTCACCAGTGGTTGACCAGATTTTTCTCTGATTTTATCACTTCTCCTGAATTCGTTCCATTTTATATTCATTATTTTTTCGCAGACATCTATTTTCAAATGCATTCAACTTGCTTTCTATATCTTTAGTCATTTTCCAACTCTCGCTGACATATGTTAGGATTGATCAGTTATCAGAGGACTATCATCATAGCACTCCGGACATGTTCATAGGTGCTCCGATCTCCGCCTCAGCAAATTCAGCAGCGTCCAGCGACCCAACACGCCAGTTCGATGTTGATTAATCAATCTCTTTGCATATTTAGTATGTCGTTCTTTTCGGGCTGCACCAATATTGACACCCATCTCTTTCAATCTGGTCAGCGAGTGGGATTCACAGCCCTGAAACTCCTCTGTTCGGAAAGACTCTCTCAATGCATGAATAATGTCATTTCGATACATGGCAGCTTCCTCTGATATTGTAGCCAAGCCAGCCAATCTATCAGCTCATTCATTACCCCTAACTCCTGCGTGCCCAGGGACAAAAATGAAGGTGATTTCTCTGATCATTGTCTGTACCAGTACCTCCACCTAGTTGCGTCTCACCATTCCTGATTCGACTTTACGAATCATGCTCATGGAGTCACTGAATATGAAAACACGAGAGTAGTTGTGAGATGCCAACCATTTCACCGCCTCCGTAACCGCCCGAACCTCCATTGTCAAACTACTTGTGGTTGTTGCGTAGGCCCCACTGGCCTCTCTTATTATTTTTCCTCCTGAGCGTGTTGAAAAAGCCCACACACAGCGTTTTTGGCGAATGACTGAACCATTGGTGTAAATAACCACATCTGTATCATTGATGATGTCATTCAAGAGGGCCTCCACCTCCACGTTAATCAGTGATAAATTATTTTGTTCGCAGTTTTTCTTAATAGATGTAATAACGATGAAAGCAGTCTGAAATTGAGGTGGCACAGCAATCCATTCCTCTCCTGTTTCAATTCCGGAAGGATCACATATTTTCCTAAGCGTATCTTCCGCCTGACTCAGCCATGATCTGCCTCTCTTGAGTCTACCCCTTTCTTCTTAATGAGTTCTTCATGGAGAGGATGTTCCTTGTTTGCATTGATTCTTAGATATGATCGAACCCTCCAAGTTTCAGTTCTGTTAGCAATAGTTGGGAGGTCAAGAAGGAATTGCATTGACACTCCTGGTGTATCTTTGGTGCATCCCAGAATGATGCGCATAGCCTCATTCTGAATTCTTTCCAGTCTCACTTTTTGCGTAGGACTAATTGTTAAGAGAGCGCATGCATATTTCTATACATGACAGAACAATACCTTGGTACAAGAGCACAAGAAGGCGTTGCTCAATGTTAGCAGCCGCCATGATTCTCAGTGCGGATAGTGCGTTGCGAGCCTTGGCAATAACTTGGTCGATATGGTCCTTAAAGCATAGACTGCGATCAAATTTTACACCCAAATAACTCATAGATGCTGTTCGGGTGAGTGTATGTCCATCTAAAGTGACATGTAGTGTGTCAGACTTCACAATGTGATTATTTAGGGAGAACCATGATAGCGCAGCTTTGATATGGTTTATCGTTGCACCAGAAACATCACACCAGGCCATTATGTGGTTCAGTTCTTCCTGGAGTTTATTAGCAATTTCATCCCTGTTTCTTCCCTGTCTGTACACAATGATGTCGTCGGCAAATGACATGGTTCGTCCCCTGCCAGATAATTGCTGCTTCGTAATCATTATGGTGAATACATTGAATAGTACTGGAGATAGTGGGGACCCTGGAGTAGGCGCGGTGACATTTTGTCGGCACAGAGTACCAATTACCACACCTGAGTGCCACTTTTCTCTCGAACAGGGCCCTTGCAATCCATCTTATTAGCAATGTATCGATATTGAGTAGCGTGAGCATTTGTATAAGGTATATGATTGGAACTTTGTTGTAAGCATCCTCGAGATCTAGTACAACAGCACAAGTCTCAAACCACACTCCCTGGAAACCTTCGAAAGACGCATGGGAAGAGATTGATCATTACCCAAGCATCCGCATCTCGTAGGCAGAGGCGGAAAAACAGTGCAGTCGTTCCAATCCGATCGGTCTTGCCATGCCTACTTTTCCGAGAAAAAGCTTGCCACTTGTCTTGCATTGTAATTAATTTTTAAAACCTCCATGAGGTGTGCAATTATGTCTGCTCTGGTTTGCCAGGGTGATTAATCAATCCTAGCCATCCTACCCGATGCATACATTATCAATTATATTGTGTTGAATTCTTTCCTAAGCCTTTTCATGTCCTCAACACCGATATCCTGCTATGGTTCTCTTGTATGGTACACCATTCGAGGCAGGTCAGATGTGTGATCTATATAAGCATTGACACTTAAATGTCTTCATACTCGTGCAGTTGAACGTCTCCCCTTCGTTCGACACAAATGTTGATCGTTATCAGACAGCGAAATGATGTTATTTGCCTATCCCTGTGTTGACGTTGGATCTTGTTTGTAGACTTCGAATGGTTATTCCATTTATTATTAGTTTCTCGAACAGCAGTCGTGGAGTGGTTAATTTATCTGGTGTCTGATAGCTTCTGCTGCTTGGTCAGCGCTGTTACTATGGCCTGGTCAACTTCAGCATTTTGGCAGGTACCTTCGTAACAGTGCACGAATCCTTCCCACACTGGCCATGGATATCCTTTGTTCACCTTCAAAGTCTATTTTGCCCATCCTGGGATAACTCCAAGATATGAGCAAAGTTGTCCGCTTGGGAGACGCTTTAGTTAATTAACTGATTGGTCTGTCTTGGGTGCCTGAAATGATTCATTTCTCTTCAGGACAGGGCTGGTAAATCTTTCCAGCCATTGAAACTTGTCCATGTAAGTCGATTTTCCTCAGATTAGTAGCGAGCGCGTCATCGCAAACAACGGTTTGAGATATCAACTTTACCTTCGATCGGCATTCTCGGATTGAAGATTACGCTGGCATATTACTTACCCATGCGTCCTTCCCAAGACATCCATTAGTATGGAGCAAACATGGTAGAACAGTATTGGTGCCAGTACACACCTGATTTGACGCGTTTAGCCAGCCGGCTTCAGCTTGTAATCACAGAGAAATCCAGGATCTGATACATTTGAATCTGAAAATTTGTAATTTAGTTTTTATTCAATAGCCATCCATCAAGCGATGCTGACAACAATCTAAGTCTTGTGCTGACCTCTCTGGTGTGTGGAGGTGACTGTAGAGTCAATCCTAGAACAGAATCCTACCACAGGTGGGGCTACATGATCAAGGTTAGGTAGTGTGTGTTGTGGGATGTCTTTTCGCAGCACGTTTTCTCTGTGACTCAACAACACGATGATTCTCAGCTATGCGGGTTCCTCTTTTGTTGGTACAGCGCCACATTTGGCGATCTTGCGCAAGGGATTTCCAGCACGTGGTGTCTATATCGAAGCATTTCAGAGACACTTTAAGAGTGTCTTTAAAGCGTTTTCTGTCCACCAGCTGAACGTCTGCCCCCTTCAAGTTCGCCATACATCAACTGTTTTGGGATGCGTTTATCAGACATCCGAGCAAAGTGACCGACCCATCTCATTTGGGCCTTCTCCAACAGTGTGTTGACGCTTGTGATCTTTGCTCTTGTGAGGACTTCGGAATCTGGAATTTTATCCTGCCAGTTTATTTTTAGTATTCTGCGTAGACAGCTTGTGTGGAAGTGGTTTAATTTTCTTGCGTGTCTGCTATACGCTGTCCATGTCTCGCTTGCGTACAGCAGCGTGGTTAGCACTATGGCCTGGTCAACTTTCAGCTTTGTGGCTACGGTTATCCTCTTCGCTCCACACAGTGACACGTAACCTTCCGAACGCAGCACTGGCCATGGATATCCTATTGTTCACCTCAGAGTCTATGTTTGCCGATCTGGATAGGAGGCTGCCAAGATAAGCAAAGTTGTCCGTTGGCAGAAGACGCTTGTGTTTAATGTTGATGACTGGATTGTAGTACTGCTCTCTAGGGGCGGCGGGAACATGACCTCTGTTTTCTTGGTGTTAATGGTAAGGTCAAACTTATCACAGGCCATTGATAACTTGTCCATGTAAGTCTGCATTTTTTCCTCAGAGTTAGTAGCGAGGGCGCAGTCATCAGCAAACAACAGGTTTGAGATAGTTAATTCTTTTACCTTCGTGGAGGACTTTAACCTCCGAAGATTGACTAGATTACCGTCTGTTCTATATCTAATCTTTACCACATGTTCGTCGCCTTCCCAAAAGACATCCATGAGTATGGCAGCAAACATCATGCTGAAGAGTATTGGGGCCAGTACACAGCCCTGTTTGACGCCGTTGGTGACATGGAAGGCTTCCTACAGCTCCCTTCATCAAGTACACATGCCATCATGCCCTCGTGAAACTGTTGGACGATCTTAATGAATTTCACTGGGTATCAAAATTTTTCTATTATCTTCCATAGACCCTCTCTGTTGACCGTGTCGAAAGCCTTCGTCAGATCGACAAAGACCATGTAAAGGTTACGGTGCTGCTCTTGGCATTTCTCCTGTAATTGGCGAGCAGCAAATATCATGTCTGCTGTTCCACGACCCGCTCTGAAGCCACATTGGGTCTCAGGGAGTAAGTCCTGTTCCAGGTGATCAATTAAGCGATTAAGGAGGACTCTGGCCAGTATCTTGCCAGCAATTGACAGGAGGAGATCCCCTGTGGTTATCGCAGGCCTGGCGGTTTCCTTTGCGCTTGTACAGGTGGACAATAGTGGCACCATTTAGTTCCTGTGGCACACGTTCGTTGCTCCAAATAGACGTAAAGAGATCTGTCAACTTCAGTATCAGCATGTGTCCTCCTTCTTTGTAGACTTCGGTTGGTATTGAGTTCGCACCCGGTGCCTTCCCACTGGACATCTGGCTTGTTGCCTTCTTGACCTCTTCTAAGGTAGGTGGAATATCAAGCTTGGCATTGATTGGGACCTGGGGCATGCGCTCTATGGCTTCATCACATATGGTGGATGGATGGTTGAGGACAGAACGGAAGTGTTCTGCCCAGCGTTTTAGTATCTGAGGCTTGTCAGTTAGTAGCCTTGCTCCATCTGCATCGAGTATAGGGGTAGGGTGAGAATGTTGACGGTCATAAACAGTTTTCAGGGCATCATAGAAGCGTTTGGAATCATATTTGTCTGCATACATCTGGATTTATATTTTTTATACTATATAACTTACTTGCAGTTCCATATTTTATTTCGACTTTTATTTAGATATATCCGTCTATATTTACTGCAATAATCACTAATAGCAATCAGGAAGTTCATTCATTGTTCATTTGATGATCATCTTCATTGCATATCGGACATGTCCACAATTGCTCCGATCTCCTCCCAAACATGTATCTCAGTGTGTTTAGGCTAACAACTCCCATTCTGTGTTGATTGATGTATCTACTGGGTTTTCTCTCGTGATTTTCCCGTCGTGCTGCACCTATCGGTATGCACAACTTGCGCAACCGTTAAACACTAGGAAAAACATGGAACACGTAATATCATAGTACTGTAGTTTTACAAAAAACAATGTCCGTCGGCCTTAAAGCTCTCCAGTTCTTTCTCAATAGGAGAACTAATTCCTTTGTCTCAATCTCTGCTCTCGTTCGTCTTGCAGAACTAGTTCTCACTCTCAACTCTGAGAGGCATACAGGAGGCATAGAACTTCCAACTCTGACAGGATGAAACTTATCTTAACTTTCCACCCTCATAGTTCACTGGTGAAAATTTTTTATTCCGTCATCTATCTATTCAGATCCTGAGACACGTTCAATCTTCCCAAACTATCCTTTGGTGGCTTACAGAAGGGACAGAAGTCTTAAGGATATGTTGGTACATAGTCGCCTCAAGTCCAATGTCCAGAGTCATTTTGGCACCGTCCAGTGTGGCCGTTGGCGTTGCAATATGTGTGCTTATGTGATACAGACCCGCACTGTATCTTTTCCTAAAGTCACGTTTGTTATTGACGATGGTTTCACATGCGAGTCTTGCAATGTAATCTACGCCATCACTTGCAAGCGGTGTGACAAGGCATATATCGGCGAAACAGGTAAAATTCTTAGTGACCGTTTTGGCAAACACTTTTGCGATTTATACCATTGCTCTGTGAACCCTGTAGCCACTCATTTCAATGGAACTGACCATTTGGGAGCTCGCGACGTCCAGGTCACGGCCATCCGATCATGTTCCTCTGATGATCGTAGTCGATTTGCTCTGGAGAATCGTTTTATTTCGTTATATGGTACCTTGCGACATCATGGACTCAACGCTCTACATTTCTATGCTTCTTAGTACTTTCTCCTGCTTCATATTCTATATGTGTATATGTTAAATGTATATAAGTTATATATTTACTTGATTTAAAAAAAATTGTTTCTCTTCTTTTTCCACTTCTAGTTTTTCTGCATTTATATCATTGTTAGATTTTCATGCCCGTTGGAATATCTGTCGTAGTCTATATGTAGGCCAAGTGTGCAGTGAAATTCGTCACTCCTGTTGTATCGTTTGCATGATAAAGACCTTTTGGTCGAAACGTTGCTGTGTATTGTCATTGTTTTTGTATTTTGTAAAACTACAGTACTTTGTTATTATGTGTTCGCCATTGCTACATAGTTTTACTGCAGTCTCCCCCTATATAAAGAACATGTGGCAAAGCACCAACAAAATACTAAAATTTAAAATACTGAGAACATGCATTTTTCCAGTGGCTATTTATAGTTGTGAATCATGTACCATTACACAAACAACAAGAATGAAAATCCAGTCCTTCGAAACGAAATGCTACAGAAAGATCCTACGAATAACATGGATAGAAAAAAAGGAAGAACACTCATGTCCTGAAAGAAAGGAATTCTACAGACAATTGGCTGATAAAGAATATACTATACAGAAAAATTAGATACTTTGGTCATATCAAGCGTCACGATGGCCTGGAGAGAACAATATTGGAGGGCAGGGTCCTAGGACGCAGAGGCAGACCAAGAAGAAGATGGCTACAAGATATTAAAAAAACCATGAATATGACCATCGACGAAATGGGTGAACGGCTAGAGACAGAGTTAATTTCAGATGCGCTGCAAAGAGAGCAATGTCCTATAAAGGATACGCATCTTGATGATGATGACGAATCAATAATAAAATTTACCGTAGCATGTTTAGGCCTTAGGTTATGAAGTCACTTCACACTTCTGTTCACACGGGCCTGATCAGGTTATTTTTGCTACCATACAATGACCTGGTTGTCTCATACAATGCAATGAGGTCACCTTTTCTGGCTACTGCTACTTCATTTAGGAAGAATCCTTTGTCGCCTCTCAGCTGTCTTTTTACATCTCTGTCCATCGCGTTATATATATATATTTGATGCCGTGTTCGTGCCTGGTTTACTTCCTGTTTCCACTTCTTCCTCTCCTATACCTTATACCATGTTTCATCTGTGATCAAGGGCTTCCTGTTGGATGATAGTATCCCAAGTAAATCTTCACAAACTCCAACAGTAGCGTGATTTAAGGTATTCCACATACTCTACACTGTATCCTTCTTTCCCGTCGTCTGTAGTGTCTCAAAACGGTTCTTTAAAGCGACATGGAAGACTTCCTTTGTATCCTGTGATTGGAGTTTCCTGACATCAAATTTGGTTCGTGGACTCTGTTGTGTCGGTTTTTTATGACAGTTTCATCTTCAGTTTTACAAAAAACCAGATGGTGGACAGATCCTATGTCAGCTACTTTCCTCACACCTTGTAATGATGTCCTCCATCGTTGGCGAATTGCCACATGATCAATCTAGTTTTCGGTCCGATGGTCTGGCGAGATCCATGTTGCCTTATGACACCTTTGATGATAGAAGAGTATACCCCAATGACAAGCTTGTTGGAAGCACAGAAATCTCCAAATAGCTCACCATTTTCATTCATGTTTCCCCATAAGAATCAGTATGTCGTACTTTGTCAACAATTGTCTACAGTTGCGAATATAAATATTCTTTCTCCTTCTCTTCTGCGCTGTTTGTCGGAGCATAACACACAATGATGAAAGTCTTCTGGAACCTAGATTAAAAAACTGGAGCTGATAATGCGGTCAGACACTGGTTCCCATTCCATCAGACCTTTGGTCGCTTCTTTGGTTAGCAGCAGGACCACACCAGCTACCTGGGGATCATCTTCATTTTCTTTTTCCGAGTAGACCATCCTGCTCCTGTCTGGAGTCTTGTTTCACCATAGGTATTCCATCTTGTTTCCCATAATCCCAGCACTATGAGCTTGTAGTGATGCACCACTTGTGCACATCTGCCTGTCTCGCAGTGTCCTCATAATTCACATCCCTATAAGGATGTGCTTCTTTTGCGAAATCAGCTTGGGAGCTTCTATTTTGGTTGTCTGCGCCAAAAGGGTAATCAGCACATTAACTTCCTTGCGGGTCAGGTTGCTGCTGTCATCTGTCTCCGGCATGGATCCCTAGTCCATCAGAGACTCCAGTTAGTTTTGAACAATTTGTTTTCACTTTCTGTAAAAACGTTCTTTTTTTTAATGGATGGGTAGTAGCACAACCCCATTTAGTCTCTCTCTCACGATCGTTCTTTTACGACCATTTTTATCATTCTAATTGTGATATATAAACAGCCTAACACCAAGAACGGGTGTACGTTCATAATCTTCAGTACCATTTGGAGCTCTGGTGCTTATCCTTTGGTGATGTGTTCGATTTCAACCAGCGTTTACTGGGTTCGCTCTCATTTAGTCTGACCTCTTTCCTTTACCTGTCCTGTTTGGGTAACTGCCGGTATAGCTATTCAGTCATTGAGGTACGCAAGTTCTCCCACCACTACAAGGTAATGGACTCATGGGCGTGGGGGGAAACATAGTGTAGATCTATAATCATGCTTTATTGACTACTCAAATATAGTTGATTGTGTTTAGAATTATGACTCTAGCAAGAGTAGTGTCTTAGTCACCACCTGTACTTTTATTGTCATGTTATTTGTTGTCATGCTAAATGCACCACTGGCTTTCTTGACAATTCTACAGTGTATAGAGTACACAGGGACAAAGAAAATTTACATTATGGGGGTGATAGGTTTGATTATGCAACACAGAAAGGAAGAGATTGAAGCATATAGTATAATAAAATGTATGAAAATGGTGCAGAAAAAACCAAAATCTTGGTTAGTCAATTAGGCACAAACAACTCTTTCTAAACAGCACTCTTGTCTTAGTGACCTCTCTCTCTCTCTGTATGGATCATCAAAGAAGTTCCTGAAGTATTTGATTGCTGTGGCCTATATGGAAATTAATCATAGACAACATATGAACAACTAAGAAGAGGATAAATCGAGGAGATCGAATCATATAATGCAATCAATAATATCTTTGACTGTTTTTATTTTGATACATAAAAGTATTGAAATATAACATGTACATTATACGAGGGCGAGTCAATAAGTAAGCCACAAATGGCTGTAGAAAAATAACTAAACACGATAACAACTCGAAATCAGTTTATTTTTATATATACATTGTCCCTTTATTTCTCAACATAATTTCCACCAACATTGATGCACTTATCCCATCGTTTATCAATCCTCCCAAACCGGCTGCATAGAACTGCGGGCTCTGTTTTCTAAACCACGTTTTCACTTCACATTCAACATCATTCACGAAATGTCTCCGCCAAGGTGGGTTTTCAGTGGACCAAAGAGGTGGAAATCGCTAGGGGTTAAGTCAGGACTGTAAGGTGGATATTCCAGAACTTCCCACCTTAGTTGGTTAATTTTCTCCTGAGTTAATCGAGCCGTATGTGGTCTGACATTGTCATGAAGAAGCAACACTCCTCTAGTCAGCAACCCTGGACGTTTTTTAATTGCACCATAAAGCATCGATAGAACTTCACAGTACGATTCGGAATTCACATTGTCACCTTTCTTCATGAAATTGGTTAAAGCACTCCTTGACAATCCCAGAACACCGTCAACATAACCTTCCCTGCTGATGGCGTAACCTTGAATTTTGGACACAAGGCGAAGAAGGATGTTTCCACTGCATTGAAGCACGCTTTGATTCGGGCTGGTAGTGATGCACCCATTATTCATCCCCAGTAACAATCCTGTTCAGCATCTCTTCTCCTTCATCTTCGTATCGACAGAGATGATGCAACGACAGGCCAAATCGGTTCATTTTGTATTCCTCTTTCAATTGTCTGGGTACCCACCTTGAGCACACTTTCTTAAATTTCAATCGATCATGCATTATGCTGTATGCTGAGCCATGTGAGTACCCTATTGCAGATGCTACAGAGTCTATCATTACTCGTCTGTCACCTCTAATCATCTCCTACACCCGCTGCACTGATGCTTCTGTTGCAATCTCAACAGGACGACCAGATCGGATTTCATCAACAATTTTAGAGCGTCCTTGAGAAAATTTTTCTACCCAACTATGCACCGTTTACGGGACAAACATTTGTCAGCATAAACAGGAAGCATTTCCTTATGAATGTCCTTTGCAGGCAGTCCTTTTGCCCACAAAAACGCACAACAGCACGTTGCTCTCTGGTTGTACTCTCCGTAAGTACAGTCGCCATTTTGTTTATGCGCTGCGCATGAGACACATAGCGCCACCCGGCGACAGGGAATATCAAGTTGGATGTTGCTGTCACCTAATGACACTTTTAGAAAACACCAACTACATTTACCTACCATCTCACATAACTTTGTGGCTTACTTATTGACTTCCCTCGTATATATATATATATATATATATATATATATATATATAGTTACGGTAGACTGCAGTCAAACTATATATGGTTACAGTAGACTGCAGTCAAACTATATACGAACATCAAACTATATACAAACATCAAACTATATACAAAACAAGAAGTAAGCTAGTTTAATACTTTAATGGAACCCACATTGATCTTGTGTGTATCCTAAGAGTAGGCTACTAACCAAGAACCTCAAGCACATCCATGGTGGTGCATTCTCAAAGGAGCAACATCACGTTTGCAATTAGCCTGAACAAAATTTCGAAGATATTTTAATATATCAAAGTAATATAGTCACCCAATTCTAAGATTATCTTGGTGTTGCAACATGTTCATAACCTGGAATTGCACTGTTGATGGGAATTCAAACTTCTACCCGCGGACTAGCAGCGGGAAATATCAAATATCCTAATAGCGGGAGAAACATCAGAATGATTCGAAGTGCAAAAGGGAGTAAGACAAGGATGCATACTCTCCCCATATTTATTCAACATCTATGCAGAACATATAATGTGAAATGTTAAGAATGACGAAAACTGTAAATTTTTGACCCATTTACAATCGGGGCAAATTTGATTCCAGAACTAAGGTAAGAAAATGACACAGTGCCACCGTCTTGGAAGATCTAGTTTGGTCTGTCAAGGAGTACAGCGAAGATCATCACCTTTTTCTGAATATAAAGAAAACTAAAATTATGTCCACTGACAAAGCAAAATCTCAACCCAAAATTACCATCAATAATGAAGACATTGAGAAGTCACCGATTTTGAATATCTTGGCTCTATAATTACCAACAATGGAGATTATAAAGTTAGAAGAAGACTAGCCATGGCTTTCAGAGGGTGGCCAGCATGAAGAAACTATGTCACGACACAGGCAAAGAAACAAAAGTAAGATTTCTTCTTCTGCGTTCTCACTAGACTGGGATTTTGGATTCTCTAATAAAGGCAGCCGTCTGCCTCAGATTATCAGCCACGCAATATAGTTTGTCTTGGATGCTAGTGTAAGTGGGCCACCTCTTTCTTCTCAAGTCTGCATACTGGGGGCAGTTCTGTAGGATATAATTCCTGTGATTTCTGCTTCCCGTTTGTGCGACCTCTTCCCAAGTAAGTTTGGCCACCCTCGAATGGTAGGTATGACATTCTTACTGTGCGGCTAAATCTCTGAGGCAGATTAGCACCGTAGAATCTGTTATCACATTCCTAATTGTGAGGGTCGTGCACCATGTTATGCGCCTTATGGCCTGGTGCATCCGCTTTCTGCAAGCATTTGTTTCGGGTTAGCATTCCCTAGCGGACATGTGCATCTGATTTCATCCAAACCTCCTTAGTCGCCTCTTCGACATGCGTGGCAGGTAACAGTGGTTCTATTCTTTACACCCCAAATTTGGGCCCGGTAACCACTCGGGCGGTAAGACTTCTGAGAACATGCATATTCCCCGTGGCAACATATGTACGCGAATTGTGGACCGTAACACAAATATTAAAAAACAAAATTGAAGCTTTTGAGACAAGGTACTATAGAAAAGTTCTTAAAACATCCTGGACAGAGAAGAGCAGAAACAAAGACATCCTACAAGACCTGAATATCAAGGAGCATTGGCTCAAAAATAACACCATGTCCTGGAAGATGAAATATTTTGGCCACATTAAACGCTAGTGGTCTGGTCAGAAAGGCAATGGAAGGCATGGTTCCTGGAAAACAAGGCAGGGGATGACCAAGATGAAGATGGCAGCAGGACATCAAAGAAACCTTGAACATGACGCTGGAAGAGGCAGGTGAACTTGCAAGACACAGAGAGCTTTTCAGGTGGACTGTGATGAATGCAACATTCCGCAAGGTACATGCTACTACTTGGCCTGCTGACTCTTAGTAAAAAGATCAAAATCTATTTCAAATGGATTTAGGACAGGGAAGAGTTGAGAGCTGAAGACATGTATGTTCCTGGGAAAGTCCAGAACCAGAGCATCTATTTTGAAGACTGTATATTTGTCCTTTTCCCCACCCTCTTTGGTATCTGGTATCTTCTTCGCTGTCCTTGTATAACATACCTTCGGGGAATGCTGATGTTTACATCCGCACTAGATCTGATGGTTCACTCTTTAACTTGGCTCACTTAAGAGCCTTGACAAAAACCACGGAAATTCTCAAGGAACTCCTTTTCGCTGACAATGCTGCATTAGTCGCCCACAGTGCAATGTCTCATCAATATTTTGGCAACGGCATGCAACCTATTTCAACCTACTATCACAGCGAGCGAGGGACAACACAAAACTGACATTGCAGACGAAGATTCAAATATATCAAGCCTGTGTAATTAGTTCTTTACTATATGGCTCATAAACATGGACAGCCTACTCAAGACACGAGAGGAGACTTAACATCTTTCACCTTTGATGTCTCGCAAGATTATGAACATCAGGTGGTACGACAAGATAACCAACTCTGACGTACTGCAATGTGAAAACCTGCCTTCCATCATGGGCATGCTCAGCAGTGGACCACTAAGATGGTTAGGGCATGTGGGGAGAATGGAAAATTGTCACATACCAAAAGAAATGTTCTGTGAACTTTTGGAGGGGAAGAGACACCGGGGTAGACCACTGCTCAGATATAAAGATGTCTAAGAGGTTACCCAACTGGCGGAGAAACTAAAGCGACTTAATTCCCACCCTATGTACGATAGAATGAACGGACTAGGAAGGGGCAGGCTAAAGAGAACCAGCTTTGCACAAAGTGCCAAAGCACTAATCCAAGACCACATGGCCCTAGCAAACTGCAAACCCAAACTTATACTGGCAACCGATAAGAGCCCGCCGTGGGAGACCACAATGCCAGTATTAAGAGAATTAATCCCAGGCATACAAACAAAACCAGAGGTTGTCACAGTAAATCACTTGCCAATTGATTGTCTGTAAAGATGAAAAGGCCATATATATTTGAAGAGCTTTCAGAGATGACGGTAATGCACAGTATTTCACCCTACCCATGTCTAGATAAGAACCAAAGGTGGATGTCCTTGTACACAAGGTGAAAGATGAACCCTACCCATGTCTAGTTAAGAACTAAAGGTGGATGTCCTTGTACACAAGGTGAAAGATGAACCCTACCCATGTCTAGTTAAGAACCAAAGGTGGATGTCCTTATTGTACACAAGGTGAAAGATGAACCCTACCCCTGTCTAGTCAAGAACCAAAGGTGGATGTCCTTGTTGTACACAAGGTGAAAGATGAACCCTACCCATGTCTAGTTAAGAACCAAAGGTGGATGTCCTTGTTGTACACAAGGTGAAAGATGAACCCTACCCATGTCTAGTTAAGAACCAAAGGTGGATGTCCTTGTTGTACACAAGATGAAAGATGAACCCTACCCTTGTCTAGTTAAGAACCAAAGGTGTATGTCCTTGTTGTAGACAAGGTGAAAGATGAACCCTACCCCTGTCTAGTTAAGAACTAAAGGTGGATGTCCTTGTTGTACACAAGGTGAAAGATGAACCCTACCCATGTCTAGTTAAGAACCAAAGGTGGATGTCCTTGTTGTACACAAGGTGAAAGATGAACCCTACCCATGTCTAGTTAAGAACTAAAGGTGGATGTCCTTGTTGTAGACAAGGTGAAAGATGAACCCTACCCCTGTCTAGTTAAGAACTAAAGGTGGATGTCCTTGTAGACAAGGTGAAAGATGAACCCTACCCATGTCTAGTTAAGAACTAAAGGTGGATGTCCTTGTTGTAGACAAGGTGAAAGATGAACCCTACCCCTGTCTAGTTAAGAACTAAAGGTGGATGTCCTTGTTGTAGACAAGGTGAAAGATGAACCTACCCTGTCTAGTTAAGAACTAAAGGTGGATGTCCTTGTTGTACACAAGGTGAAAGATGAACCCTACCCATGTCTAGTTAAGAACCAAAGGTGGATGTCCTTGTTGTACACAAGGTGAAAGATGAACCCTACCCATGTCTAGTTAAGAACTAAAGGTGGATGTCCTTGTTGTACACAAGATGAAAGATGAACCCTACCCATGTCTAGTTAAGAACTAAGGTGGATGTCCTTGTTGTACACAAGGTGAAAGATGAACCCTACCCATGTCTAGTTAAGAACTAAAGGTGGATGTCCTTGTTGTACACAAGGTGAAAGATGAACCCTACCCATGTCTAGTTAAGAACCAAAGGTGGATGTCCTTGTTGTACACAAGATGAAAGATGAACCCTACCCATGTCTAGTTAAGAACCAAAGGTGGATGTCCTTGTTGTACACAAGATGAAAGATGAACCCTACCCATGTCTAGTTAAGAACCAAAGGTGTATGTCCTTGTTGTACACAAGGTGAAAGATGAACCCTACCCATGTCTAGTTAAGAACCAAAGGTGGATGTCCTTGTTGTACACAAGGTGAAAGATGAACCCTACCCATGTCTAGTTAAGAACCAAAGGTGGATGTCCTTGTTGTAGACAAGGTGAAAGATGAACCCTACCCCTGTCTAGTCAAGAACCAAAGGTGGATGTCCTTGTTGTACACAAGGTGAAAGATGAACCCTACCCATGTCTAGTTAAGAACTAAAGGTGGATGTCCTTGTAGACAAGGTGAAAGATGAACCCTACCCCTGTCTAGTTAAGAACTAAAGGTGGATGTCCTTGTTGTACACAAGGTGAAAGATGAACCCTACCCCTGTCTAGTTAAGAACTAAAGGTGGATGTCCTTGTTGTACACAAGGTGAAAGATGAACCCTACCCCTGTCTAGTTAAGAACTAAAGGTGGATGTCCTTGTAGACAAGGTGAAGATGAACCTTACCCATGTCTAGTTAAGAACCAAAAGGTGGATGTCCTTGTAGACAAGGTGAAAGATGAACCCTACCCATGTCTAGTTAAGAACTAAAGGTGGATGTCCTTGTTGTAGACAAGGTGAAAGATGAACCCTACCCCTGTCTAGTTAAGAACTAAAGGTGGATGTCCTTGTAGACAAGGTGAAAGATGAACCCTACCCATGTCTAGTTAAGAACTAAAGGTGGATGTCCTTGTTGTAGACAAGGTGAAAGATGAACCCTACCCCTGTCAAGAACCAAAGGTGGATGTCCTTGTTGTACATAAGGTGAAAGATGAAATATCAGAGAAAGAATCTGATGTTCATGACCTCATAGAAACATTTTACTTATACGTTATCAGAGAAAAATACAAGCACATAGATTTACACAATGTTAACTACAATTTTCTGAACTTGACATTGGCTGTGAAAGAATGAATAGTTTAATACTGCAACATAAAAACTATATTATTTCATGTTTAGAGTGACTGAGCTATTATCCAGCAATCCCTGCCACTCAGTGTAAAAGTAAGATTGAATATGTTGAAATGTTTCCTCTGTAAAAGTGTAAGCTACAACAGAATCTGAGAATATCAGTCAAACAATATTTATTGGTCATAATTTCAACAACAGAGAAAGTTGATCACAAAACATACCAAATGTATAAAATGAAATGTTCTAATCTTAATATACAACTATTCTGCTGCAGTAGCTGATGAAGCAGTGGTGGTCCCAATTTTGTATATAGCCTCCAGCTGACGAGGTCGTTGTAGTGGATGAGCAAGCAGCTTTGCTCCACTGTTCAAAATCGGTGTGTATTTGGACTGCTCAAATATGTAGGACATACCATTATGATCCAATTCACAGAGAGTGTGAAAGATTTCCTATTGGACATCCAACAAACAAAATTGAAGTCAATGAGTAAACAGTTTAGCGAATGCAATAAATATATAATACTTGACTCATTTATCATCTGGCTCTAAAACTTGACATTTTGGTCTCAACATCTCATTAACTACTTAGTATTTTACAGCACAAAAAGAGATTGATAAAAAATACAGCTGACTTCTGTTGAAAGTGAAACAAAGTTGCACTGTTTTGTTACCTATAGTAGACTGCATTTTAATTGAGCAAATATTTTTCTCTGGTGTGCTTTTCCTAGAAATTCAACAGCCCTCATTGATGTGCAACAATCTTCTGAGATATTCAACAGCCTTCAGTGATGTGCAGCAATCTTCTGAGATATTCAACAGCCTTCAGTGATGTGCAACAGCCTTCACTGATGTGCAGCAATCTTCTTAGATATTTAACAGCCAACATTGATGTACAACAATCTTCTGAGATATTCAACAGTCATCATTGATGTGCAACAATCTTCTGAGATATTCAACAGCCAACATTGATGTACAACAATCTTCTGAGATATTCAACAGTCATCATTGATGTGCAACAATCTTCTGAGATATTCAACAGCCAACATTGATGTACAACAATCATCTTAGATATTCAACAATCATCTTAGATATTCAACAGCCTTCATTGATGTGCAACAGTCAACATTGATGTACAACAATCATCTTAGATATTCAACAGCCTTCATTGATGTGCAACAGCCTTCATTGATGTGCAACAGCCATCATTGATGTGCAACAGCCATCTTAAATATTCAACAGCCATCATTGATGTGCAACAATCTTCTGAGATATTTAACAGTCTTCATTGATGTGCAACAATCATCATTGATGTGCAACAATCATCTTAGATATTCAACAGTCATCATTGATGTGCAACAATCTTCTGAGATATTCAAGCCATCATTGATGTGCAGCAATCTTCTTAGATATTCAACAGCAAACATTGATGTACAACAATCATCTGAGATATTCAACAGTCATCATGATGTGCAACAATCTTCTGAGATATTCAACAGTCATCATTGATGTGCAACAGCCATCATTGATGTGCAACAATCTTCTGAGATATTCAACAGCCAACATTGATGTACAACAATCTTCTGAGATATTCAACAGTCATCATTGATGTGCAACAATCATTTTAGATATTCAATAGTCATCATTGATGTGCAACAATCTTTTGAGATATTCAACAGCCTTCATTGATGTGCAACAGCCTTCACTGATGTGCAACAATCATCATTGATGTGCAGAAATCTTCTTAGATATTCAACAGCCAACATTGATGTACAACAATCTTCTGAGATATTCAAGTCATCATGATGTGCAACAATCTTCTGAGATATTCAACAGTCATCATTGATGTACAACAATCATCTTAGATATTCAACAGCCATCATTGATGTGCAACAATCTTCTGAGATATTTAACAGTCTTCATTGATGTGCAACAATCATCATTGATGTGTAACAATCATCTTAGATATTCAACAGTCATCATTGATGTGCAACAATCTTCTGAGATATTCAAGTCATCATTGATGTGCAACAATCATCTTAGATATTCAACAGCCATCATTGATGTGCAACAATCTTCTGAGATATTCAACAGCCATCATTGATGTACAACAATCTTCTTAGATATTCAACAGCCATCATTGATATGCAACAATCTTCTGAGATATTTAACAGTCTTCATTGATGTGCAACAATCTTCTGAGATATTCAAGTCATCCTGGATATGCAACAGCCTTCATAGATATTCTTCTTCGAATGCTCCATATCAACCACTTGTTAACCACTCTGTGTAATTTGTATGTTATCTGAGCGATTGTACGTTGTGTCAGTTATGCGCCTACAAGTTGGCCAGCAATTCGATTTATGTGATGCTTTTTATTTACTAAGGTAGCTTCCCTAGGGCCTATATCAGTCACCTCTTACGACATGCCTTGTAGGTTGCAGTGGTACTATTCTTTGCTTCTCTTACGGGCCCCGGCATCACACGGGCGCATAGATATTCAACAGCCTTCATTGACTTGCCAAGGAAGGTGCTGCAGGAGAGCAACCGGATGTGCCAGTTACCTACCACCAAAAGAAAAGGATGATTAAATCAATCAGAAAGTCACAAATACCAACACAAGATGACTACTATAATATGAACAGATTAGAGCAAGTTGTCATTCTGCGCCTTAGAAAAGGACACAATCGACTCCGCAGCCACATGTATACAAAATTCAAGATTGGCAATTCAGCCATGTGTACAGGCACATCAGACTGCAGAGCACATACTTCAAGATTGCCCCGAATACGATATACAGAGGCAAACTCACTGGCCTAATGAAACAACATTTGACAGAAAACTACATGGACCTCTGTGTGAGCTACAAAAGACAGTGAAGTTTATACAAGAGACAACATTGAATGTATAGATAATATTTCAAGCGAACGAAAGGAAGACATGCAACAGTCTTTATATCGAAATAGGGGGAAGACTGCAGTAAAACTTGGTAAATAGTGAAACACGTACAAACAAAGTACTATAGTTTTACAAAATACAGAAACAGTGACGATAAACAGCGTTTGACCAACAAGGCGTTATCAAGCAAACAAACAAACAGGAGTGACAAATTAAATGAAACACAAATGGACGACCAAATACAAACGTATCTGAGGAACGTTTCCTTACCTGGACGAATCCTTAGATACGTTTGTATTTGGTCGCCATTTGTGTTTCATTTTAATTTGTCACTCCTGTTTGTTCGTTGCTTGATAAAGGCCTTGTTGGTCGAAACGTGCTGTTTATCGTCACTGTTTCTGTATTTTGTAAAACTATAGTACTTTGTGTTTGTACGTGTTTCAACAGTCTTTATAGATATGCAACAGTCTACCTAGTTATGCAAGTCTTTTTAGATACTTAACTGTCTGCCTAGATATGCAAGTCTTCTTCGTGCATCAGCAAATGATGTTTAGTTCCCAGTTGACTCCCTAGTCTAACTCTATCTCTTCTTCTTGCTCAGGCTGACACATAAGACTTCCACAAAAGATTTCCATTGCTGATGTTCTGGCATCTTTCTATTGTTTCTCACGGCAGGCCACAATCTTTTAACTCTTCTTTCAATCATGTTTCCATTGAAAATCCAGACCTTCTCTTTCCATCTGTTGTCTATTGTAGAACTGTCCTAGCTAATGCCCTATTGGCATAAGACACACGCCATCTTCATGTTTTTATGATGGTCTCCAATGATGCACAGTTTGCTTGTTTCAAAAGCTCTTCATATTTGGCCAGAAAATTTGCAGGATTCTCTCTTGCTCCCATTTCTGTAACACAATATGAATGAGTTGTCATCCCCTTGCTCAAACCACAACATGGAGGACCAGGAGGTCATATTATTTCTTCTCTCTATTCTTCAACCTGTCTGACATGGGTGTCCATACCAGGAGGAATTGGGCACCTATGGCAGCACACTGTGCACAGACATTATATCCACATTTGCAGCTTCCAGTATAAAATTGTATGCTCTAATGTAAATTTGTGTGTCTTACTTGCAACTTTGTTATCAGACGACCCAATCAGTGCAGAACAATTGCTGAAACCATTAAAATTATCCCTGAAGTCGGAGAAGGCCCGCCTGTATGACAGGAACACTGCTAAAGAGAAAGCAGACCTTCACGCAAAAATCAATCAGAAGCGTCATACCAAGTACCCTGACTACGAGTGAATTCAAAGTGGGCAAACGCAAGAAGAAAACATTAAAATAAATACATCAATATTTGTTGATGAGTTCAAGTAACAGGTTTATAGTTACCTCACCTCACACTTGTTGTCTTCTGATGGTGGATTATGTATGTAGAGTACGTCTGTGAAGAAGTATGGAGAAGATTCCAGATCACGTTGAGCCTATAAGGAATATATGTTGTAAATGTAAAGTGATTATAGCAAGTTTCATATGTAATACTACCAGCTGCTATGTTATAATATATCCATGTTCTCAGTGACCTCAAACTAAGACCACTAATTGTCTCTGTTATCTTCACCTGTCAGCAGGTGTAGATGATAATGTCACATTGCATCTTGATTTATCCTAGTGTTTTTCAGTTCTACTGTTGACTTTCTTTCATGTCATAATGTCACTCCCACAGAAGATGACAAACATCATAGTGTCACTCTCACAGAAGATGACAAACATCATAGTGTCACTCCCACAGAAGGTGACAAATATCATAGTGTCACTCCCACAGAAGATGACAAACATCACAGTGTCACTCCCACAGAAGATGACAAACATCACAGTGTCACTCCCACAGAAGATGACAAACATCATAGTGTCACTCCCACAGAAGATGACAAACATCATAGTGTCACTCCCACAGAAGATGACAAACATCATAGTATCACTCCCACAGAAGATGACAAACATCATAGTATCACTCCCACAGAAGATGACAAACATCATAGTGTCACTCCCACAGAAGATGACAAACATCATAGTGTCACTCCCACAGAAGATGACAAACATCATAGTATCACTCCCACAGAAGATGACAAACATCATAGTATCACTCCCACAGAAGATGACAAACATCATAGTGTCACTCCCACAGAAGATGACAAACATCATAGTGTCACTCCCACAGAAGATGACAAACATCATAGTGTCACTCCCACAGAAGATGACAAACATCATAGTGTCACTCCCACAGAAGATGACAAACATCATAATGTCACTCCCACAGAAGATGACAAACATCATAGTGTCACTCCCACAGAAGATGACAAACATCATAGTATCACTCCCACAGAAGATGACAAACATCATAGTGTCACTCCCACAGAAGATGACAAACATCATAGTGCACGTCTACAAGAACTTCTGTAAGCTAACAAATTTGTTTTCTTCATCAGCAATCTCAGGTCATGCGTTCAATTTATTGTGGATCACACACTGGGAAGTCAGCTTTAGGGCATGTCAGATTTCCCCAATGCTTTGTTTTTAGCTCAACTAGGTGTGGCCATTTGTTGCTTCTCAGCTCAACCAAGAGTGGACAGTCTTGGAGAACATATTCCACTGTCTGTTGCACTTGTTGACACTGGCAGAGAGCTGTTTGACTTATTCCTAGTCTATGTAAGTGTCTGTTGAGTCTGCAGTGTCCGGTATGTAGGTGAAAAATAATGGCCTGGTCTGTTCTGCTGAGTTCTTTGAGAAAGTCTACCACAATCATATATCCACTATTTGTATTCCAACCTATTGCAATGTACTTCCAGTATATTTTCTCTGTACAAGGCTTTCTCTGTATACTTCAAGGGGGAGTTGAGAGAATAATAAGAATTAACAAGTGGTTAGAGAGAGAGCAGAAGTTGAACCAGAGAATATATTTTTATCCTATATATCTGGAGTTCTCCTAAGGATGGTATGGAATCCACAGCATGCTCTCCCCCAAGAATGAGAGAATTTCTCAACAAAAATAAACATGAATACTAATGCTAGTATGTATGGCCCTTTTCATCTTTACAGACGGTCAATAGGCAAGTGTTTTACTGTGACAACTTCTGAGTTTTCACTTTTCTCTCTTGTTGTTCAGCTCGTACATAAGTCTCTTCTCAAAAGACTCTGCCCTTCCGTAATTTGGCTTTCCACACAACTCTGTCATCAGCTAGTCCCTCCCATGTGCTGGGATCTATAGAAAAGTTTTTCATTGAGGTTTTGCAGACATCTTTATATCTGAGCAGTGGTCTGCCCTGGTGCCTCTTCCCTCCGAAAGTTCACAGAACAACATTTGTTTTGGTATGCGATAAGTTTCATTCTTCTCACATGTCCCAACCATCTTAGTCATCTACTGCTGAGCATGCCCATGATGGAAGGCAAATTTGCACGTTGTAGTACTTCAGAGTTGGTTATCTTGTCGTACCACCTGATGTTCATAATCTTGCGGAGACATCGAAGGTGAAAGATGTTAAGTCTCCTCTCGTGTCTTGAGTAGGCTGTCCATGTTTCTGAGCCATATAGTAAAGAACTAATTACACAGGCTCGATATATTTGAGTCT
This sequence comes from Arion vulgaris, assembly GCA_020796225.1. NCBI lineage: Eukaryota > Metazoa > Mollusca > Gastropoda > Stylommatophora > Arionidae > Arion > Arion vulgaris. The sequence goes on along the minus strand of CM036763.1, from coordinate 50,907,974 downwards.
TCGTCTGCAATGTCAATTTTTGTTGTCCCACGCTCGCTTTGATAGTTTGCCGAATGTAGTAGCGGCACTCCTATCTGACGTTGATTTCTCGTCAAGAGAAAGGCTGGCAGTGACCGTGGACCCAAGATAGCAGAATTTTTGCACTGGTGTTAGATGGTCGCCATTTAAAGTGATATTTGATGTCTTACCTCCCTGACATAATACAACTGTTTTGGAGACACTTGTCTCCAAATGCTAGTATAATGCTAGTATATACATCTAGATTCTAGATAATAGTAATGACAAGTAGATTAACTCAGTGATTGAGTACATCAATATAACTTACCTCTGTGCTAGTATACACATCTAGATAATAGTAATGACAGCTAGATTAAGTCAGTGATTAAGTACATCAATATAACTTACCTCTGTGCTAGAAACAATGGGCACACAGTGGGAACGTCCAAACATTAATATAACTCGTACAATAAATGCTGGTGGTATCACTCGCAGATCTCCATTCACAACTGGCAGCTCAATATTGTCCTTACTGTAGACATATAAAAATAGATGCTGCTGTCATTTCAAGTCCCAATTAATATTAACAACAATTATAAAAGATATAAATAAAAAAAACTATAAGAATGTATACAAAATAGATATCCAGAAGTTGAGAAGAGAATAAATATGATGGCCAGATGCCGATATAAAAAAGGAACCCTTTCATACCTCGTGGTATATGGGTCAATACAGTGTTAGGCCTGTATTTTCCATTGACCGTTGGCACATGATGGGTGATGTGGTCAGCATCACGCCGGCCGCCTTTACTCTCCCAGAGCATGTCTGGTACCCAGTTGAGACTGGGTCGACCTGAGAACCGTCATGGTCGGGAAAAATTCCACTCGCATTGCGGAAGCTGAATCCAGACCACCAGCCTTGCGAAGCGAGTTCACTAACAACTACGCTACAGCGGCTCTCACAGATGCCGATATGCAAGAGAATAAATATGATGATCAGATGCCAATATGCAAAAGAATAAATATGATGGCCAGATGCCGATATGCAAGAATAAATATGATGGCCAGATGTAAGAGAATAAATATGATGGCCAGATGCAGATATGCAAGAGAATAAATATGATGGCCAGATGTCAATATGTAAGAGAATAAATATGATGGAGATGCAAGAGAATAAATATGATGGAGATGCAAGAGAATAAATATGATGGCCACAAGCCGATATGCAAGAGAATAAATATGATGGCCAGATGCAGATATGCAAGAGAATAAATATGATGACCAGATGCAAGAGAATAAATATGATGGCCAGATGCAGATATGCAAGAGAATAAATATGATGGCCAGATGCAGATATGCAAGAGAATAAATATGATGGCCAGATGTCAATAAGCAAGAGAATAAATATGATGGCCAGATGCAGATATGCAAGAGAATAAATATGATGACCAGATGCAAGAGAATAAATATGATGACCAGATGCAGATATGCAAGAGAATAAATATGATGACCAGATGCAGATATGCAAGAGAATAAATATGATGGCCACAAGCCGATATGCAAGAGAATAAATATGATGGCCAGATGCAGATATGCAAGAGAATAAATATGATGACCAGATGCAAGAGAATAAATATGATGACCAGATGCAGATATGCAAGAGAATAAATATGATGGCCAGATGTCAATAAGCAAGAGAATAAATATGATGACCAGATGCAAGAGAATAAATATGATGACCAGATGCAGATATGCAAGAGAATAAATATGATGGCCAGATGTCAATAAGCAAGAGAATAAATATGATGGCCAGATGCAGATATGCAAGAGAATAAATATGATGACCAGATGCCGATATGCAAGAGAATAAATATGATGACCAGATGCCGATATGCAAGAGAATAAATATGATGACCAGATGCCGATATGCAAGAGAATAAATATGATGGCCAGATGCAGATATGCAAGAGAATAAATATGATGACCAGATGCAGATATGCAAGAGAATAAATATGATGACCAGATGCAGATATGCAAGAGAATAAATATGATGACCAGATGCAGATATGCAAGAGAATAAATATGATGACCAGATGCCGATATGCAAGAGAATAAATATGATGACCAGATGCAGATATGCAAGAGAATAAATATGATGACCAGATGCCGATATGCAAGAGAATAAATATGATGACCAGATGCAGATATGCAAGAGAATAAATATGATGGCCAGATGCAGATATGCAAGAGAATAAATATGATGGCCAGATGCCGATATGCAAGAGAATAAATATGATGGCCAGATGCAGATATGCAAGAGAATAAATATGATGACCAGATGCAAGATATGCAAGAGAATAAATATGATGGCCAGATGCAGATATGCAAGAGAATAAATATGATGGCCAGAAGCCTATATAAATAAAATAATTCCTCTCGTACTGTCATACGTTACATAGGGCCTGCAAGTGATTTCTCCATACCGCTCTATCCTGTGCAGCTCGCTCAATCTCCTCCATGGAACTGAGACCTTTGTTTCCTGCCTATCTCAGCAAAGTTTGTTTCAGGGTCTCTTTAGGTCGACCTCTCTTTCTTGAACCCTTTGCATCCCACTTCAATGCCTGCTTTGATATTCGTTGATCATTTCTCTTCAAGGTGTGCCCAACATATCTCCATCTTCTCTTTCTTATAACATTTGTCACTAGTGGTTGACCAGGAATGTCTCTGATTTCATCACTTCTCCTGAATTCGTTCCATTTTATATTCATTATTTTTGCAGACATCTATTTTCAAATGCATTCAACTTGCTTTCTATATCTTTAGTCATTTTCCAACTCTTGTTGGCATATGTTAGGATTGATACAACATTTGAATTGAAAATTTGTAATTCAGTTTTAATACTATATAACTTGCAGTTCCATATTTTATTTAGACTTTTAAAAGCTGATGTTGCTTTGCCAATTGTATCATAATTTCTTTTTAACATTTCCTGTGCAATCAAAATTGCTACCTAAATAGGTTGATTTCTTTGTATGGTACCTTGCGACCACGTGGGCTCAACGTATTACATTTCTATGCTTCTTAGTACTTTCTCTTCCCATGCCTTGTAATCTATATGGGTATATGTTGCATGTATTCAAGTTATATATTTACTAGATTTTTCATTGTTTCTCTTCCGTTCCATTTCTAGTTTTTATGTGTTTTTTGTGTTACATTTATTTCATTATTCGTTTTTATTCCAGATTTTCGTTTTATTTCCAGATTTTCATTAGAAACGTTTGTTTTTGGTCGTCCATTTGTTTTTTAAAAATTTGTCACTCCTGTTGTTCGTTTGTTTGATAAAGGCCTTGTTGGTTGAAATGTTGCTGTATTTTGTCATTGCTTTTGTAATTTGTAAAACTACAGTACTTTGTGATTACGTGTTTTACCTAAATAGGTGAACTGCTGATATTTTTATAATTTTAGATTCCAGTGTGATATCTGCATTACTTGCCATAGATGTCTTCATTATATTTGTTTTTTCATAGCTTATCTGCAGTCCAACTTTTGATGCTATAGATGACAAGTTGTCTGTTTTCTTTGCATATCTTGGTTGTTTCTACCTTAACAAGGCAATATCATCTGCAAAATCCAAATCTTCTAGTTGACTATTTTCTACCTAATCGATGCCAGTTTCGCCCTTGCAACATTTTCGTATCACCCAGTCAATGGCCACTCCAAACAATAGCGGAGATAGAATACAGCCTTGCTTTACTCAGGTTTCAACCATAAACCAGTCGCTGTGTCCACCATCAGTGCGAACTGCACACTGTGAACCATCATAGAGGCTCTTAATAATGTTTATTATTTTGTCTAGTATTCCATAGCATCTCAGAATATTCCACAGAGAGATTCTGTGTAGACTATCAAAGGCTTTTTAAAATCGATGAAATTTAGTATGAGTGGTTGTTGCTTCTCAATATGTTCCTCCAAAATTAGTCGTAGGGTAATTATTTGGTCTAAGCAGCTTCTCCCAGGTCTAAAACCAGCTTGTTCTTCTCTCAGGGTTGTGTCCACTGCCCTTTGATTCTATTAAGAATGATTTTGCAGAAAGTCTTGGTCATTACTGATAATAGGTGATCCCTCTCCAGTTGTTGCAATCTTTGAGATCATCTTTCTTGGGGATCTTAACAATTATTCCCTTTTTCCATTGATCTGGGACAGTTTCTTCTTCCCATACTTTATTAAATAGTTCTTGCACCTGGCTAATAGTTGTATCATCAGCCGCTTTGAGCATTTCTGCAGTAATGTTGTCATCACCCGCTGCCTTATTGTTTATCAAGGAATCGATTGCTTCCTTGACCTCAGCTAAACTTATCATTTCTTCGTTAATTGGTAGGTAGCTGTTTCTTGCCTCTTCGTCAAACTTGAGTAGTACTGGTGGATCAGGTCTATTTAATACTTCTTCAAAATGTTCTGCCCATCTTTTCTTCTGCTCGGTATCTGATGTTAGAACATTACCATCTTCACTCTTGATTGGGCCACCCTTTGAAACAAAAGTTCCAGTAAGTTGTTTTAGTGTGTTGTATAGCATTTTACTGTTTCCAGTCTTAGCTGCCTTTTCCCCTTCTTCAGCCAGTCGATTGACATATGCTCTTTTATCTCTTCTAGCAGCTCTTTTCACTTCCTTGTCTTTTAGTCTATATTCCTCTTTAGCTTGGATTTAATCTGTTGCATACTTAGTATTAAATATCGCTAGTTTCATCTTTCTTGAATACATTTCCAGGTGTCATCACTTATCCAGGGTTGTCTGTCTTTTGTCTTTAATCCTGCGCTACTATTTGCTGCCCCCAATAGTGTGTCCTTTATCTTAGTCCATTTGTCTTCAATGTTCTGTTCATTTTCACCATTGAGTAACTTTCAACCAAGTTCGAGCTGATATTCCTCTTTTACTTCTTTATTTTGTAGTTTGACTGTCTATTCGCAGTTGTTCTTTTTAGTATGGTGAATTTTCAATTTCAGTTTCAATTTACCTATGCATAAATTATGATCACTTCCTACATCTGCCCCTCTGTATGCACGAACATCCAGCAATGATGTTCTAAATTGTGTATTTATGCACATATGGTCAATCTGATTCCTGGTCACTCCATCTGGTGAGTGTCAAGTAAGTTTATGAATTTCCTTATGTGCAAAGATGGTACCTCAAATTACTAAGTTTGACAGCATACATAACTCTGTCAGTCTTTCTCCATTCTCATTCATTGTGTTTATTCCTTGTTTTCCTATAGCTCTCTCTACCCCTACATTATCACTTTCAACCTTGGCATTAAAGTCCCCCATTACTATTAACAGGTCATGTTTTTGGTTCTTGTTAATTCGATCTTGTAGTTGCTCATAAAATGTGTCATTCTTATCATCGTCAGCCTCGTTTGTTGGTGCATAACACTGCAGTATTGTCATATTGACATGCTTGGTACTGAAGCGGGCTCTAATTATCCGACTCGAGATGGGTTCCCATTCTAACATGCTCTTTGCTACTCTAGGTGTCATCATTATACCCACTCCTTCAAAATGCTTACCATCTTCTCTCCCTGAATATATGAAAGTTAATCCACTAACTACTCTTCTATCTGTTCCAGGCCATCTCACCTCACTTAACCCAGTATGTCCAGCTTGTATCTCTTCATTTCTTCTGCAATTTGGGCTGATTTTGTAGCCGTGGCCATCGTTCTCACATTCCAATTTTAGTGTGTGTTTTTGAGCCAAGTAATGTACGAGTCGGGTTGCTGACTTCCAAGCTGCTTTCATCAGCAACCGTCATTGATGCACTAGGTGCACCGCACACCACCTGGCTGGTCGGTTTAGCGTATGCGTCCTTTCTTGCAAGTTTCTGTAGCTCTTTCAATTTCTTGTGATGAGGTAGCTGGCCTCACGCACAAGTCCTCCTCCTTTTCATCCGGGCTTGGAACCGACATTGGCAGTTGAAGTCGATATGCAAGAGAATAAATATGATGACCAGGTGCTGATATGCAAGAGAATAAATATGATGACCAGATGCCGATATGCAAGAGAATAAATATGATGGCCAGAAGCCGATATGCAAGAGAATAAATATGATGGCCAGATGCCGATATGCAAGAGAATAAATAGAGCAGAAAGATGTATAATTATAATTGAATTACTTCAAAAGGACCTGGTATTGTAAGGTGTACACGTTGTCGCGGTATGCTGCGAAATTCACCTTTTGAAGTCCCTTTTAATTGGTTATCATAATTGTTCTTGACATATATTTGAAGCTTGATCTTATCAATTGGTTTGTGGTTAGTTCTTTTATTTTCTTGCAAATGGGATGCTGTTTTAAACAACACAATTTTTATGTCATACCATTTTTCAGACGTTCTATTCTGAGCAAGAATCCATTTATCAAAGTAAATTTATTGTTCTTGTCATTTTTCATGTCTCGGAACTGTACATAAAGACTGACTTGACATTTCAATGAAATATCCTTAGATTAGTATTGCTATTGCATTTATTGTCAAGAGAGAAGGACACAAACAAAAGGTCATACACTGTCTCAAACATATGAGAAATATTCAGCGGTCCAGATTTCTGTGTTTCAATTTCAATTTCATCTAATGTGTTGAGCATCTCCTGAGCTCTGGGTGTAAAAGAATGAATCTGTTGAAAATATGAAATACAACAGATGTTATCTGAAGGTAAATATGAAATACAACAGATGTTATCTGAAGGTAAATATGAAATACAACAGATGTTATCTGAAGGAAAATATGAAATACAACAGATGTTATCTGAAGGAAAATATGAAATACATCAGATGTTATCTGAAGGTAAATATGAAATACAACAGATGTTATCTGAAGGTAAATATGAAATACAACAGATGTTATCTGAAGGTAAATATGAAATACAACAGATGTTATCTGAAGGTAAATATGAAATACAACATATGTTATCTGAAGGAAAATATGAAATACAACAGATGTTATCTGAAGGTAATATGAAATACAACAGATGTTATCTGAAGGAAAATATGAAATACATCAGATGTTATCTGAAGGTAAATATGAAATACAACAGATGTTATCTGAAGGTAAATATGAAATACAACAGATGTTATCTGAAGGAAAATATGAAATACAACACATGTTATCTGAAGGTAAATATAACACAATGTTAATTCAATTAAACTGTTATGCACATGTTTCTGTTTGGAAATCAAATATTTATCATTTTTTGCTAATCCTTTCCATTACACAGTGATTATGTCCTACTTGACCTCTCAGATTTTCAGTTATATTTTCAAAGTATTTCAGTTTGGCTTCACATATATTACTGTATATTAACTATATATATATATATACAATTTGAGTTTAGTTAAAAAACAACCGGAAAGATACAAAAATTGCTCAATGAATATATTAGAATTTACCATTGTTGACTCTTCGTGGAAAATAAGAAATGCAAATTCATTTTTCGGGTTCATCTGAGTCTTGTGTAGTACAAACATCTTGATAGCCCTCTTTGCCAGCTCTAGGCCTGTATACTTATCTCTTGAGAAAGATGTTAAAACAAGCAATTGACACACAATATTGTTTCAAAGATCAGATGGCAATTCATTCTATTAAAACAAAACAACAGGCTATAAATATATATTTTCTTCTTTTTTGAACGCTCCGTATCGACCACTTGTTAAACCATTCTTTGTGATTTGTATGTGATCTAAGCGTAAGAGTGATTGTACGCTGTGTCAGTTATGCGCTTACAAGCAGGCCAGCACATCCAATTTCTGCGATGCTTTTTATTTACTAGGATAGCTTCCTGGGCCCTACCTCAGTCGTCTTTTACGACATGCCTTGTAGGTCGCAGTGTTACTGTTCTTTGCTGCCCTTGATGGTCCCGGCAACCAACGAGTGATATATATATATATATAAATAAGCACATCAATAAACATACACATGGTCACAAAATAACTATAAACAAACACATAGTAACATGAATAACTATAAACAAACACAAGAACAGAAATAAACTACACATACAAGAACAAGCAGAACTAACACTTTATGGTACAATAGCCAACCCCAAAGTGCTTGAACAATAATTCATCTTATGTGATTAAATCTTTAAATAGCAATGACATCAAATTCAGTTGATAATGTAAATATATTTTTATCCATGGGCATGCAGGAGTAAGAGGTAATGAACGAGCTGATAGACTTGCTACAATATCAGAGGGAGCTTCAATGGGCCGAAATGACTTTGTTCAGTCTTAGGATAGCCAATCCTATGTCCTCATTTCCTGTGCCACCTGTACTGTCTTCCCAGTTTCGAGTTGTGATTTCTGTAGCCATCTAGTGTTTTACGGGTGGGTAGCTAGCCCGCACCCAACCTCCTTAGTTGCATCTTCGACATACATGGCAGGTAACAGTGGTTCTATTCTTTACATCCCAATTTGGGCCCCAGTAACAACTCAAGCGATAGTAATCATACAATAAGCTTAAAGATGTGGAGTAGTGCAGTTTGCTCTTCTTCTTCAATGATCAGGCCAGATCTCTTGACCTTGCCCAATGCTATGTAGTGGTATCTGACAGCGCACTTGATCTCTTGACCTTCGCCCAATGCTATGTAGTGGAATCTGCAAATGTTTGTAAGTTGTTCTTTTGTTCTGTATAATCTATTCCATTTATCTGGCCAGAGAATCTTTCTGATGTCATCTAGTGCTTGGCACCTGAAGAGGTGGTGGTGAACGGTTTCGTGATGATGTGCACACAGCTGGCACTCTGGAGTTTGTTGTGGTTGAATTCTGTTCAAGTAATTAAGTGGTGGGTTCGGAGTCTAAAAATGGTGCTCTGATCTCTTCTTGTGAGGTTGTTTATGTGGTTAGGACTGGCCATATGTCTGTAAACCTCTCTTCCTGTGTCTCCCATGGCCCATCTGTTCAGCCAAATTTCTTTATTTGTTGTGGCTAGGATTTGCTTTACTGTATGGAGAGTTGTTGCTGTGATTGGTTGTTCTTGTGTTTACCCTTTCTTGGCTAGCCTATCTGCTTTATCATTTCCAGGTGTAATTGAATGTCCAGGGATCCAATGCATAGTTATTTTGATGTCATGTGATGTAATAAGTCTGTCAATATCTAGGGCTAGATGTGAGAGTTAAGATTTACAATGTCTACCATCTTCTAGAGCTTGAAGGGCAGACATTGAATCTGTGAAATAATAATATTTGTACCTTTAATGGAAATACATAAAAAAAAACAGACTTCAGGTGGTACAAAGCTGCTTCTAACGCATGAATTTCAGCCTCATAATTGGAGCATACCTCCCTACACGCACCAGACAGCTTTTCGGATGATCTGCCTGGGTACTGTATATATACTTCGTAACCTGCTTTGATGGTGGCTTCAAAATGCAGATCATTGTAGGCATCAATGGGTCTTTGAGGTGATAAGGGTGACTGGGTCGGAGCATTTGTTTGCTTCATCTATCAATTATGTTCTAATTTTGGGTGTATTCAAGAGTGTATGTGTTGGTAAGTTTGCTATTACTCTCTGTAGTTGTCTTGTTTCTGGAAGGTGGTAACTGTCTTTGATTTCACTGACGTGGTGGAGGATTGACTTTTGTTTAGCTCTGTTTCTCTGTTGCTAATTCTCAAAAAGCAGTTTATTAGAGGGTGAGCTTGATGCATTCTGCAGTTTGCTCTAAAACATGGAAAAAAGATCCAATATGTTTCCATGCCAATAAAAGACAATTGAAAGGTGAGCCCTATTGCATTAATAAGTATTGCCAGTTAAATATTCTATTTCAGATTATAGTTAAGAGGATAGAAAGAAAGTTAGAATATGAAATGTAGGCGCATTTCAGACATGCACGAGGTCAGACATACAGAGTCGAGAATCCCATCTTTAATATAAGAAACATCTTTGAGAAATGGATATCCATACTTGTTTTATAGACTACATAGGTTCTTCGAATATGTACACCAAAAGTTGTGGAACAAAATAAGTGACATGGGGGTTTCCATCACATTTCATCCACCTAATCAAAACATTTTATCAAGAACAAGCAGCTACTGATGAAACATTAGAATGGTCTTAGGTGCAAAAATTAGTACAGTAAGATTACATCCTATCCAAATACTTATTTCAAATCTATGCAGAAAATGTGATAAATAGACTCGATCAAAACCACACATACTTTAATCTGTTCACAATTGATGGAAATATAATTCCAGCTCCCTTTCAAGTAGTAGAAAGGGATTAGAACAGCAAATCTTTTCTGTTAAAAAATTCAGCAAGGACCAGAACCTTTTCATGCATATAAAGAAAAAGAAGATTATGACCACCGACAAAACAAAATGCAAACTCAAAATCATCATCAATAATGATTGGTTATTAAACTGAGATCATTGCACTCAGGCCAGACCCATAGGTGCTCAGTCTCCCCAACAGATATTGAAGAGTATGCATACTGATCAATAATGAAGAAATTGAAAATGTTACACATTTTCTTCTTCTTTGCGTTTGTTCTTTGCGGTCAAATTTATCATTTACACATTATGAATATCTTAGCTCTGCAATTAACAACAATGGAGACTGTACAAAATAAATCTAAATGAGACTAACCATAGCAATTCAGAGACTAAATGGTATGAAGACCAAATGACATAGTACAGGTAAAGAAAATTAAAACTTCTGATGACATGCATTTAACCTGTGGCCGTATATATGGATGTGAATCATGGACAGTTACATAAGCATTAAAGGAGAAAATCATATCTTGTGAAACAAATTTCTACAGAACAATTCTTCAAACATTCTGTACAAAGAGAAGTAAAATATATACACCCTAAAAACAATATCATGTCTCCAAAACTGAAATATTTTGGTCCCATTCTTTTTTTTCTTCTTCTTTGCGTTCGTTCTTTACGATCAATTTTAATCACTGTGATATGTTTGATCTTTGCCAATAACGTGTATATGTTGCACATTGGTTTGGTAGGCCCCTAAACACATAGACTTCTACACATTTAGGACACATGCATCCGATTTCAGCCAAACCTCCTTAGTCGCCTCTTACGACATGCGTGGCAGGTAACAGTGGTTCTATTCTTTACACCCCAAATTTGGGCTCCGGTAACCACTCAGGCGATTGGTCCCATTAAACGTCACAGTTGTTTAGAGAGAGCAATAATAGATGGCATGTCTCCTAGAAGATAATAGATGGTGTGTCCCCTAAAAGACAAGGCAGGGAATGAGCATGATGATAGCGACAACCGGAGATTAAGGAAGCCTTGAACAGAACAATGAAGGAAATGGGAAATAGAGATTGAGTGGCAATCAGGTGGATGTGATTTATTTTCGTGTCCACCACTTGTAATTTAAATCTCCAAGTACCTCTGAAGACATAGAAGGCACGTCTCTATGGTAGGGGACACTAATAATAAGACCAGCAGGCCTTCACGGAAAAATTAGTTAGAAGCACCATACCAGGCACCCTGACTATGTCTGAATTAATAGCATGCAAACTCACTAAGAAGAGGATCTCCAAGTAAAGGATAAGGAAACCTGTAGTCCATCCGCATACCAACAATTCTTGGGCCCAAGTTGGCATCAAGTCGGAATTAGCATAGAACGTGAATATTAGCAAAGTATGTTATTGACTTCACTATCAGTGCCCTGGTGGCTGTGATGAGAACAACATTCTGCACAGAACATGCTAGACGAAGAAAGGTCATGATAGTGTGTTTTAATATGTGTTTCTCATTTATTTGCTTGAACTAATATTACCCTGCTCTTGATTTAAATACTGTTGTGTCCATCTCTTCATTCAAATCCAGGCAAATAATCTGAAAGATAATAAAAGATATGTAAGGAAGAATCAAGAGGTGCACAAACATTTGTCTTCAGAAAATACTAGCTAGACAAAACGTCCAAAAATTTGGAGATCTATTGCAGTTAACCATGACAGTTGGAATCCCTGTGCAGACTTGTTAGGGAGAAGTTTTTATCAAGCATGTCATGTTGTAAAGGTCTGTTATTGATACTAAAAACTATTCTCTGATCTGTTCTGCTTGATGTTAACTTGCAGCAAAGTGGATTATTGGCAAGGAACTGACCATTATGATATTAACTTACTATTAATAATAATACAAAAATAATGCTGCTTTTTTGCACAAAAACTAAGCATACTTTTATTTAACTCGACCGTATACATCACTAATTTGTTAGGACTGTTTATGTATGTAAAATTTACATTTGAGTTATTATAGCAATTGAAATGTGAGATTTGCTTATGCTTGAATCAGCTCACACAGGGTGTGGGGAGGGTGTTTAAATATACTACAATAAGTTTGTTTCTTTGCAATGTCACAAACTAATAAAGCAAACAATTTACAATAAGAAGACAACAAAAATTATCACACTATATAAACTAGATATCTATCTTCATAGTTTAACAATGTCTCTTGCATCAACAAGTCAAGAAAAAGTGGTTGGAATAAACACAACGATTCATAAAAGTCATGTTACTCTAGTATTTAATAGGTAACTGATTGTTCTCATAACATCCTCATGAAGACAGCTAACTGTTCTCATAACATCCTCGTGAAGACAGCTAACTGTTCTCATAACATCCTCGTGAAGACAGCTAACTGTTTCAGCGTATGTCTAAGAGTGTACATATTGATGAACATAAATTCCTTACTATATCACTTTGGAGCAAAGATGCAGGGAACAGGAACAGCGATTCAGCACTGATCAAGATCCTGCTCCACCTCTTTATGGTCACAATGGAAAAAAGTCTCAAACTTTGAAGTCTTGCAACGGGAGTGGAGATCAAAGGAGAAAACTGTCATTAAAAACAGTGTAGCTGCAGGAAATTAGCAAACAACTGTGCATGGTAGGAAAACTGCTTACACACTACATGAACAACATCCTGGAAACAAACTCACTGCTCAAGGAAAAGTCAAAGTAACTGATAAGTGTCAAGTAGACCATGCAAGCACGGCTGATGTTGGTCTCACCAGTAGCCACCAAGTTTGTACCACAATATGAAATAAAAAGAGTGGAAACCAATACTAAAAGTGATACTTGTTTTCAAATGACTGTGGTGGTGATCCTGTACCTGAAAATCTTTCCCTCCCAAAAATAGCTCAATGCCAGGGACATCTGTTATAATTCTACTAAATAACAGGACCTGGGTTCTGCAAAAGCTGGCCTGGTTCGGTGATAGTCAGACACAAGAAACCAAAGTCCCATCAAGTGTGATCCCTAGACTGGATCATTCTCTCTGATAAAACAGCTCAGCGTCCAGTAATTTGACTAAGATGGCCACCAGATTCAGAAAAAAGTAGATGTCGGTGTGATAAATATTTTGTATTCACTGACTACAGTAGTGATCCCCTAAATCAGGAACACTTCCCAAGAGATAATGTCTGGGGCACAGATTTGCACATCTTGCAGAAAGCTTTAGAATCTCCTGGGTATGAAACAAATGAGATATCTCCCAAGTGTGCTATATAGTAAAAATGTGAAAACTTGTACTTTCTTGGTGTTTGAAACAACTATGCTCACATTAGATGCCACCTTTACTTAGCAAGTTTTGAATCCAAATATTGTTTATCACAGTATAGATGAGTTACCGGATATATGCATTGACAGTGAAATACAGTGAGAAAGTGTTGCTAGAAGCTCTAGTCATCGGAAAAGGGTTTAATGAACTGATGTCACTCATAGCGCCCCAGGCAGACCCAAAGGTGCTCAGTCTTCCCCAACAGACTTTGAAGGGTATGCATACTGATGGTGCCTGTGGCTCACTGGTTAAACACACTTCTCTCTCTGAAGAGAGAAGTCAACTAATCATATGCAAACAACCATTGGCAGCAGAAAATAGTATAGGAGACAAACCTGAAAGAAAAGAAAACCTGATCCGCGTCAGTTACAACATACAAATAGTGATAACTATGTGCACAAACACAGAGATATGAACATGCAACAATAATAAAAGTTGCAACTGTCAACTGAATCAGCCTGTCTTGACAAGCTTGATCATCTAGCATGACCAATGACCTGAATGCATAAGAACTTTTCAATAATACATGGACCGAGAGTTGGCCAAAATAACTGTCTTAATACAGATTATAGTGCGTTTCAAAATGATTTTCCGCGGGGAAAATTTAATATCTATGCAACCGCTTGACCGTAATTGTTGTAACTTTGCATATGATCTAATGATTGTAATGTCCTGAGGTTGATATTTTTTTACTCAATAACAAAGGTATGGTTTAAAATTTTCTTTATGTAAAATATATAAAAGTGACCATCTCCTTAGCCAACCATATAATGAGAAGTATTACCCTTCATATTTGTGAGATGTTACAAGTTCCACGACTTGCACGTTTTTCATGTGGATTTTAATCGCTTTATCCCACTTTAAAAAAATGTATAATGATCCTTCCGGTGTGTTTAGTTACAATTTACCCTTTGTGTTTTCAGAGCATAGGTGTATTACAAAATGTTTAGTATTCTAGATTTGTTATACAATGGTTATGAAAATCAAGTTTCTTACACTGCATACAGTGGCTGTGAAAATGTATAAATATTTTATCAGAGAATCTAATCGTGGAAAACTGTATCGGAGTATATCAAATCCTGAACAGAGAACTATGGATGCTTTGGGCTTAAGTAAAGATATCTACATAAATTACTCAATGTTAATGGAGCTGTCCGTACAGTCAATACATTGACTCAAGGCAGAAAGAAAGTAGTAGACAATTTTGACAGGGATGTGATTAGAAGAGAAATTTGCAGAATGTTCGATTCCAAAGAAACTGTGACACTAAGAAAGCTGAAGATTAGGTTAAGAATACACAATGACATTGATTTATCGAAATCAACGTTATGGAGAACTGTTACAAGCATCGGCTTTACTTTTAGGAAGTACGCTAATGGGAGAAATGTCATATGCGAGAAGCCGCATTTAGTACGTCTGAAAAGTAAATATTTAGGTGAAGTACGGGAAATGCGCAATCAAGGTTACGATATTGTGTATGTGGATCTTCTTCTTCTTCGCGTTCGTTCTTTACGACCAATTTTAATCACTCTTTGTGATATGTTTGATCTTTGCCAAGAACGTGTATACGTTGCACATTGGTTTGGTAGGCCCTAAACGCAAAGACTTCTACACGTTTAGGACACGTGCATCCGATTTCAGCCAAACCTCCTTAGTCGCCTCTTACGACATGCATGGCAGGTAACAGTGGTTCTATTCTTTACACCCCAAATTTGTGCCCGGTAACCACTCGGGCGGTGTATGTGGATGAAACCTGGATCAATTTTCACCACACTAATGAAAAGGAGTGGCAGTTATTCGATGGAACAATTAAACGATATGTACCTAGTGGAAAGGACAACGTCTGATAATGGCACATGCAGGCAGCAGACAAAATGGGCTGGTTTTCTTCTTTTTTTTTCGTCCGCTTTCAACTCAGACGAAGTTCCATCTCTGAAACTGATTTTTGCGTGAAAATCTGTTTTCCAATTTCTTACAATGGCAGCAGCGTGCACATTGTAAATTACTTTACACTGGCAGCCGTGTGCTCAATATACTCGTAATTAGTATTCCCTCGCCATACAGGCAGATTTTCTCCGACTTCAGAGGTACTCACGTTATCGTCCTGAGTAAGACCAGGGACTCGAACAAATGCCGGTACTCGAACCCGAGCTATGAGGCGTCTCACAGCTAGCAGGATAGCTACTATCAACTACTCTAGGCAGTCCCCCAATGGGCTGGTTAAAGATGCTGAACTTATTTTCACTTCCAATTATACGCACAACAGGGACTATCATACCGAGATGAACGGTAACATATTTAGAGATTGGATTGAACATACTCTTCTTCCGTCCCTAGACAGACCATCCTGTGTGATAATGGACACGCATCATACCACAACACTGTGTCAGAAGAAGACAAAATCCCGACATCTTCGAGTACAAAGATGCTATAAAACTTTGGCTCAGAAAGGAGAACATTCCATTTAACGAGGGTTTTTGAAGCCTGAATTACTATCTACTGTTAAAACATCACAGAAGACCAGGGTATTCCAAACAGACAAGTTGATTCAACAGCATGGTTATGTGTGTTTGAGACTACCACCTTATCATTCACACTTAAACTCAATTGAACTCATTTGGGCCAAAGTTAAAGGACTGGTAGCAGCTGAAAATAAAACTTTCAAGCTAAGCAATATGAAAGAACTAACATATGCAGCCCTGTCGAAGATAGACAGAGATTATTGGTGTAAATGCGAAGACCATGTCTTAAAGGAGGAAAATGACTACTGGGACAAAGATGGACTGTCGTTCGTGCAGCCAAGAATAGTCAAATATGTTAGACTCATCGGACTCCGAATAAGTGAGTAAACACTTTATATGATTTATATAATATGAGTTATGTTATCTCACCCTCCAAAATTCGAATTGGGTACTTTGTCATTAGCTGGCCGCAAAAAGACCTGAACAACGAGTTCGGTAAACCCGGTATCCCGTAGGCGTGTCGGGATTGTCAGTGATTTCCAAGGTCGAACAGTCTGCCGGTTTATTCCATTTTGACGTTTTAGGGTTTCATGTTGAAAAACCTTCGTTTCGCTTTTACAAAAATTAAGTAGTAACAAACAATCGCAAGATTTTATATTTTGTGGCAGGGTTAGGGTTAGGCAATTTCTGTGGTTTTTTCTATAATATAATTGTTCCTCCTTTCTCGCTGTATTTGTGTTGTTATCACTGTATATGTTCGACATACTATATTGACATACTACATATATTTTGTGGCAGGGTTAGGGTTAGGCAATTTCTGTGGGTTTTTTTCCTATAATATAATTGTTCCTCCTTTCCTCGCTGTATTTGTGTTGTTATCACTGTATATGTATCGACATACTATATTGACATACTACATATATTTTGTAGCAGGGTTAGGGTTCAGCAATTTCTGTGGTTTTCCTATAATATAATTGTTCCTCCTTTCCTCGCTGTATTTGTGTTGTTATCACTGTATATGTATCCACATACTAATGCTTGACCTACCTGGGTCCCAAAGTGGACTGTCCACGACTATTTACAACATATCTAAAAATAGATGACACTTTCCGACAATTTCTAAAAATAGGTCTTCCTGTCAGTTGTGGCCGGCTAATGACAAAGTACCTTGAATTGTATATACTGCCTATGCCGAAAATATGTGATTTTTAAATTTACGGTAAATTATTTTCTTCCAGCACCAAATAATTACTAGGTTTGAAAAAATCAAAGGAATTCGCCGTTGCAAGAAAAGTACACTACCTGCAACATTGAATTTTAGAAAATCGTTGGGACATCGGAAATACAACACCACATGCAAAAATCACGTTCATCCATGCAATGAATATGGAGATATTTGATTTGAGGTCAATCGTTGACCGAACGTTTTGAAACGCACTATAGTTATTATTCACAACTAACATTAGTAACACACTCATCTACTCGTATTATATATAATATACTAATATAAATATAGTACAGTACTTAATAGTTTAATTTTGTTTAAACACAAAGTCAAATATCTTAAACTTACAATTTTTTCGGGGCAATTCACATGAGGACATAAAACACTTTGTGGTTCATGTCTGGATTTTATTTCTGAAGAACACGATGTGCTGTTCTTTGCTTTTTCAAGTGTTGACAGTTTCTGGGCGTCTGTGTCATTCAAAATAACTGGACTATGACACTTACTTCCAGCTTCTTTACAACTATAATTATAATTAGTCAATGATGTGCTAGTTTTTACTTTCTCGGATGAGGAGTCCATCTGATCATTTGAATTTTCTGAGGAGTTGGTGACATTAACACATATTTCGCTTTGTATTTGAATATTGGGACTGGGGTTATTATAATCTGTTGTTAATTGCGATGAATTTGATAATTCATCCATGTCTTTTAATGAACTTTACAAGCACACAGTGTTTACTGACAAGGCGGAAATTTGTAGTGTGCGAATAATAACTATTCGTTTTTCGAATACCTATTGTCGGTTGAATCACGGCCTTCTCTATAATAGAGAAGGCCGTGGTTGAATTCAAAAGAATCGAGTAAAACCTAAGAAAAGTATTCGTTACTTTACCACACAGAAAAACGTATCTTTCTTTTTTATATCTTTAATCCTCATTTTCCTTACATCGTCAGGATAAGAAGAGATTTATAGAGGGGGCTTTCGTGTACGCTTCATAAGTAGTGTTTTTCGTCAATGCTCTTAACATTGCTCTTTGAGGCCCCACTATCTGTTAACTATTTTACATATTTGATCGATATATGTGATGACATAATAGCCGTCCATCGCAAGCGATGATGACAACAATCAGACGTGTACTGTTGCACCTCTCTGGTGTGTGCGGAGGTGACTGTAGAGTCAATCCTAGAACAGAATCCCGACCACAGGTGGGGCATACATGATCAAGGTTAGACATGTGCGTGTTGTGTGCTCTGTCTTTTCGCGCTGCTCGTTTTCTCTGTGACTCAACAATACGATGATTCTCAGCTATTCGGTTCCTCTTTTGTTGTTACAGCGCCACATTTGGCGATCTTGCGCAAGGATTCCCAGCACGTATTGTCTATATCGAAGCATTTCAGAGACACTTTAAGAGTGTCTTTAAAGCGTTTTTCTGTCCACCAGCTAAACGTCTGCCCCTTCAAGCTCGCCATACATCAACTGTTTTGGGATGCGTTTATCAGGCATTCGAGCAACGTGACCGACCCATCTCAGTTGGGCCTTCTGCAACAGGGTGTTGACGCTTGGGATCTTTGCTCTTGTGAGGACTTCGCTGTCTGGAATTTTGTCCTGCCAGTGTATTTTTAGTATTCTGCGTAGACAGCTTGTGTGGAAATGGTTTAATTTTCTTGCGTGTCTGCTATACACTGTCCATGTCTCGCTTGGGTACAGCAGCGTTGTTAGCACTATGGCCTGGTAAACTTTCAGCTTTGTGACTATGCTTATCCCTTCCGTTCCCACACAGTGACACGTAACCTTCCGAACGCAGCACTGGCTTTGGATATCCTATTGTGGACCTCAGAATCTATGTTTGCCGATCTGGATAGGAGGCTGCCAAGATAAGCAAAGTTGTCCGTTGACTGGAGACGCTGGTGTTTAATGTTGATGACTGGATAGTAATACTGTACTCTAGGGGCGGGCTGGAACATGACCTCTGTTTTTGGTGTTAATGGTGAGGCCAAACCTATCACAGGCCATTGAGAACTTGTCCATGTAAGTCTGCATTTCTTCCACAGAGTTGGTAGCGAGGGTACAGTCATCAGCAAACAACAGGTTTGAGATAGTTGATTCTTTTACCTTGGTGGAGGATTTTAACCTCCGAAGATTGAATAGATTACCGTCTGTCCTGTATCTAATCTTTACCCCATGTTCGTCGCCTTCCCAAAAGACATCCGTGAGCATGGCAGCAAACATCATGCTGAAGAGTGTTGGGGCCAGTACACAGCCCTGTTTGACGCCGTTGGTGACATGGAAGGCTTCCGACAGCTCCTCTTCGTCAAGTACACGTGCCATCATGCCCTCGTGAAACTGTTGGACGATCTTGATGAATTTCACTGGGCATCCAAATTTTTCTATGATCTTCCATAGACCCTCCCTGTTAACCGTGTCGAAAGCCTTTGTCAGATCGACAAAGACCATATAGAGGTTACGGTGCTGCTCTTGGCATTTCTCCTGTAGTTGGCGAGCAGCAAATATCATGTCTGCTGTTCCACGACCTGCTCTGAAGCCACATTGGGTCTCAGGGAGTAAGTCCTGTTCCAGGTGATCGATTAATCGATTGAGGAGGACTCTGGCCAGTATTTTTCCAACAATTGACAGGAAGGAGATCCCCCTGTGATTATCGCAGGCCTGGCGGTTTCTTTTCCGCTTGTACAGGTGGACAATAGTGGCATCCTTTAATTCCCGTGGCACACGTTCGTTGCACCAAATGGATGTAAATAACTCAGTCAATTTTAGCATCAGCGTGGGCCCTCCTTCTTTGTATACTTCGGTTGGTATTGAGTCCGCACCCGGTGCCTTCCCGCTGGACATCTGGCTTGTTGCCTTCTTGACCTCTGCTAAGGTAGGTGGAATATCAAGCTTGGCATTGATTGGGACCTGGGGCATGCGCTCTATGGCTTCATAACATATAGTGGATGGATGGTTGAGGACAGAACGGAAGTGTTCTGCCCAGCGGTTTAGTATCTGAGGCTTGTCAATTAGTAGCCTTGCTCCATCTGCATCGAGTATGGGAGTGGGGTGAGATTGTTGAGGGCCGTAAACAGTTTTAGGGCATCGTAGAAGCGTTTGGAATCATGTCTGTCTGCATATATTTGGATTTCATCAGATTTTTTGCTTAGCCAGGCGTCTTGCAATTTCCTGATTCTCTCTTGAGCCCTTCTCCGAGCATCTAGGAAAGCTGTTTTTTGGATGATGATGATGGGTCATTTTGATGGGCTCTGTATGTCTCATGTTTCGCGAGGAGAATAGACTTTATTTCTTCGTCATTTTCGTCAAACCAGTCGTGGCTCTTTGCGTACAGAGTGTCCTATGAGCTCAGAGGTAGATAGGTACACGGTGTCTCTGAGGGCAGTCCAGTCATCGTCCACGCTGGTTTTGCCAAACTGGTGGTCCTTCAATTTGTCGTCCAGGTCTCTTATTAAACTTTCGGTGACAGCGGAGCTTTTCAATTTGGAGACTGCCAGATTTTTTTAAGGTATCAGTATCAGCAGAGAATGGGTGCCATTAGTAAATAAATCATAACAAATTCAATTTTAAAGATATAGATCCCACATTTTCACACGTACTAAACAAATGATAAAGCAATCTAAAACAGTGATTGACAATGTAGTTCAGTATAGACAGGTAGGTAAGTGAGATTTTTGACAAGAAAAAAATATTTTAGTCTTGTGCAAAATATAGGTGTAACTTATTACACAATTTTACGACTGTAATTTTGCATGCATGTTAACATTAGGACTGCCTATAGCGTATACTAGGATAATTCCAATATCTTGAGTATAATTTTTTAATGATTTTTCAAAGACGACAATTTTTAACCCAAAAAAAAGACAATTTTCAGGTGGCAACAAAATAAAATCTATTCAGTGTATACTATTTATCCTAGTACTTGCCAAAATCACACAATCTGTGTATATGATGTTTAATTTTGAATGAATTTGACTGTACTATTTCATTAAAATTTTGTAATAAGTGACACCTAAATTTTGCACATGACTAAAATAATTTTTCTTGTCAAAAATCTCACTTACCTACTTGTCTATACTGAACTACATTGTCAATCACTGTTTTAGATTGCTTGATCATTTGTTTAGTACGTGTGAAAATGTGGGATCTATATCTTTAAAATTGAATTTTTATGATTTATTTACTAATGGCACCCATTCTCTGCTGATACTGATACCTAATGGTTTGCGAACCTGTGACGTTTTCTAGGCTTGATGCGGAGGTTGAGCTTTGACACGATCAATCTATGATCGGTCCAACATTCTGCTCCGCACATAGCCTTTGTGACTGACGTCACGTCTGTCACTTTTCCTTACGATGACGTAGTCAATGAGGTGCCATTGTTTGGAACGGGATGCATCCATGACGTTTTGTTTCGGGTTGGTAAACGAAACAAGGAGTTTGTGATTGTTAGGTCGTGGGCAGCACATAGTCTGAGTGATAGAAGGCCATTACTATTGCACTTGCACACGTCGTGTACTCCTAGTACTCCATCCCAGACCCGATGGTCTGTCCCTACTCTGGCATTGAAGTCCCGAGTATGATGAGCTTCTCAGACCTTGGGACCGCTGAGATGGCTGAGTCAAGGTCCTCGTAGAAACCATCCTTGATTTCGCTTGGATTTGTCATTGTCGGGGCGTAGACGCTGAGTAAAGTGGCACTCTTTTTCTCTAGTGAGATCTGAAGAGTCATCACTCTGTCACTGACACCTTTGGGAGTCTGGTGAGGCCGCGCACAAGATGAGAATTGACAGCAAACCCTACACCAGATTCCCGACGTTCTGTATTGGCTCTCCCACTCCAAAAGAAAGTGTAACCACCGCCCACCTCTGACAGCTGACCCCCGTCAGGAGTCTGGTCTCACTCAAGGCAGCTATGTCGATATCGTAGCGTGCCAGTTCTCTAGCCACGAGTGCAGTCCGTCTCTGAGGTCTTTCAGCTTTGTTGTTATCTAATAGCGTTCGCACGTTCCACGCGCCTATGGTGAGAGCTTTAAGCGTGTTCTTCATGTTGTGTGATTTGTGTTGTGTGTAGTTGTCTGAAACTGTAGCTTGCGCTGTATTTGGATTATAGTGAGGAAAAGTTGCGCTATTCGTCAACCTCACTCTCTCGTCCAGGACTATCTGTATCCAGGGCAAGACAAGTCAAGACGACTGGAGATAGTGCCATATGCAGTGGATGACCAGGGCTTTCTAAGTGCCTCGCCGTGCTCTATGCGGTCCACACCGCTCTTCTGTGATCCGCCTTTCTAACCGTTGAGCCAGCTAGTGGCCTCATCCGCGAAGTCAGCCGGATCCAGTCTTTGCATGCATAGGCAGACAGTGCCTAGATTACCGATGCTGTTAGACCCATCGGTTTCCTTCACCTGGTTTGACCACCGAATAGGCGATGTAACCGTTGTAGTCGCTGTGCATGTTACAGCTAAACTACAGGCAAGAGTTGTATGTTGTAGTCACGTTACAACTATTGTTGTAACGTGATGTGATGAACAGTAGCGGTGATAGTACACAACCTTGTCTGACTACTGACCCATTGTAGAACTTTTCTGATAGATCTGTAGTTGTTCTAACCGTACACTGACGTTTTATATAGAGGCTCTTGAATAGATTAATTAGCGAAACACGTAATAACAAAGTCAGTGGCGGTCCGTTGTCATTTTTCTTGGTGAGGTCAGACACAATTTTCGAAAAATCATGGTTTTTGAACTATTTACTATTATTTGTCTATTCAGTGAAGTTATTTCCCTTTCGAGAAAGAACAAATGCTTCTGTTCTGCAACAGTTTGATTTTAAAGAGAGTTGACTATTCATCATCATCATCAAATAGCTTGTCATGAGCAGAACTTTGCCACTCCAAAGTAATCCGAATTTTTCTCTCTCATAGGCCAGATGTTCTGCCTCTGCAGCTATCATGTTCAAACCATCAGTTACATCCCATCTTCTCCGTGGTCCTCCTCCTCTTCCTGCCGGCATGCCTTCCTCCGCGACGGTCCTCTCCAGTCCCCCCCTCCTGCCTCCCCATATGTCCAAAATATCTAAATTATGTCTTTCCCATCTCTAGCATCAGCCAGCTTTCTCTGGCCCTGAGTTCCTTCTGCATAGATTCACTTGCTCTCCTCTCTGTAGCATCAGCTAGCTTTCTCTGACCCTGAGTTCCTTCTCTCTCTCTCTTGCGTTCCCGGCCTAGCCTGATGGACCAACTTCTATCATGAATTTAACTGTTGTTTTTGGGACTCCGTTCCTCCGTACAGCTTTTCGCGAAGCTCTGTGTGTTTTGGCCAATACTCTTCTCGTATACCTGCTAAACGTGGACAGTCTTGCAAGACGTGTTCTGCCGTCATGTCTGCCATATTGCATGGGCACAGGCTAGTTGTGCCAATTTTAAATTTATGGAACATGTGGGCTCTGAGTTTGTTGTGGCCGGTACGGAGGCGAAATATGGTAACTTGTTCACTGCGCGAGAGACCATAGTAACCGTCACTGTCTGTGTACTGCGGGTGGTCTTTTGCCCACTTGCTTCGATAGTGCGAACCGATGGTTGTTTTGACTTCCTCATAGCTGATCTCGAGATCAGTCTGGGGTAGTCGCCCGCCCTCTTTGGCTAGCTTGTCGGCCGCTTCGTTTCCCTTAATGTTGCAGTGTGAGAGTTCCTTCTGCATAGATTCACTTGCTCTCCGCTCTGTCCATGACACATGGCGGACTCCTCTGCAACACCCATATTCAAAAGCACACATATGTTTTTCACTGCCTCATCAAATGTCCATGCCCCACATCCACACGTTGGCTATTAAATAACATAAAATCAAAGACAATTACATATTTTGGCCACATCAAACGACATGAGTGCCTAGAGAAGATTTAAAATTAAAAAAGTATTTCGTAATTTGTACGCACGCAACACCCCCGCATTACAGACTACACCTGCTTATCTATTCCGTATTCCGTCAGCGCGACTATATACATACATTGTGGGTGATTTTTTAATACATAATCTCTCTTCATAAACTTGTCAGCTGTGTAACTGAAAGAAAAAGTGTATTGTCGTTGACAAATGTATATTGGTGGAATAATAATTCCTCTCGTACCGTTATACGTTACATAAGGCCTGCAAGTAATTTCTCCATACCGGTCTATCCTGGGCAACTCGCTCAACCTCCTCCATGGAACTGAGACCGATATTTCCTGCCTCTCTCAGCAACGTTCGTTTCAGGGTCTCTTTAGGTTGTCCTCTCTTTCTTGAACCCTTTGCATCCCACTTCAATGACTGCTTTGATATTCGTTGATCATTTCTCCTCAAGGTGTGCCCAACATATCTCCATCTTCTCTTTCTTATAGCAGTTGTCACTAGTGGTTGACCAGAAATGTCTCTGATTTCATCACTTCTCTGAATTCGTTCCATTTTATATTCATTATTTTTCGCAGACATCTATTTTCAAATGCATTCATCTTGCTTTCTATATCTTTATGAGCACACGGAGCCTCTTTCAAGAACCCCAGAGGAAGCAATGGAAGTAACGAATATGATCAACAAATAAACAAGGAACAGGTATTAAGAGCTTCCGGAAAAACAAATAGACAAACACGGGACTCGAACCACTTACCCTAGTCCTTACGACACCAATCGCCTAGCCTAGCAATACGAGCGCTTATACGGACACAACCAATGAGCCATTCTTAGTCATTTTCCAACTCTCGCTGGCATATGTTAGGATTGATAAAACATTTGAATTGAAAATTCATAATTTAGTTTTAATACTATATAACTTGCAGTTCTATATTTTATTTAGACTTTTAAAAGCTGATGTTGCTTTGCCAATTCGTATCATAATTTCTTTTTAACATTTCCTGTGCAATCAAAGTGGCGTCTGTGGCCTAGGGGTTAGTGACTCTGTCTATTAACCCCGACGTTCTGAGTTCGAATCACGCTGCGGACAGTTTGCTGGCAAATTGTTTCCGAGGACGATGGCGCCACCCGTTCAGAAAGCAATGGCAAACTACTGAACGTATAAGTGGTGCCTAGAAAATCAACGACTTGTTTACTGTGGTTGATGGCTACGTCCTTTGGAATATGCCACGATTTTCATGCAATCAAAATTGCTACCTAAATAGGTGAACTGCTCTGTTATTTTTATCATTTTAGATTCCAGTGTGATATCTGCATTACTTGCCATAGATGTCTTCATTATATTTGTTTTTTCATAGCTTATCTGCAGTCCAACTTTTGATGCTATAGATGACAAGTTGTCTGTTTTTCTTTGCATATCTTGGTTGTTTCTACCTTAACAAGGCAATATCATCTGCAAAATCCAAATCTTCTAGTTGACTATTTTCTACCTAATCGATGCCATTTTCGCCCCTGCAACATTTTCGCATCACCCAGTCAATGGCCACTCCAAACAATAGCGGAGATAGAATACAGCCTTGCTTTATTCCGGTTTCAACCATAAACCAGTCGCTGTGTCCACCATCAGTGCGAACTGCACACTGTGAACCATCATAGAGGCTCTTAATAATGTTTATTATTTTGTCTGGTATTCCATAGCATCTCAGAATATTCCACAGAGAGATTCTGTGTAGACTATCAAAAATTTTTTTAAATCGATGAAATTTAGTATGAGTGGTTGTTGCTTCTCAATATGTTCCTCCAAAATTAGTCGTAGGGTAATTATTTGGTCTAAGCAGCTTCTCCCAGGTCTAAAACCAGCTTGTTCTTCTCTCAGGGTTGTGTCCACTGCCCCTTTGATTCTATTAAGAATGATTTTGCAGAAAGTCTTGGTCATTACTGATAATAGGGTTATCCCTCTCCAGTTGTTGCAATCTTTGAGATCACCTTTCTTGGGGATCTTAACAATTATTCCCTTTTTCCATTGATCTGGGACAGTTTCTTCTTCCCATACTTTATTAAATAGTTCTTGCACCTGGCTAATAGTTGTATCAGCCGCTTTGAGCATTTCTGCAGTAATGTTGTCCTCACCCGCTGCCTTATTGTTTATCAAGGAATCGATTGCTTCCTTGACCTCAGCTAAACTTATCATTTCTTCGTTAATTGGTAGGAGCTGTTTCTTGCCTCTTCGTCAAACTTGAGTAGTACTGGTGGATCAGGTCTATTTAATATTTCTTCAAAATGTTCTGCCCATCTTTTCTTCTGCCCGGTATCTGATGTTAGAACTTAACCATCTTCACTCTTGATTGGGCCACCCTTTGAAACAAAAGTTCCAGTAAGTTGTTTTAGTGTATTGTATAGCATTTTACTGTTTCCAGTCTTAGCTGCCTTTTCCCCTTCTTCAGCCAGTCGATTGACATATGCTCTTTTATCTCTTCTAGCCGCTCTTTTCACTTTCTTGTCTTTTAGTCTATATTCCTCTTTTGCTTGGATTTAATCTGTTGCATCCTTAGTATTAAATATCGCTAGTTTCATCTTTCTTCTTTCTTGAATACATTTCCGTCATCACTTATCCAGGGTTTTCTGTCTTTTGTCTTTAATCCTGCGCTACTATTTGCTGCCCCCAATAGTGTTCCTTTATCTTAGTCCATTTGTCTTCAATGTTCTGTTCATTTTCACCATTGAGTAACTCGAACCTATTCTTAAGTTCGAGCTGATATTCCTCTTTTACTTCTTTATTTTGTAGCCTTTGACTGTCTATTCGCAGTTGTTCTTTTTAGTATGGTGAATTTTCAATTTCAGTTTCAATTTACCTATGCATAAATTATGATCACTTCCTACATCTGCCCCTCTGTATGCACGGACATCCAGCAATGATGTTCTAAATTGTGTATTTATGCACATATGGTCAATCTGATTCCTGGTCACTCCATCTGGTGAGTACCAAGTAAGTTTATGAATTTCCTTATGTGCAAAGATGGTACCTCCAATTACTAAGTTTGACAGCATACATAACTCCGCCAGTCTTTCTCCATTCTCATTCATTGTGTTTATTCCTTGTGTTCCTATAGCTCTCTCTACCCCTACATTATCACTTCCAACCTTGTCACAACAGAGATGAAGTGTCTACGCAGAATGCTAGGTGTAACAAGAAGAGACCGGTTGAGAAATGAAGACATCAGGAAAAAGTGGGTACAACATCAGTACTAGACTTCATCAAGAAACAACAAATTAAATGGTTCGGTCACGTAAGCAGATTACCATCAGACAGTGCACCCCAAAGAGCAATGCTGCTCCGATACAATGGGTACAAAGCAAAAGGCCGGCCACGCAAAGATGGACCTCAGAGATAACAGAGGCGACGAAAGAGACTATCTACGAAGCGCATACTAGGGCCCGTTTTAGAAATCTCTTCCTGACCTGACGCTGTGAGGCATACAGGATTCGAGAAAGAAGAAGAAGAAGAACTTTGGCATTAAAGTCCCCCATTACTACTAACAGGTCATGTTTTTAGGTCTTGTTAATTCGATCTTGTAGCTGCTCATAAAATGTGTATGTCTTATCATCGTCAGCCTCGTTTGTTGGTACATAACACTGCAGTATTGTCATATTGACATGCCTGGTACTGAAGCGGGCTCTAATTATCCGACTCGAGATGGGTTCCCATTCTAACATGCTCTTTGCTACTCTAGGTGTCATCATTATACCCACTCCTTCAAAATGCTTACCATCTTCTCTCCTTGAATATATGAAAGTTAATCCACTAACTACTCTTCTCTCTGTTCCAGGCCATCTCACCTCACTTAACCCCAGTATATCCAGCTCGTATCTCTTCATTTCTTCTGCAATTTGGGCTGATTTTGTAGCCGTGCCATCGTTCTCACATTCCAATTTTAGTGTGTGTTTTGAGCCAAGTAATGTACGAGTCGGGTTGCTGACTTCCCAAAACGGCTTTCATCAGCAACCGTCATTGATGCACTAGGTGCACCGCACACCACCTGGCTGGTCGGTTTACCGGTATGGCGTCCTTTCTTGCAAGTTTTTGTAGCTCTTTCAATTTCTTGTGATGAGGTAGCTGGCCGCACGCACAAGTCCTCCTCCTTTTTCATTCGGGCTTGGAACCGACATTGGCAGAGTTATTGGTGGAATAGGCTATTCCATAAACTATTCTGTGATGATTACTAACATATTTCTATTATTTTCTATAATTGTACACTATTTTTATATATAATTCGTGATTCAGTCGATAATGAAAAGGACTATTTAATTAAGAAATGAGTTGATCGCGTAATAATAAATTCAACTACCGGAAAAATGAAAATGACGTTATTGTTTTGACAAATATCATTGCAGGTAGACGTCAAATGTCAAAGGTCGCAATGTTACATCGTAGATAGGCACATTTTAAAATTAAATGCTGAAAAATAGTGCTCTGTAATATGCGTGAATGTATTCAGACTGTATATAATATGTATGCAGAATAGGGCAAGCGAAAACATCGTTCCTGAAACTGAGAAGCATTATCTGTAACAAGTCCTTGTCAATCCCGTTCAGAATGCGAGTTATTTAGTGCCACACAGAACCAATACTGACATACGGATGCGAGTCATGGACAATGAACACATAGATCGAAAAATCTCTGAGGGCCACAGAAATGTGGTTTTACAGAAGAATGATGAGTATCCCATGGACTGCTAAAATGACTTATGTTGAGGTGTTGAATGAGATCAAGATACAGAGAAAGCTTATTATCAATATAAGAAAGAGGCAGTCATCATTTTCGGGCATGTGATGAGGAGGGAAGTTTAGAACACATTTTGACAACCGGTAAAATCGAGGGTAGACGAGACAGAGGAAGACAGAGAGAGTAAATTTTGGATGGCCTGACATCATAGCACGGTAGAGCGTCAACATCTGAGTTGATAGCAAACACCAACTACAGAGATTTGTGAAGATCCATGATTGCCTACGCCAACCGGCACGGCACCATGATGATAATGATATAATATTTTTCAAAATGATATTTTATATGTTATTATGATTGTTATATTATTATGATATAATATTTATATTTTAATGTTACATATTCAACTTTCAAAACTTATTAGTGTCAAGTTAAAAGTAATATTTATAAAGAAATAATTTATAAAATAATAAGTACACGTTACTCATTTATGGTTTGGAGGGTAGACCTTACTTGCCCTTAATGAACAGGGGCGTATACTAATTAGGGAGAAAAGATGCTGAATTTCAGACAGTGTGATGTTTTAGTGTTATATATCAACTTTCAAAGCTAATCAATTTCCACTGGCCCTTAATGACGATCCGCCCCTGAACAAAGTACTGTAGTTTTACAAAAACATTGACAATACACAGCAACGTTTCGACCAAAAGGCCTTTATCAAGCCCACGATACAACAGGAGTGGCAAATTTCACAGTACACTACAAATAGACTACGACAGAGAAATTCCAACGGTCATAAAATGAAAATATGTGACTGAAAACGAATAACGAAATAAATGCAGAGAAACTAGTGGAAAAAGTGAGCATCTGTAGTTCAAGCAGAAGTGAGCTCGATCACAAACCCAGGCGTACCTGGTTCAAACCCCACGGTGGGCAAGTTTGGAAGCAAATTCGTTTCCGTGGGATTTTTACAAAAGGTATAAATCCGTTCAGAAAGCAATCGCAAACTGCTGAACGTATAAGTGGTGTCTAGAACATCAACGACTCGTTTACTGTGCTTGGTGGCTACGTCCTGTAAAGGATATGCCACGATTTTCATTTCATATACATTGAACATATATACATATAGAATATGGAGCATGAGAAGAGAAAGTAATAAGAAGCATAGGAATGTTGAGCGTTAAGTCCATGAGGTCGCAAGGTACCATATAACGAAATAAAACGATTCTCCAGAACAAATTGACTAAGATTATCAGAAGAACATGATCGGATGGCCGTGACCTGGACGTCGCGAGCTCCCAAATGGTCAGTTCCATTGAAATAAGTGGTTACAGGGGTCACAGAGCATTGGCGTATATCGCGTAAGTGTAGGACGAAAATGTCACTAAGCATTTTGTCCGCTTCTTCGATATATGCATTGTCACACCGCTTACAATTGATGGCGTAGATTATATTGCGGGACTCACATGTGAATCCATCTTCAATAACAAACGTGGCTAAAAGAAAAGATACAGTACGAGTCTGTATCACAAAAGCACACGTATTGCAACGCCGACTGCCACACTGGACAGGGCCAAAATGACTCTGGACATTGGATTTGAGACGACTGTGTATCAACATATCCTTAAGACTTCTGTCCCGTCTGTAAACCGCCAAAGGATAGTTTGGGAAGACTGAACGTGTCTCAGGATGTGACTTGAATAAAACTTTTTTTACCAGTGAACTATGAGGGTGGAAAGTTAAGATAACTATTTTTAATCGTGGGCTTATTCAGCACAACGAAATGGTAGCAGACTGCATAAGAACTGTGGCACTTTCGAGACAATGACACCGAGCAGGACTATGGAGATCACCGCTGCCTCCAAGGCTCTGTCATGGTGGCTGAGCAAAGTTAACCCATACGATTATCATATCAGACTCGGGGTCAAAGGCGCATAGGAACAACGTCGTGCAAGGATTAGTAAGCTGGCACTAACCAAGATCCTCCCTCACCTCCATGTTTGACCTGAAACAAACAACTGCATTGTCTGGCTAAGTGGGTAGGGATCGAGGGAGAGCTACTCTGGTATAAGTAGTGGTGCAAGAGCAGTTACGCTATACGAGATCTACTCGCAACACAGACGAAAAGAATCCCAGAGTGACTGTTTCTGCACGTCTCTCCCGACCGATGGGAAAAGCTTTTTAAATAAAAATGAATCGTAAGAAATGACAAGGTACGAGTCGTCAGAAGATTCATGTCCCCACGAAACAATGGTTGCACCAAATTTGACAGCTCTCGGCAAGAATCGTCGGAAATGAGGCAATGTGTCGTGCGACACAAGGGAAGATTGCAGTAAACTCCGTCTCAGAGGCCATGCGCAGATACATATATCGGGTAAAGTTGACCGAGCGCAAATCCTAAAGTTGCGTTCTTCTGCCTAACGAAATTGCCTTTCCTAGAGCAACCGGGCACGGTACTGTTGCACTGACAACTAGCATCCCCGGAGAAACTGGGGCGGGTAACATTGGCGAGCGCAAAATTCAAGTTGCGCTGATAGCTCCCAAATGGAACAACCCTCTGGAATATTTGTGTGCAGTTCCAGACCAGTGTTTCCCATGACCACTAAAAATGCAGAGTAGAAACTGCAAATTGCCAAGTGCCAATACGCGCCTCGAAAAGGCTGAGAATGTTCCCACTCCGGAATAAACTCACAGTGGCTAGGAAAGTAAGGTCGGCAGTGTAAGAGTTTGACAGGTCGTCCAAATCCAAACATTGGCGAAGGTGGACACTTTTCACAGTGACCTACACGAGTAGGATGCTCAGATCAAACGAAAGACCAATTAAACAACCGAAAGCTGACCGAGCGCGTGACAAGCTTATGTGTCTCTAATGGCTGAAAATGTTCCTAATAGAAAGACTTCACATAGTCAGAGAGGGCGCATAGTGTGAACATACTCTTAGGCGAAGATCATAAAGCCCAAATATCAGGAAAAAATGATCGTTAAAGAGCAATGTACACAAGAAGCAGCAGGCAAGTTACCTTTCCAGTGACCAGTCCTAGAAGGGTTGTAAATGTTCCTAAACCGGAACGACCTCACCCAGTCAGAAAATTTGCACAGTATTAAGTGCACTTTGACGTAGATCCAAGTCCAAATATACGGCGATAAACGGATCATTAAAGAGAATTGTACAGCGACGGGAAGGAAAGTGTTTGACTGTCAGCAAGACAGACTCGAACATTTTCTAGGCCGAAAACTTCGGTTTTGGATGCACTCGTCCTACGTTAGTAGGGGCCTGGGGGAGCAACGTTCTAACCGTTCTTGGCAAAGACTGTTTATATATCACAATAAGAATGATCAAAATGGTCGAGAAGAACGAACGAAAAGAAACAAACAACAATAACAACTTGAAATCTCTCTCTCTCACGGAAATTCTCCCTCTCACTGAAAATCTCTCACTGGAGACTGAGATGTACAACTTCTAGTAGACAGTAGTAGTTCTCTGCGAGGGGAAACGCGGCTATTGTTCTACACTAGATCTGATGGTTCACTCTTTAACTTGGCTCACTTAAGAGCCAAGACAAAAACAACGGAAATTCTTCTCAAGAACCCCTTTTTTGCTGACGATGCTGCCTTAGTCGCCCACAGTGAGGCTACACTGCAATGCCTAATAAATCATTAGACCAAGGCATGAGACCTATTTTCTCTGACTATAAGTGTCTCCAAAACAGTTGTTTTATGTCAGGAAGGTAACACAACAAATATCACTTTAAATGGTAACACCAGTTCCAAAATTCTGCTTTCTTGGGTCCATGTTCACTGCCAGCCTTTCTCTTGATGAAGAAATCAACGCTCGTATACGGAGTGCGGCTACTACATACATTCGACAAGCTATCAAAGCGAGCGTCGGACAACACAAAACTGACATTGCAGACGAAGATTCAAATATATCGAGCCTGTGTAATTAGTTCTTTACTATATGTCTCAGAAGCATGGATATCCTACTCAAGACACGAAAGGAGACTTAACATCTTTCACCTTCTATGTCTCCGCAAGATTATGAACATCAGGTGGTACGACAAGATAACCAACTCTGAAGTACTGCAACGTGCAAACCTGCCTTCCATCATGGGCATGCTCAGCAGTAGACGACTAAGATGGTTTGACCATGTGAGAGGAATGGAAACTTGTCGCATACCAAAACAAATTTTGTTCTGTGAATTTTCGGAGTGGAAGAGGCACCAGAGCAGACCACAGCTCAGATATAAAGATGTCTGCAATGTCTCAATGAAAAACTTTTCTATAGGTCCCAGCACATGGGAGGGACTAGCTGATGACAGAGTTGTGTGGAAAGCGATATTGCGCAAGGGCGCAGTCTTTTCAGAAGAGACTTATGTACGAGCTGAACGACAAGAGAGAAAGCGAAAACTCAGAAGTTATCACAGTAAAACATTTGCCAATTGACCGTCTGTAAAGACGAAAAGGCCATATATATATTATCATTGAAAATGATTATGTTAGGACAATAGGGACTCAAATTAAAAAGTAGCATTTGCATGGACTGGGCATATCTCATGTGCGGAACATGTGCCTGTGTGTGATAGAGAGTTATTTAGGAAATATTGGGCTAGTATTGCGTTCTGTGTGTGATAGAGAATTTTATTAACACTCCTTGTCTCTGTAGTTATGCGTTCTGTGTGTGATAGAGAATTTTATTAACACTCCTTGTAGCTATGCGTTCTGTGTGTGATAGAGAATTTTATTAACACTCCCTGTAGCTATGCGTTCTGTGTGTGATAGAGAATTTTATTAACACTCCCTGTAGCTATGCGTTCTGTGTGTGATAGAGAATTTTATTAACACTCCCTGTAGCTATGCGTTCTGTGTGTGATAGAGAATTTTATTAACACTCCTTGTAGCTATGCGTTCTGTGTGTGATAGAGAATTTTATTAACACTCCTTGTAGCTATGCGTTCTGTGTGTGATAGAGAATTTTATTAACACTCCTTGTAGTTATGTGAAGAAAGAAGTTTTCCAAATTAAAATTAATAAAACACTACATCAACCAATAATGTGCCATGCCTGTCAGCGTAGGCGATCATGTCTCTCCACAACTCTCTTTGTTTGGTGCATGTAATTAGTTCTGACGTCGATCTTTTGTCGAACCATGATGTCAGGCCACCCAACGTCGCCTCCTTCTATCTTCCACGATCTCTCCTTTCCCGAATTTTACCTGCTGTTACCAAATGTTATAAGCCTTCTCTTCGCATTGTATACTCGAAGAACCTTGATTGTCGGATTCTTATTCTTTTGATAAGGTTTCTTTGTGCGCAGGCCTGTTTAAAAACCTCATCATTTGGGTTCTTCGCTGTCCATGGAATTTTCAGCATTCTTATGTAAAACCACATCTCTGTGGCTTCCAATAATCTTATTGATTGTTTGCTCATTGTCCATGACTCGCTGCCATACATAAGTATTGGTTCAATATAGCAATGGAGTAAAACTACATAGGAAGTCAATAAGCAAAACAAAACTTAGAAATCTGTCATTAATTTCTATTGAAGCTATATTGGCTGCCAATCTAGACTACACATCGCGAATTTGCTCAAGTTAGAAGCGTCAAACTGTAATAGATAGTTGATATTATTATTTTTAAGTAGTTTATATTTTCCAAATAAAAATAGTGTGAGTACATTTTGTGCAGAGGAAAAACGAATCACAATCGAAGGTTATTTTAAAGATTGATTGATTGATTGGGCCATTATCATTGCACTTCGGTGTGAAGCCATGTGTGCTCCGATCTCTTTCTTAGACAGGAGATCCACCTGCGGTGCACGAACTCCATAGCACCGGCGAGGGTCCCGATGTAATTTTAAAGATGGTGAAGATATTTTTGTAGGGAATTGAATTTTTACCTTTTTCTACTGAGATTTGCCTAGGCATCGGCTTTCCAGCCTGCTTTTTCGGTTTTGAACTGCCAAGGATTCTTTTACGTGCTCAAATTGAACACGGGACCTACGTTTTATCGTCCGTCTCCGATAGGACTAGGAACTCGATCTCACCTATACTGAGATGAGGGATCTCTGAAGGGATGGCTCCACGAGGGAGCGAACCGTCGAACGTGGTACCTTTGGCACGAAAGACGAGCCCCTAACATCTGCACCACATATTTCCCCATTTTAAAGAAAAAACATTCAAGGGGCGGCATTTCGAAGACTCGCACCATACTGAGAAAATATACCGCACAGCCCTGTATAGCACTCCAAGTAGACACATAGTTGTTCAGTTCTCCTCAACAGATGTTGAAAGATATGCATACTGATGGTTTATGTGGCTTGTTGATTAATCACACTTCCCTCTCTGTCCCCCAAGCATCCGGTTCTACTTGCACTAAATGTAATTCCAAACTCCCTAAATCGCGCGCTGGATATATTCAGCGTAAATTGTAGCGTCATCACCAAGCAGTAGGTCACAAGAGACCGAAGAACAGCTCCCTTATCCATCCTAAACTTCTCGAGAATTTGAACAGATGGCGTATAATCGGTTTCTGTTGCTTCCCATGCTGTGTAAACACAGTCAGTCGAAATTGGAGTGGCCTCTACAGGGTACTATTTAATAATAATAATTCCTCTCGTACCGTTGTATGTTCTTTTTCTTCTTTGCGTTCGTTCTTTACAACCAATTTTAATCACTCTTTGTGATATGTTTGATCTTTGCCAAGAACGTGTATACGTTCCACATTGATTTGGTAGGCCCCTAAACGCATAAACTTCTACACGCTTAGGACATGTGCATCCGATTTCAGTCACATATCCTTAGTCGCCTCTTACGACATGCGTGGCAGGTAACAGTGGTTCTATTCTTTACACCCCAAATTTGGGCCCCGGTAACCACTCGGGCGTCCGTTGTATGTTACACAGGGCCCCCAAGCAATTTCTCCATACCGCTCTATCCTGGGCGACTCGCTCAATCTCCTCCATGGAACTGAGACCGACATTTCTTGCCTCAGGGTGATGTCTGGTCATGCTAATATGGAGGATTACTCTTTCCCACGCATACGACCCCCTTATCCCTGCATCTGACAAAACCAAAGGAACGGCAAGGCCAATACAGCTTGGTGCAGCGACGTCGAAGGAATTGCCAGAATACTAATGAATACAGGCACTTTGTATATATATATATATATATATATATAGCCGTACATCGCAAGCGATGATGACAACAGTCTCAGGCGGGGCTGCTGCACCTCTGGGTGTTGTGCGTTGTCTTTTCGCGCAGCTCGTTTTCTCTGTGTCTCCACGGCAGATGCATCTCAGCTATGAGGGTTCCTCTTGTGTTATTACAGCGCCACATTTGACGATCTTGCGCAAAGGATTTCCAACACGTGTTGTCTATGTCGAAGCATTTCAGAGACACTTTAAGAGTGCCGTAACAGGGACTTACTGCATTAGGGACTCCTGTTTCGGATTTGATCTCGGGGTTTACTCTACAAGTCTTTTCCATGAATGGGTATAGCCGCAAGACAGAAGAAGTTTGAAATATGAGGTACCTACCAAGGTTAAATAGCCGCATCTAGCGAAAGTTACCCATCTTATGGCGCCAGATACTTGTCAACGAAAGGCACTATTTATGAAGCACACACACAAAGGCCCGTGCTAGAAATCTCTTCTTACCGTGAAGCTGTGAGGCAAATCAGGATTGGAGAAGAGAAAGAAAGACAAGGTGCATAGAGGCTCGCTCCAGGTGTCTCCTTTTCGACCTGACGCTGAAAGGCAAACAGGATTAGAGAATAGATAGACAGATAAATACTTGTCAATCCACCCTTTTCCAGTAATAAATTAACGATGAAGTAACGAGCATTTGTTGCAAAAGTAACGAGCTGTAACATTGACTAAAAGTAGCTGAAACACACATCGCTAGTTGAAATAGAGGTGCAGCCAGAGCAATCATTTTTACCATAGTATCCTCTACTAAAAAACCTCGTATCATAATATTAATCTGCATTTGCAAATGTACTTAATTAACATGAAATTTATATTAGATAAGAGAAAAACACAGCATTTTCTATAGTTTATTCTTGAAGAGTGATTAATTTTTGCAGAAAAGTATTTTCTGTCCGTTAATTTGGGTTAGAGCGTAATGTCGTCAGACTAAGATTCCAAGATGTCGGCAGATTGATCGGTGAGGCGAAGAAGTAGAGACCCCTCCTTTTGATCCATTTTTTCAATTCTTCATTGAGAGTTTGAAGTAACATCAGTTTGAGTTTGTACTCCGAGGTAACAATGTCTGTTGTTCTTTTTATCAGGTCAACTTAGTCGTTACAATGCATTCTAGTATAATTTTTAACTTTCGTTCTTGCTTACAAGTTATACTGACTGACGTCAAATGACATTTATTTATTAACTTTTTGGTTATAGTAATTATACATTTGATTTGCCCTACGCCGTACACATTTTTATAGAATAGATGCAACAGATAGACGTGCATTTAATAGCACATTGATAATTTGTCGTTTTAAACTCACAGCTAGTGTATATGTATGATATGATAATGATGATTTTGACAAGTAAATCACAAATGAGTATTATTATTATACAGGGTGTTCAACTTAAAAGCAGCCTGTGACTCATGAATGGAGCTAATCTGGCATATATGTATGGAAATGAGAAGGTTCAGTTATGACGTAGTAATGTAAAGGTCAAGGTTGTGTGATGGTGTGTAATTGTAGTGCGGGAAGGGCGATGAACAAATGTGACATAGGACAAGCTAGTCAGAACCGGTTTAAATAGTAAATAGACAAGATGCAATGCGTACCTGGCAAATTTCTATTTATCACTGGGGCTGTACTAAGAATAATACTCGCGACTTTTGACTCAATTGACTGAAAGTCGCCCATGTGTTAATCGGCGCTCGTAAGGAAGCAATGAACAGTAACACTAGGAACTACAAGGCATGTGATATAAGATTAAGAGGCGACTGACATAGGGGCCTAGGGAAGCTACCCTACTAAAAAAAAATGCATTCGCAGAAATCAGATGTGTTGGCCTACTTGTAAGTGCATATCTGACACAATGTACAATCGCTCTTAGGCTCGGATCACACACAAATCACAAAGAGTGGTTTACAAGTGATCAATATGTAGCGTTCAAAGAAGAAGACAAAGTTATTATATTACAGAAGTAGGCAAAGCCTCCTTCCTGTCTAAGTTGTGTCTACCAATAAAAAAACTAGATAATAGATAAGATAAAAAAGGGGCTTAAAGCGAAGGATTGACTTCATTGCACCAGGTTTTATCCTATATGTTCCGACCCCTCTCCGCAGAAATGGCACGCCATCGGCTGAGAGTATTGCACAAAGCATGAACTCGTAACCCGGCAGCAATCCTATTGGTCTCTGGATCAAGATTGGTCCAATATGGCGGAGATAAGACGTGTGGCCGGGTAGTGTGTGCTGAATTGTGGTTTATTTCTTGGTTTTTCTGTGGATTTGATTTGTATTTCGGAAGAAAGGATACTTATTTCGTCCAGCTTTCAGGTAATGTTTCACTTGAGAACATATAACACTTCAGGTCACCAGGATTTCTCAAAAAATGGACGCGCATATCGGTTCAAGTGACACGACAACACAGTGTTCTCGTGTTAACTTGTAAAATAGGTCAGATTCTAGTCAGATCAAATGTTTTCATCTGCTACCGTATTACAGTAGACGGTACCATCTGCAACAGTTGAACTCACTGCCTTGTGGAGGGGGGCTCGGGAGAGCTAAAGGCTAGGGAGTAAACCCTAATAGAAAATTTCCACTGCTCTGTGGGTCAGCACGGTTATGCAGAGGGCTAGAGAAGTAAACCTTGACTACAAATCTGGAGGGAGGGGCCCTAAGGCAGTTGATGGTTATATGTGTATTCATTCCATCTTCTGACATCCCATGCAAACCCTGCTTGATTGCAAGCGTATGGACTTTGTCTTTCCTTTGGATTAAACAGTAGGGAAGAGAGGGGTTTGTATAAAATGGGCAAGGCACATTTCCCATATCAGCTGCCCAGGCTAGGCACTGGCTGATGATCGAGATATATGGAAAACAACATTGCGCAAAGGTGCAGAATCTTTTGAAGAGAGGCTTAGGGATGAACTGAAAGACAAGAGAGACAAGTGAAAACTCAGAAGTTGTCATAGTGATACACTTGACAATTGACCGTCTGTAAAGACAAAAAGGCCATATAAAAAAAAAGTTGTACGTGTCATAAGTTATAATAAGACTGGCAGCTCACTAGGTTAAGTCAGTTCTTAATAAATATTGTGTAGGATGGCAATCTTGAAAGTAGTTTATGCAGTTCAAGTGAAAATGCTTTAATTGAGTAGGAATATATATATTAACAGTTGACTCAGAACAAGCTAGTCTGATGTCTAGTCGCCCATGTGTTACTGGGGCTCACGGGAGAAAAGAATAGTAACACTGCAACCTACAAGGCATGAAGTAAGAGGTGACTGAGATAGGGGCTTAGGGAAGCTGCCCTAGTAAATAAAAAGTGCCACAGAAATTGGATGTGCTGGCCTACTTATAGACCTATAACTGGCACAATCGCTCTTAGGCTCAGATCAATACAAATCACAAAGAGTGGTTAACAAGTGGTGAAATGGAGTTCGAAGAATAGATGTCTAGTTATCACAAATGTAACTCATGCTTATTATTACCTCAACTTGAGTCAACTGTTGCTGTGCAGGTTTAAACACATACTAGTAACACAAACAGGTACTAGTAATCGCACAGTTGTGCTGCTCTATTATTTTGTTAGGTTTCTGTTGCATTCAGAATGCAGACCCACCACTTAATGATAACCTTTTCACCTGTAGCGCCATCCATGCACACAGAGGAAGTTCATCAACAGCATAAATAGACAGTTATCCTTTTTCTGATATGTCATGAGAAGAGGAGGCTTAGAACATATGACAACTGGCAAAATCAATGAGGAACTAGATAGAGGATAGATATTATTGGCACTGGCAATTTTAAACATCTCAACTGATAGTTAGTAAGTAGGACAGATATTTGTGGATGTGTATCATCACCTGTGCCAGTTGGAAAGTTCCACAGTGATGCTGCATTTCAGCAAATATCAGGGCATGTGTATTAGCTAACTCCACTATTGATAGGAAATTATTAATGATGAAAACGACCACGCTCTTAATGATCCAAAAATTATAATGAACAGATGGCGGCAATACTTTAATGAACTTCTCAACCTACAACAAGAAGACCAACTCAACACCCAAGAACACACAGTAAACATAACTACAGAGCTAGAACCAAGTATAACACTTTCAGATATTAGAAATGCTGTAAACGTCCCTATCTAACAAAACACCAGGCACAGACAATATCCCTGCCGACCTACTCAAACCAATTAAAGAGGTAGAAATAAGCTGGTTACACAGACTATTCAACCAAGTCTGGATCACACAAGAAACACTAGAAGATTGGAGAAAGGTAGCAAGAGGGATTGCATGAAATATAGATGAATAGCGCTACTAAGCCATGCTGGAAACATATTTGGTAAAATACTTGGTAAAATACTAGAAAAAAGATTCCGAAATATCATCGAGCCACAGCTTAATGACTCACAAATGGAATTCTGGAAGAACAGAAGCTGCACAGACGTGATATTCGCCCTCATGCAGTTAGTGGAAAGGACTGTCAAATCCAACATACACCTACACATTGCTTTTCTAGACCCGGAAAAAACCGTTCAATCACGTAGACAGACACAAGTTGGGGAAAATATTATCAAACTATGGGGTTAATGACCACCTAATCAATCTATGCAAAAGCCTTTACATAAACAGCCAGTGTACAATTCGAACAAACACAGGACTATCAAAAAAATTTAATGTAGGGTCAGGAGTAAGACAAGAATGCGTACTATCTCCGCTGCTGTTCATCACATTTTTTATCAAATCTGTAAACCATCTAACACCAGCGAAGGAAACAATCTTGGGTAACCCTTAACGAACTTCTTTTGCAGACGATCTGGGAATCATAACAGAAGAACAGCTACAGCAACACATTATCATACTCCAGTTAACATGTAATGACTACATTATGAGAATAAACATCGACAAAACCGAAGTAATGATAATCGGTAAAGAGGAAAACACTACCAATATCTCCACCGACAATAGCTCATTAAAAAAAGTCAAAGACTTTACATATCTAGGGAGCATTTTTTCAGCAAACGGAAGAATAATTAATGAAATCCAACACATGCAACAAAGCAAATCATATGATAGGACAAATGGCACCAATTCTTTCAAGATTATGGTAGCCACACACCTTGAGCAGAAATTATTTGCCTTTCTGTTCCATCCACTGATTATGTCCGTAGTAGATAACGGACTTAGCATGCTCATATGGCCATAATCTGAACGACTTTAAATGCATTAAGAATGAAGGCATGCATATAGTCCTTGACTGCACTAGACAAGTTATTCCCATTGTGAAAATTAGATATATGCTTGGTATTCTGTCACTATGTTCCCGTCATGCAATAGCTCAAACCAAAACATACATATGGGTTACTGTGGATAAGAGACCCCACTGCACAAGAATATTAATCTTAAGGGCACAAGTATCATGTGTGGCATATCTTAGATGGCCCAAGCTGAGAACAACTGACTAGGTGACTACAGTGTCGACTATCAAAAAGAGATGAATGGATCCCAATAGATGATAGCATGGTCAGATCCACAATGTTATCAGTACTCTTGGAAGAAAATGTAGAGATTTTGGCTAAATGTAGACTGAACTTCAAGTAATTAATAAAGCTGTTTCTCTTAATAAAGATGGGTCTGTGCATTGTAGTAAGAATTCAGATGGGGGTTTCATTGCTAGACCGATTGTTAGGATCGTTGCAGAGCAGAATGCAGCATACAGGACAACAACTCACAGTATACGGATGAAGGTTGAGGAAGTTACTGTTAACCTCTAGTGACTCTCTGGGACTCCGGATACTGGGACAGTTGTCTGATTCTCAGTCGATGCTTTGGAAGGTCCAAAATGGCTGGTATGAATAGATGTCATCTATTGAGATTCCCAACCTACAGAAGTTTGGACATGTGGGTGTTTGCAACAATGAGAGAGCAGAAAGGCTTACATCAACAGCATTGATTGTTGGGGAGTTGAAGATTGATAGAAGGAGCTTCCTTCAGTTTCTCATTGATCACCTGTTGGGTGAAGACACTAAAATTGATATTGAATTTATCCAGTGATTAAAGTGTTTTGAAATTCGTTATATAATCAGAGCTGGATGTCTGAGAGGCAGAGTGAGGAGTGTGTTTAAGCAACGAGCCACAGGAGCCATCAGTATGCATACACTTTGACATGTGTTAGGGAGAATAAGCTCCTGTGGGTCTGCCCAGAGTGCTGTGACATGGGTTCAGTAACGAAAAACAAATCATATAACTTTTATGTGCCTTGAAGTTCTAAAACAGAAAACTGTTCAAGATTTAAACACAATAAAAATCTTTGTACATCTAAATGGTTGAAAAACTACATGTTCTTTTAAAAACTACATTTATTAATACAAACATTTGAGTTTGAAATCTTGTATTTTAAACAATCAATACTTACTTGTCTTTTCCTTAATTTTAAGTGGAAAGGTACCAAAGCTACTGACCATGAACAACAATCCAGGCAACAATGGAGGCATAGGTGGGGCCAGAGCTCGCAACAACAATGGGGCTAGAGGTGGAGATAATAACCCCTTCTTCCACTTACAGAACCGCCTGTTTCACGCTTTATTTTATCGCATTGCCATCACATATGCTCGCACATTTCCACGGCCCATAAGAAGAATATTGGAGTTTACTCTACTGCTAAAGGTATTTATTATGCTTATAATGGTTGAAATAATACAATTCTGCACTTTGTTACATGTTCCAGGTGTTCAGAACAACAGAAGGAAACTCAACTATGAGGAGCGTTCAGAAAGTAATGCACCATATTCCAAAAGAGAGTGATCATAACCTTTCCAGTTGAAGTTGTCTTGAATTTCTTTGTTTGTGGATGATGCCACTCCATAGACTGCATTTTCGTTTCAGGCTCAAAATGACTAGCCCAGGTTTAATCACTTGTAACTATCTTTGACAAAATGTTCTCTCCTTCAGCTTTGAAGCATTCCAACACTTCAGCCAACAAACCAGGAAATAGAGTCAACCCATACAGAAAACACTACTCTATCTTCCAGAGCCAGAGTGCTTCATCTACAGCACAGACAGCTAGATAAATCAGGACATACAGGAATGTGGAACATGTAATAATCTGATCTATCATCAGGTCATTGCTCATATCAACAGAGCAGGTCAAGAGCTTTGTCCTGAGGAAAAGTTTGATATTCTAGTATTGCCACTGACCTGAATGCAGAAAAAGAAATCTGAAGCTTATAAAAAAACTACTATTAATTGTGGGTAGGAAAAATAAAACTGTAGGAATATGAACATTTGTCCAGATAAATCAGGCCTTGCTAAAACTATTCTTCTAGAAATCTTAGAAGGGAAAAGAAAACAGCCATAAAGAAAGATCCTCATTATTTACACCTGCAACATCTGTGTTGAGAAATGAAGAATGAAGAAATAATACTGATCCAACAAGAGCTGAAGACATGTTTCAAATGACAAAACATATGGATCAGATACAACTAATTTAGTGATTACTATTTACATTATTGGACCAAGCTCGATGCATGACAAAACATATGGATCAGATACAACTAATTTAGTGACTACTATTTACATTATTGGACCAAGCTCTATGCATGACAAAACATATGGATCAGATACAACTAATTTAGTGATTACTATTTGCATTATTGGACCAAGCTCGATGCATGACAAAACATATGGATCAGATACAACTAATTTAGTGATTACTATTTGCATTATTGGACCAAGCTCTATGCATGACAAAACATATGGATCAGATACAACTAATTTAGTGACTACTATTTGCATTATTGGACCAAGCTCGATGCATGACAAAACATATGGATCAGATACAACTAATTTAGTGATTACTATTTGCATTATTGGACCAAGCTCGATGCACGACAAAACATATGGATCAGATACAACTAATTTAGTGATTACTATTTGCATTATTGGACCAAGCTCTATGCATGACAAAACATATGGATCAGATACAACTAATTTAGTGACTATTATTTACATTATTGGACCAAACTCTATGCATGACAAAACATATGGATCAGATACAACTAATTTAGTGATTACTATTTGCATTATTGGACCAAGCTCTATGCATGACAAAACATATGGATCAGATACAACTAATTTAGTGACTACTATTTACATTATTGGACCAAACTCTATGCATGACAAAACATATGGATCAGATACAACTAATTTAGTGATTACTATTTGCATTATTGGACCAAGCTTGATGCATGACAAAACATATGGATCAGATACAACTAATTTAGTGATTACTATTTGCATTATTGGACCAAGCTCGATGCA
Organism: Arion vulgaris; assembly: GCA_020796225.1. Taxonomy (NCBI): domain Eukaryota; kingdom Metazoa; phylum Mollusca; class Gastropoda; order Stylommatophora; family Arionidae; genus Arion; species Arion vulgaris. The sequence goes on along the minus strand of CM036763.1, from coordinate 50,863,604 downwards.
TGACAAAACATATGGATCAGATACAACTAATTTAGTGATTACTATTTGCATTATTGGACCAAGCTTGATGCATGACAAAACATATGGATCAGATACAACTAATTTAGTGATTACTATTTGCATTATTGGACCAAGCTCGATGCATGACAAAACATATGGATCAGATACAACTAATTTAGTGATTACTATTTGCATTCTTGGACCAAGCTCTATGCATGACAAAACATATGGATCAGATACAACTAATTTAGTGATTACTATTTACATTATTGGACCAAGCTCGATGCATGACAAAACATATGGATCAGATACAACTAATTTAGTGATTACTATTTGCATTATTGGACAAAGCTCAATGCATGACAAAACATATGGATCAGATACAACTAATTTAGTGATTACTATTTACATTATTGGACCAAGCTCGATGCATGACAAAACATATGGATCAGATACAACTAATTTAGTGATTACTATTTGCATTATTGGACCAAGCTCTATGCATGACAAAACATATGGATCAGATACAACTAATTTAGTGATTACTATTTGCATTATTGGACCAAGCTCTATGCATGACAAAAAAAAAGGATCAGATACAACTAATTTAGTGATTACTATTTGCATTATTGGACCAAGCTTGATGCATGACAAAACATATGGATCAGATACAACTAATTTAGTGATTACTATTTGCATTATTGGACCAAGCTCGATGCATGACAAAACATATGGATCAGATACAACTAATTTAGTGATTACTATTTGCATTATTGGACCAAGCTCGATGCATGACAAAACATATGGATCAGATACAACTAATTTAGTGATTACTATTTACATTATTGGACCAAGCTCGATGCATGACAAAACATATGGTTCAGATACAACTAATTTAGTGATTACTATTTGCATTATTTGACCAAGCTCTATGCATGACAAAACATATGGATCAGATACAACTAATTTAGTGATTACTATTTGCATTATTGGACCAAGCTCGATGCATGACAAAACATATGGATCAGATACAACTAATTTAGTGATTACTATTTACATTATTGGACCAAGCTCGATGCATGATAAAACATATGGATCAGATACAACTAATTTAGTGATTACTATTTGCATTATTGGACCAAGCTCTATGCATGACAAAACATATGGATCAGATACAACTAATTTAGTGACTACTATTTGCATTATTGGACCAAGCTCGATGCATGACAAAACATATGGATCAGATACAACTAATTTAGTGATTACTATTTGCATTCTTGGACCAAGCTCTATGCATGACAAAACATATGGATCAGATACAACTAATTTAGTGACTACTATTTGCATTATTGGACCAAGCTTGATGCATGACAAAACATATGGATCAGATACAACTAATTTAGTGATTACTATTTGCATTATTGGACCAAGCTTGATGCATGACAAAACATATGGATCAGATACAACTAATTTAGTGATTACTATTTGCATTATTGGACCAAGCTCGATGCATGATAAAACATATGGATCAGATACAACTAATTTAGTGATTACTATTTGCATTATTGGGACACATTTTTGGGGGCAGCAAATAGTAGCGCAGGATTAAAGACAAAAGACAGAAAACCCTGGATAAGCGATGACACCTGGAAATGTATTCAGGAAAGAAGAAAGATGAAACTAGCGATATTTAATACTAAGGATACAACAGATGAAATCCAAGCTAAAGAGGAATATGGACTAAAAGACAAGGAAGTGAAAAGAGCGGCTAGAAGAGATAAAAGAGCATATGTAAATCGACTGGCTGAAGAAGGGGAAAAGGCAGCTAAGACTGGAAACAGTAAAATGCTATACAATACACTAAAACAACTTACTGGAACTTTTGTTTCAAAGGGTGGCCCAATCAAGAGTAAAGATGGTAAAGTTCTAACATCAGATACCGAGCAGAAGAAAAGATGGCAGAACATTTTGAAGAAATATTAAATAGACCTGATCCACCAGTACTACTCAAGTTTGACGAAGAGGCAAGAAACAGCTCCCTACCAATTAACGAAGAAATGATAAGTGTAGCTGAGGTCAAGGAGGCAATCCATTTCTTGATAAACAATAAGGCAGCGGGTGATGACAACATTACTGCAGAAATGCTCAAAGTGGCTGATGATACTACTATTAGCCAGGTGCAAGAACTATTTAAAAAAGTATGGGAAGAAGAAACTGTCCCAGATCAATGGAAAAAGGGAATAATTGTTAAGATCCCCAAGAAAGGTGATCTCAAAGATTGCAACAACTGGAGAGGGATAACCCTATTATCAGTAATGACCAAGATTTTCTGCAAAATCATTCTTAATAGAATCAAAGGAGCAGTGGACACAACCCTGAGAGAACAACAAGCTGGTTTTAGACCTGGGAGAAGCTGCTTAGACCAAATAATTACCCTGCGACTAATTTTGGAGGAACATATTGAGAAGCAACAACCACTCATACTAAATTTCATCGATTTTAAAAAGCCTTTGATAGTCTACACAGAATCTCTGTGGAATATTCTGAGATGCTATGGAATACCAGACAAAATAATAAACATTATTACGAGCCTCTATGATGGTTCACAGTGTGCAGTTCGCACTGATGGTGGACACAGCGACTGGTTTATGGTTGAAACTGGAGTAAAGCAAGGCTGTATTTTATCTCCGCTATTGTTTGGAGTGGCCATTGACTGGGTGATGCGAAAATGTTGCAGGGGCTAAACTGGCATCGATTGGGTAGAAAATAGTCAACTAGAAGATATGGATTTTGCAGACGATATTGCCTTGTTAAGTAGAAACAACCAAGATATGCAAAGAAAAAAAGACAACTTGTCATCTATAGCATCAAAAGTTGGACTGCAGATAAGCTATGAAAAAACAAACATAATGAAGACACCTATGACAAGTAATGCAGATATCACACTGGAATCTAAAATGATAAAAATAACAGAGCAGCTCACCTATTTAGGTAGCAATTTTGATTGCACAGGAAATGTTAAAAAGAAATTATGATACGAATTGGCAAAGCAACATCAGCTTTTAAAAGTAAATAAAATATGGAAGTGCAAGTTATATAGTATTAAAACTAAATTACAAATTTTCAATTCAAATGTTGTATCAATCCTAACATATGCCAGCGAAGTTGGAAAATGACTAAAGATATAGAAAGCAAGTTGAATGCATTTGAAAATAGATGTCTCGAAAAATAATGAATATAAAATGGAACGAATTCAGAAGAAGTGATGAAATCAGAGACATGTCTGGTCAACCACTAGTGACAACTGTTATAAGAAAGAGAAGATGGAGATATATTGGACACACCTTGAGGAGAAATGATCAACGAATATCAAAGCAGGCATTGAAGTGGATGCAAAGGGTTCAAGAAAGAGAGGTCGACCTAAGGAGACCCCAAACGAACTTTGCTGGGGGAGGCAGGAAATATCAGTCTCAGTTCTATGGATGAGATTAGCGAGTTGCCAAGGATAGAGCAGTATGGAGAAGTTACTTGCAGGCTCTATGTAACGTATAACGGTACGAGAGGAATTATTATTATTATTTGCATTATTGGACCAAGCTCTATGCATGAGATTTTGAGTCTTGAAACTGAACAATGCTGGATGAACAATATTTCAGTTTCATTTTGGAATATCTTCATTGCACTCCGTACAAGTCCATAGATGCTCCAATATCCTTCGCAATATCTCCAATTGCGTCCAGCGACTGACCATACCAGTTCGATTTTGATTAATGAGCCTACTCACATACCTGTTACGCTGTTCTTTTCTTGCTACTCCAATCTTCAAATCCAGCTCCTGCAATCTAATAGTTGACGGGGATTGGTTTAAATGAAAATCTTCTTTGCGGCCATACTCTATGAGGGTGTTCAAAATATCAGCTCTATATTCAAAATATCAGCTGATATGGTGGCAGAGCCAGCCAGCCTGTCTGCTCTCTCATTGCCAACGACTCCCATGTGCCCGAAACGAAGATAAGTGTAATTCTGCAAATTATTGACGCTTGTAGTGATTCAATCCATTCACTGCGCATCGAACCAGCCTCCACCTTTCAGATCATACTCAATGAATCACTCACAATGCACACGAGTGTAGTTTTGTGACTCCAGTCAGAGTAGTGTATTAGTCACCTCAGGTACCTCCATTGTCATGTTGCTTGTTGTCATACGAAATGCACCACTGGCTTCCTGGACCATTCTGCCACATGAGTTTGCAGAGCGGACTTTTCGTGGTGAACTACAGATCCATCCGTGTAAATCATGTCATCTTTATTGCAGTTTTCATCAATGATAGCTTTGACATCTGTATCCAACGCCACAGGATTCCTCTCTCTGCAACCTTTGTCAAATTTAATGATGGTTGAAAAAGTGTTCCCATATATTGAAGGCATTGGTATCCATTCTTCCCCATGGTCGATATTTGTGAGCCTGCATACCAGCTGAACAGTGTCTGCAGCACGGCCAACCCACGACTTGCGCCGCTTTGATTTCTACCACTGGTGCTGAGCAGCTCATGCAATGAATGATTCTTTTTCAGTTGATTTCTGAAAGCCTACATATAAGTAGATAAATAGTAATAAATTCTGTTGTGTTTAGTTGTGAATATATCAACTTGTACACTATACTTCTCTGTTTGTCACAATGCCAAGGGATATCTTCTTTAGAAGAGGTAGAATATTGCATGTTCATCTCCAAGTTACCTGTTTAGTTTCTGAATTATTTTTGGATTTTATCAAAAAGATATTTTACTTGTTACTCTTTTTTATATACCTCTTAGTTGTTTTCTCTAACAATCTTTGTTTGTTAAATTAAAGATTATATATCTCATATTTTCACAGGCATTGCTAGTCCTGGGCATACTTGTATATATCCATGCTGTTTTTGCCAAGTCGCCAATGAACTGTTTAGAGCATGTACAAGATATATGGCCAAGGGATGGAATTCTTAGGGTAGAGATTGTACGAAATGCTCCAGATAACTACAGTCTCTTCAACTCTTATAGAAAAGAGTACTCGGATATTCAGCTGTTCTTTCAAACTTCGTTAGCAGAAGAGTTGGGACTTGAAGTGGAAAGTGATGGAAGAGACAAGTATAGCTCAGAAAATAGCAGACCCACTGGAGACGATAGTGCTATTATTCATGCAAATGAGAGTATATCTGAAGAGAATGCTCAGCCCTTCAAGGACAAAAAGAATCTAATAACGGGAGGTGGTGTTACAAACAGTGGAATTGTTGAGAACACATTAAATGATGATGCCTCACAAGATAAAGCAGAGGATCAGGGGGTTTCAGAAGCAGAAGGAGGACCAGTATCAGAAGAATTGGGTGATGATGTTGGAAGTGATAGTAGTTCATTTCTGAAATTCAAAGAAGCAAGCAGAACTTGGAGTTATGTAATCAGGTACGCTATCTGTTGTATTTACACACAAAATTTAGTATATTTCTTCTTTTTTGATCATCTTTCATTTTAAACTAGGATTCAGTCTATAAGGTATGTTCTGTGGCTGGCTCTACAACCAGCAGAATTGGGGTCGGCTACTCTTTCTCAGGAAGGGTGAAAAGTGAAAATTAGTAGCCTGCTGATGACCAGTAGAAGACACAAGGTGTAGACCAGGAAACTTTGACCATGAGGTCAAAAGCTAATGGGACAATGACTCACCTAGGGGGATGGACTCTCTAGGTCATTAAAAATAATGAAATTTTATTTAATGTTTAATTTTGTTCATTAAAAATGGTGTTTTGTTTGTTGTCTGTCCTATGATGGAAGGCAAACCCAAATAAAAATGCATGCAATAACCAGATGTGCTGGTCTTCAGGTCTGTAGGTGCCTAACTGGCACAATGAACTGGTACTCTGAGGTACAAATCACATACCAGTCACAAAGAGTGGTTTAACAAGTGGTTGGTTTAGAACACATGAAGATGAAGAAGACTGAGATTCCAGATTGTCTGCTCTCACTTTCAGGATCACATTTCCACCATAAAGTTTCTCTTTAAATGGGTTAGTGTGGGCCACATTCTTTTCCTTTCGTCTGCCTGCTGTGGACAGTTTTGAAGGACATGTCATGTCATCAATCTGCTTTTTTCCTAACTCGCGTTCCATCTTGAAACGATTGTGAAACTGTTTCCAATTAAATGGCAGCAGGACATAGTAATTACTTAATGGCACGTTGCAATGTATGTAGTGTATTCTGCCAAAGGCAGATTTTTCCGATTCAGAGGTATCTTATCGTCCTGAGTAAGACAGGACTCAATGCCGGGCAGGTAACCAGCATGAGCCTACAGCAGGCCGTACTATCAACTACTTGCAGTCCATCATTATTAAGGAAAGTGGCCAGAGATGTCATCTGAATTAGAGTGTTGTTTTTTTTTTCTCAAACACCTGCGCTTGTAGATCAGAAAGCGCAACGCATAGATAGGCAAGTTGTGAAAAATGCTATCAGCATATGAAGTTAATGACCACCTAACCAACCTTTGCAAGAGCCTTTATACAAACAGCCAGTGTACGATTCGAACAAACACAGGACTATCAGAAAAGTTTCACGTAGGGTCAGGAGTAAGACAAGGTTGCGTACTATCCCGCTGCTGTTCATCACATATCACATATATTAACCAAATCTATAAAACAGCTAACACCAGCGAAGGAAACAACCTTGGGAGCTCTATGCATTTCTTTTACAGATGATCAGGCAATCATATCAACAACAGAAGAACAGCTACAACAACACATTAACAGACTCCAGTTAGCATGTAACGAATACATGAGAATAAACATTGACAAAACCGAAGTAATGACATTAGCCAGAGAGGAAAGCACTACCAATATCTCCATCCACAATCGGCCATTAAAACAAGTAAAAGACCTCACATATCTGGGGAGCATTTTTTCAGCAAACGAAAGAATAACTAATAAAAGTCAACATAGATGCAACAAAGCAAATCAAATGATAGGACAAATGGCGCCAATTTTAAAATGCAAATGTCACCATGAACACAAAAGAGCAATGTTCAACACAATCTTTCTCCCCACATTATGCTACCAGTGCCAAACCTGGTCACTAACAACAAATGATAGAAGAAAACTAGTCACGACAGAGATGAAGTGTCTACGCAGAATGCTGGGTGTAACAAGAAGAGACCGGTTGAGAAATGAAGACATCAGGAAAAAGTGGGTACAACATCAGTACTAGACTTCATCAAGAAACAACAAATTAAATGGTTCGACCACATAAGCAGATTACCAACAAACAGTGCACTTCAAAGAGCAATGCTGCTCCGATACAATGGGTACAAGCAAAAGGCCGGCCATGCAAAATATGGACCTCAGAGATAACAGAGACAACGAAAGGCACTATCTACGAAGCGCACACAAGGGCCCATTTTAGAAATCTCTTCTTGACCTGACGCTATGAGGCAAACAGGATTGGAGAAAAGCATTGTATTATTTTCTTGTGTCCTGATTCCGAGACAGAATATAACCTGGTCTCTTCTGGACAGTTGGCAATATTTTGCTTTGTGTTTAGGGTGTTTTTTTTTCCTCTTTGCAGTGAATTGTCTGTTGGTAGTAATTTTAGCTTCCTTGTAGCTGACTAGGTAGTCTTCTTGTGGCAATTTTTCTCCTTTGACCAGACTGTTAGCTATTTCATTTGCTTTAATGTTGTAGCATAATGGTATCCACTGAATCTCTCTACTCTACTGAAGTTATGAGTCATCATACCAAGAACTTACTACTTGAGATTATTCAGTTTGGTGCTCATCTAATATTTCAGTGCATTTATAACTGACCAACATTCATCACTAGTTACTCATACACATCTGGTGTTTATTGTATGACCATTTCTGCTCTGAAATTGTTTCTTTTTATGACCAGGCCAATGGTTCCCATTTTTTGAGTCTCAGCATGACTCCCCTTCTCCATTACAAATGACATTTGTAGATGAGTCATCTGTATAGCAATGTGTCTGAAAGTCCACTGAGTAATAAGCATCTATGTATCTTTCTCTAGTATACCTTATATATATATATATATATATATATATATATATATATATATATATATATATATATATATATATATATATATATATATATATATTATATATATATATATATATACATATACATACATAATCATACTACCTACCTACCATCCATCCATCCATCCAGAGTCCTTGTTTCTCATTTGTAATTGTTCTTTCTTTCAACTTCTTTAGTTACGTAGCGTGTGACCCATGATAGGATGGAGGTGTGGGTAAGGTCAGCTTAAATTGAACATGTACTGGTCTTTCTCATACATAGACATTTAAATGTAGAGACATATTCTAGATCATTCCTTCCATAGCTATTCATTTCTAATATAATATTATCATTGAACATCGCTAGCAGAAAAGTGGCTCATAGTCAATGAAAAAGGTGATAAATGAACGTTAAGAAGTGCACTGACAAGACACTATCACCTTAGTGGTGGCCTGGGAAAAGATACATGATCACAGTAATCTGGCAAAGTGGTAGATTGAATGAATCCTCCAAGAGAAGGTATAGTTAAACACAGTGACATGGGATGAGATTGTGATGCAACCAGGCAACAATATATCAGAATGGTTAGAACAGATATGATTCAATGGCTATGTCTAGAGATTGATAATCAGCACAACTACTCTATAATAGTGTCAGACACTGACTGACAAGCAGACAAATAAGGCATATGGAAGTCACAACTTTGACAGTCTAATTGATTGTTCAATAGAATGGTCCAGAAATTTGGCAAAGGATTTACTACACCAAATCTAAAACAAAACAGGAAAGTTCTCATTCTGGGATACTGAATAATTATTTCAATGTTTTGTCTGGAATTGAGGTATGTGACAGTGATTGACAGTCGTAATATAAGAAAATTGCCATGTCACGTTTGTCACTGGAAAAATATAGAAAGAATAAGTAGAGTTTCATACAAACAAACAGACAAATACAACAAGTTTTAGGAAAACTAGCATGAAGAAACAATTATTAAGAGAAATAAAATGCAGACATTTATTGTACATTATTTCATTGTTGTTATTAGATTTCATAAAAGCTATTGATCACCATTGTTTAAAATTTACTCTGAGGGAAAGCCTTGTGGAAAGAGCAATTTGTCATTGATTTGAATTTGAAACTACAGTACGGATACTTTTAGAAATACAGGTTAATCATCTGGGGTGACATAATGTGTTCCAAAGACAGAAGATGCTATGAATATCATTGCAGCAATCATTGGATGTGGTCTAAGATGACTCAGATCATGTCTGATATAGTTATAAGGAGGGCTTGAAATGGTCATGTTTATAGCGAATTTTGTCTGAGATTGAAAGGTCCATGTTAGGACTGTTTGAGGCTCAAGGGCATGAATCAGGTATCAAAGACTCAATTAGAAGTGCTGACTTCAGTCTGTGTCTAATGGATATAACAATTACTCTTTGTGCAAATCACATCACTCTTGTGCAAAAAATCATTCTGTGCAAATCACACGTTGTCAAAGTCACATCACTGCTTGTGAACACAACCACTGCCTTGTCAAACACACAGTTGTCCAAATCCATACTCTCTTGCAAATCACATCACTTGTGCAAATCACATCTCTCTTTGTGCAAATAACATCGCACTTTTTGCAAATATATCACACTATCTTGTGCAATAACATAACTGTGCAAATATCACTTCTTTAATACATTTTTGTCCAAATAATCATCTCTCATGTGCAAATAAAACAGATTGGAGAGTGGTTAACAAGATTGATAGAAAGAATTTAACAACAGCAAAAGGGACATTTTTTGCTAGTCATTACAAAATTGATACTAAGACTATATTAAGATATTTAAAAAAGATTGATATCTCTTCTGTATTCATGCCATTTATCCTAGCCTAGTCTGATAATCTGGAATCATTTATCCTAGCCACAAGTCTGGTAATCTGGAATCATTTATCCTAGCCACAAGTCTGATAATCTGGAATCATTTATCCTAGCCACAAGTCTGATAATCTGGAATTATTTATCCTAGCGACAAGTCTGGTAATCTGGAATAATTTATCCTAGCCACAAGTCTGATAATCTGGAATCATTTATCCTAGCCACAAGTCTGATAATCTGGAATCATTTATCCTAGCCACAAGTCTGATAATCTGGAATCATTTATCCTAGCCACAAGTCTGGTAATCTGGAATCATTTATCCTAGCCACAAGTCTGATAATCTGGAATGATCCACATTCCTGATATTGAAGCAGGAAAAGCAGAGATTTTAAAGTATGTTCTCATATTGTCCTACTATTTGTAAATAATTAGTTGAATGTTATTTTCAGTCTGAAATTCTGGGATCTGTTTTTTGGCACTGATGAAGATACTAATGGCATGAATGGTGAGATCTCAGACGAAGATGATAGTGGTGATATATTGGTCAATGGATCCCACAGTAGGTCAGCTAAAAACTTCTCCTTGCAAGATATGGAGGCTCAGCTAGCAGATGGACTCAGTGAACTGGAGATGTTAACAAAAGCAGGTTTGTTGCTGGAATATTGTTATTCTTATTTGTGCATTTAAGATTGAACTCATAAATTCTGGTCATAATACTGAAAGGATTGTGCTAACAGTTGTACATTCAATTTAGTGTGTTTCTCTACATTGTATACATACTGTGTTATAGCTGTGTTATATAAGTTCTGTAAGGCTTGGTTTGGTAATGTTTATTGAAATAATGGTAGAGCTATTCAACTATCTTTAGTGGAATGTGAAATATATGAAATAAAATGAATCAGTTTAGTTTACACATTAACAACCATATTATTGACAAACACACTTGTGGATGAAGCAATTATTTGTCCAATTTTCATCCTGGCAGCTGTCTGTACACATTAAACTAGTTATCTTAGTTTTCAACAGATTAAGATGAATTGTATATCATTTTGTTGATAAACAATACATGTTGCAAGCATGGCCACATTATCCTCAGTCATGACTGATGAAAGCTATCACTACTTATCTTATCTTAACCACATTTTCCGTAAGCGCTAGGGAGAGTTAGTTTCTATCTTGTGCCAGGTGTGTTGCGCTTGACGTCAGTCCATGCTTTCGCAGGGACTCTTAAGATGTTATCTATCAATCGTGTTCTTGGCCTGTCTGGTGCTCTGCGCCCTGAGTATCGATTATTGTAGGTGCGTGATGGTAGTAAATGTGGTTCCATTCTCATTAGATGGCCGAACCACTTGATTCTTTGCTTCTCGATGTACTGTATGCATGGTATAGTACCAACGATGCTTCTGATATTCTCGTTTCTCACTCTATCTCTCCTTGTAACGTTGACAGCTTTTCGTAGGCATCTCATTTCACTACTACTATATACATATAAGCATAGAAAATGTCATTTCATAATATACCTTAAGTGATCATTTGTTTCTGCACATATTTTAACAGTTTGGCCAGAAGAGAAATACATAGTGGAATATTCTCTTGAGTATGGTTTGTTGAGACTGTTACCGAAAACACGGAAAAAACTCAACATTACAATCCTGTTGGTGACATTAGGTAAACATATGTGTCATGTTTAATTGTGTTGATGATGAGTTCCTGCTATCATTATCTATATTTGAATATTTCAGAATTTTTGTATGCTCACTGCCTCCTCATTCATTTTGTGAGTCATGCCATCACAGATGTTTCCTCTCTGTTTATATGTTATTATTATTATTGCCACCAACTTTCCTATACTTTACTTGCAAACTCACTGGCAAGTAAAGGCAGCACTTGATGCTAATAACATCACACATTGTGTACTGTTGGTCAAAGACATAATACTGGCCTAACGCTGTATTACCAGGAGCCACGGAATTCAAAGAATGCTAACACTGTCACCTACAAGGCATGATGTAAGAGGTGATTAAGGTAGGGTTTAGCTTGTGGCTGGCTACCCCCTGCCCTAGAAGATTGTAGTTACAAAATCCAATCAACCATGAGCTAGCATGAGTTGGTTGAATGTTTATGGCTCAACCAGTGTTAAAAAAGGGAAGAGAAAGAGAGAGAATGCTGTATTGCACAATATATCTCATTGTATCATAGCAGGTTCCATACTTTACTTGCTAACTGCATGTTCAAATATAGGTTTTGTTTGTCATGTGTATTGATATTTCAATGTAGTTTCCAATATATATATATATATATATATATAATCAATCTTTTACTGTTGCATTTCTGTGACATGAATCATATTTTTGGTGTTAATTTATTCTCACACTTTAAGTTCATAAAACATTTGTTTTACATAATCTACAAGACTGTTCTTACTGAAAATTATAGTACTAGTATCATAAACATATACAGTACTAGTATCATAAAATATAAGTACTATTATCATAAACATATGTAGTACTATTATCATAAACATATGTAGTACTATTATCATAAACATATACAGTACTATTATCATAAACATATACAGTACTAGTATAATAAACATATGTAGTACTATTATCATAAACATATACAGTACTAGTATAATAAACATATGTAGTACTATTATCATAAACATATACAGTACTATTATCATAAACATATACAGTACTAGTATAATAAACATATGTAGTACTATTATCATAAACATATACAGTACTATTATCATAAACATATACAGTACTAGTATAATAAACATATGTAGTACTATTATCATAAACATATGAAGTACTATTATCATAAACATATACAGTACTAGTATAATAAACATATGTAGTACTATTATCATAAACATATACAGTACTAGTATAATAAACATATGTAGTACTATTATCATAAACATATACAGTACTATTATCATAAACATATACAGTACTAGTATAATAAACATATGTAGATATTATCATAAAATATACAGTACTATTATCATAAACATATGTGGTACTATTATCATAAACATATACAGTAATGATGACGCTCGTCCATTACTTGTGATAATGACCACCATTTTTCATCCAAGAGAATGTGGTTATATTATGTTTGTCTATTTGTGCGTAGATGACTAGTGAGCCCGATGCGGGCTTGAAATGTTCTTTTGCAATGTGGGCAAGGAATATTTGCACTTGTGGGGAGTTTTACTGCTTTTCTGGTTTGTCGTTTCTGTTTCATTCGTGCAGTTCTACCTGCCTCACAGGCCAAAGAACCATGTTGAAGAAGTGTGTGCCAGGCTGATCTGTCTTGAGCAACATTCTCCCAGTTGTCAACATCTATGCCAAAGGCTTTCATCGAGTTATTGAGTGTGTCTTTGAATTGCTGTTTTTGACCACCCTGTGAGCATTTACTACTACACAGCTCACCATACTAGTCTTTTGGGTATTCTGCAATCCGTCATTTGAGCCACATGTCCATCGTGTCAGGGACTGTATCAAGATTGTGTAGATGCTGGAGAGAGTAGCTCTCTTTAGGACCTCAGTGTCTGTGATCATATCTTGGCATTTGATGTTCATTATTTTTCTGAGGCAGACTGTGTGAAAGTGGTTTATGTTCATATATATATATATATATATATATATATATATATATATATATATATGCCTTTTTCATACTTTACAGACCCTGAGAAGGATGCATGTTTTGGTGATGGCTTCAGTCGCTTTTTGTTGGATGAGTTTCTGGGTTATGATGACATTTTAATGTCAAGTATAAAGAAACTAGCAGAGAGAGAGAATAACAAAGGTATATTCCTGCCACTTCTTTTCTCTATGCTTTGACTATATTTATACTTATGATAAAGATTTGTGAAACTTGTACACATAATAACTCTACTGTGTGTTTCTTTTCTCTCATTATTTCAGTCAACATTTATTCAGTTATCACTTTATCTGAACTCAACACTCAGATAATTTAGACTGTACTGAATATTTGAATGATTAATAATACTAAGAGCATAATCTATATTATGGTGATCTGTGTTTAAAGTGAACTAATGTGTCAACTAATAATAACACATTGTTGGACAATTGCTGTGTTTAATAAACATGATGAAAAGCTGTTACATAAAATTCACGTGCAGTATTGAAAGTTTTGAGCTGAAGTTTAAAGTCAAAACAGGATATATATATACGTCAGCGGTGCTACTATTCAACAGTCAGAGACTGGCTTTATGCATAGACACGGACCACAAAGCGGTAGTTATGACTATCAGAACACACAAGAAGAGTACCAGAGGGCAACACACGACTACAAAAGAAATAATCAAAATCAATAAATTAACAGATGTCAACACACAAGAGTCATATCTTCAAAGAGTCGCAGATAATTTTGCTAAACTAACTGAAGAAAGCAAGTCAGTAGAAGAAGAATGGACAGTATTTAAGAGAACTTTATTAGAAGCAGCCAAAGAAACATGCGGAACAGTAAAATACAGAGGTACCCGACCAAAAATCACAACTTGGTGGAATGACGAAGTAAAACTAGCGGTAAAGGAGAAAAACACAGATACAACTTATGGGCAAAAACAAACATCAAAACGACCTCACTGAGTATAGAACAGCTAGAAAACAAGCCAAGGAGATAATAAAGAAGTCTAAAATACAAGCATGGCAAGATTATGGCGAAACATTAAATTCAGACTACAAAAATTCAACAAGACATTTTTACAAGAAAATTAAAGCTATACGGGAAAGACAAGAACAATATGACCCAACTGAAATTATTAACGATGAAACGGCCAAGCTCTTAATGATCCAAAAATGATAATGAACAGATGGCGACAATACTTTAGTGAACTTCTCAACCTACAACAAGAGGACCAACCGAACACTCAAGAACACACAGTAAATGTAACTTCAGAAGTAGAACCAAGCATAACACTATCAGATATCAGAAATGCTGTAAATATGGCCCCACCTAATAAAACACCAGGCCCAGACAATATCCCGGCCGACCTAATCAAAGCAACTAAAGAGGTAGGAATCAGCTGGCTCCATAGACTATTCAACCAAGTCTGGATCACACAAGAAACACCAGAAGATTGGAGGAATGCTACAATTGTTCCCATCTGGAAGAAGAAAGGTAGCAAGAGGGACTGTACAAAGTATAGAGGCATAGCGCTACTGAGCCACACTGGGAAAATATTCTGCAAAATACTTGAGAAAAGGCTCCGCCACATCATTGAGCCACAGCTTAATGACTCCCAAATGGGATTCAGGAAGAACAAAAGCTGTACAGACGCAATATTCGCCTTCAGGCAGTTAGTAGAAAGGACTATCGAATCCGACAAACAGTTACACGTTGTATTTGTAGATCAGGAAAAAGCGTTCGACCGCGGAGATAGGCACAAGTTGTGGAAAATACTAACAACCTATGGGGTTAATGAACACCTAATCAACCTTTGCAAGAACATTTATACTGACAGCCAATGTCCGATTAGAACAAATACAGGATTATCAGAAAAGTTTCACGTAGGGTCAGGAGTAAGACAAGGTTGCGTACTATCCCGCTGCTATTCATCACGTACATTGACCACATTTGTAAAATAGCTAACACCAGCGAAGAAACAACCTCGGAGAACTCTTAAATGAATTTCTTTTGCAGACGATCAGGCAATCATATCAACAACAGAAGAACAGCTACAACAACACATCAACAGACTCCAGTTAGCATGTAACAAATACAACATGAGAATTAACATCGACAAAACAGAAGTAATGACATTCGCCAGAGAGGAAAACACTACCAACATCTCCATCGATAATCACCAACTAAATCAAGTAAAAGATTTCACATACCTGGGAGCATTTTTTCAGCAAATGGAAGAATAACTAATGAAATTCAACACAGATGCAACAAAGCAAATCAAATGATGGGCAAATGACGCCAATTTTAAGATGCAAACACGTCACCATGAACACAAAAAGAGCAATGTTCAACACAATCTTTCTCCCACATTATGTTACCAGTGCCAAACCTGGACGCTGACAACAAACGATAGAAGAAAACTAGTCACGACAGAGATGAAGTGTCTACGCAGAATGCTGGGTGTAACAAGAAGAGACCGGTTGAGAAATGAAGACATCAGGAAAAAGTGGGTACAACATCAGTACTAGACTTCATCAAGAAACAACAAATTAAATGGTTCGGTCACGTAAGCAGATTACCATCAGACAGTGCACCCCAAAGAGCAATGCTGCTCCGATACAATGGGTACAAAGCAAAAGGCCGGCCACGCAAAAGATGGACCTCAGAGATAACAGAGGCGACAAAGAGACTATCTACGAGCGCATACTAGGGCCCGTTTTAGAAATCTCTTCCTGACCTGACGCTGTGAGGCATACAAGATTCGAGAAAGAAAGAAAGAGACTGGCTGATGCATAAAACAACTGAAGATAAAGCAAGAGGTATCAGATGCTCTCTCATCTCCACCCTGGAAGACCTAGATTTTGCTATGACATCACACTTCTATCTCACACACATAAAGATATCAAGGAAAAATCTGCAAACTCAACTAATACAGCCAGATTGAATAGCCACCCTACCACCAGTCCAACTAGAAGATAAAATCCTTCAAAATACAACAGCTTTTACATATCTTGGAAGTGTTATCAACCATGAAGAAGGATTTGAATCTGATGTCACAAGTAGACTTGAGTAAGATGCAAAGTGCATTTATGACCCTTCAGATGGTATGGAACTCAACCCAATACAGCATCAGAACCTAGATTAATATATATACAGCTGCTGTATGCTATCAACTTTGTTGTACGGATAAGGTATGCTGGAGAATGGTAGAACAAGTTATGTCCAAACTTTCAAATTTCCATAGATTTACAATATTGTTATTTTCCTCTTATACCGTTATACATTACATAGGGCTTGCAAGCAATTTCTCTATACCACTCTATTCTGGGCAACTTGTTCAGTCTCTTCTATCGAATTAAGTTCAATATTTCTTGACTCTCAATAAAGTTCATTTCAGGATTTCCCTAGAACATCCTTTCTTCCGTTAACCCTTTGTTTCCCACCTCATTACCCAATTTGGGATTCTTGGATCATATCTTCTCAGAGTATGCCCAACATATCTCTATCTTCTCTTTCTTATAACAGTTGTTACTAGTGGTTGACCAGACATTTCTCAAATTGCATCACCTTCCTGAATTTGTCCCATTTTATGTTTATTTTTTACCTTCATAGAACTTGTCTGCAAACAATTTTATGCATGTTATGACCAAGAATGATCTCTGACCAAGAACTGCTTACACACACTGTTGACAGAATAATTTTGAATACCACCACCCACCAAAAACTACTTTCACACTTGACAGGATAATATGAATACCACCATCCACCAAGAACTGCTTACACACACTGTTGACAGGATAATATGAATACCACCATCCACCAAGAACTGCTTACACACACTGTTGACAGGATAATATGAATACCACCATCCACCAAGAACTGCTTACACACACTGTTGACAGGATAATATGAATACCACCATCAAAAGAGATGCTGGAGATGGATTGGGCATGTGTTATGTACAGAGGCTAACTATATCACAAAAAATGTACTGAGATGAACACTGAATGTAAGCAAAAATGCGGAAGACCCAAAAGCACTTGAGGGAAAACACTAGAACGGGAACTGAAAGAAATTAACCACACCTGGGACACAATACAGAGATGGCCAAGGACAGATAAGAATGTTGTGCTTTTGAGATATGTATACATGTTTAGAGAGAGACAATTATTCAAATTTAACAATAGCAGCTAGTTCATGTAGACTTTTAGAATGGTCAATGAATACTGATATCTTAAGTGGAGCAATTTCATGTGAAAGCATACTTGTTAATTCATATTGTTTGATGCTATTGAGAAAAAAAAGTTTATTTTCTGCACTTCTCAGGTTACCTGCGTAATGTTGTGACCGGAGAACACTTTCGGTTTATTAGTATGTGGATGGCACGTAGCTCGTACTTGGCTGCAGCTTTTATCATGCTTATTTTCGTAAGTGATAATCATCGTCATGTATAATGCCAGACAGCATAGGTGAATGTCCCTAGTTCTGGTTATAAATTCAGTTAATGTTTTTCTTCTGTGTCATGACATTAAACTATTCGGTACTTGTCTACAATTTCACCGCAGGAAAAGGAAACCTCGCTGACCTAAGTTAAGTGACGTCAGTCCGTCATCAGTGTTTGCGGACGTGGAGGAGAACCGGGTTCAAAGGTCACGGATGTGGTGTTTATTGTGTATTTTGTATGTAAATAAGCAGTGTTTTAATTGAATTGGGAGCCTGAAAAGTACTGTATGTGGGAATGTGAGGTGGAAGGAGGCAGGATGGGACTAGGAGTGTTACTGTGGGGCCAGAAACTTATGGTATCAGCAATAATAGCTACGAAGGGTCTAAATTTCTGGATTTAGTCCGGTGACGCCACATAAACTCACTCATTCAGGGAATGACGGAATTTTACGTCAATAACATAAATAATAGGAACCTCTGGCTATATTTAGAACAATGCTCGAAATAGTCTATATTTAGAATGACCCAGTTTTTGCGGTGAAATTGTAGACAAGTACCAACTATTCTGTATATTCTCTCTTTGCCATTCTATCTCCTTTCTCATAAATTGTGTATGTTGTTAAAATGTGCTCTTTAGCTCTTCTCTTCCCACTACATACACATTCCCTCTTTAACTTTGTTTCTGCACTGTTATTCTCAGCTTTCTCCTGTGGTTTCTGGTGTTATCTAAGAATATAACTACCGTCTCCTCTTGGCACATGTCATACTAAGCGATTAAGAGGCTGTTGGTGGCTAGAGGCAGGCAACCCCACACTGTAAATGGGCAAACAAATATAGAAACAGACACAGAAAAAACCACAACTGCTCATGAAGATCTGGATGTTCTAGTGGTAGGGAATAGAACAACTGTCAGTGATGAATATCTACATATGTTTGTATGCTGTTCTTTTGTTCTGTGTTCCATTTATCTGGCTTTGGCGGTAGAAGCATCTCTTGAAATTATCCAACGTTTGGCACCTGAAGAGGTAGTTGTTTAACTGTTGCATGACGATGTGCACACAGCTGGCACTTTGAAGTGTGTTGTGGTTGAATTCTGTTCATGTGATTATTAAGTGGTACATGTTGGATTCGAAGTCTAAAAATGTTGCTCTGATTTCTTCTTGTAAGGTGGCTGATGTTGTCATTAAGGTTAGGGTTGGCTATTTGTCTGTAAACCTCTCTTCCCATGTCTCCCATGGCCCATCTGTTGAACCAACTCTCTTTATTTGTTGTCGTTATGATTTGCTTTGCTGTATGGAGAGTTGTTGCCGTGATTGGTTGCTTTTGTGTTGACCCTTTCTTCCCTAGCCTATCTGCTTTATCATTTCCTGGTGTGTTTGAATGTCCAGGGATCCACTGCATAGTTATTTTGATGTCATGGGATGTAACAAGTTTGTCAATATCTAGGGCTAGATGGGAGAGTTCAGATTTACAATGTCCACCATCTTCTAGAGTTTGAAGGGCAGACATTGAATCTGTGAAAATAATATTTGTGCCTTTGATGGAAAGACATCAAAAACAGACTTCAGGTGGTACAAAGCTGCTTCTAACCCATAAATTTCAGCATAATGCATAGATTTCAGCTTCATTATTGGAGCGTACCTTCCTCGCAGGCACCAAACAGCATGTCGGCCAATCTATCTGGATACTGTATATATACTCATTCTTGGGGATAGGCATCAATGGTTCTTTGAGATCCTATCATAAGGCTGACTGGGTCAGAGTATTTGTTTGCTTCATCTATCAATTTTGTTTTAATTTCTGGTGTATTTAAGAGTGTATGTGGTGGCAAGTTTATTATTACTCTCTGCAGCTGTTGTCTTGTTTCAGGAAGGTGGTATCTGTCTTCGATTTCACTGATGTAGTGGAGGATTGACTTTTGTTTAATTCTGTTTCTCTGTTGCCAATTCATAACAGGAAGTTTAGTAATCACGATTCATTCTTCTGCTCGTTTCATTAGCATCAACAGCAGCTTTTGTCCCTATGCAGCCCAAGAGGTTCCACATTTGTATGTATTTCACATACAGCAGTTGGTGTTGACCTCATTGCTCCACTAATTAGACATAATGCATTGTTCTATACTCTGTCAGGGGATTCATGTCTAGGGATTCAAGGTTTGTCTTTGAACAAGTTGTTACAAGTGCACTGTTGTACTCTATTGCAGAGAGAATGTAACCAAGATATAAACCTCTCAAGAGTATCTTTGTCTGATCCTCATGTTGTTCCAGCAAGCTTCAATATCTGTAACCTTCTTAATGCTTTGTTCTTTACATTCACATCATGCTTCTTGAGGTTGAGCTGCTGATCAGATGTTACTCCAAAATTTGTGGGTGTTCTTCTCTTAGCAGATGGTGTTTGTCTAAACTCTAGGGATAATTTTGTGGCTAATAGTGAAGATGGTATACACGATTTAACGGTTTGTCTTATTTTGGACATAAAAAACATGAACGGTTGGAGAAGACCATTATGAACAGAGACACCCCTGCAAAGAAGTGAAGAGGAAGACCACATACAATATGGATTCAGGATTAACTGATGATTTAAGCATGACAACTGCAGAGGTGGGACATCTGGTCTATGAGAGAGAAAATTCAGGACTGTTAGGGTGGTAAAGTTCTGCTCAAACTATTTTGATGATGATTTTTGGTAATGACTGTAAAAGCTTGTTACTTAAATATATAAAAATGGATCTCTATTAGTTTGATGTTTGCTCACTTTAACACTTTCGCTCCACCCATTTTTCTACCAAGTCTGGCTCACTCCACGCTATTTTCTGGGTATGATCAGTTTTCAGGGTGACAGTTTCAAAAAATCATAAAAATAAACTAATAAACTTAGGACTTTTAAACTATGGAATGGTGTTCATATATTAATGAGCTACTGACCTGTCTATATGTAGAGTATATTCTTCATAATCCACAAGATATTGCTGTAAATGATATTGCCGTCGCGCCCCATACCTATCCACAGTATGACATGCCCGTTTCGAGGTGAGTGTCCATCACCTACGCCTGTATCCCTGGAAATATCTGCTTTCGATCTATAAACATCGTCACGTGAATCAAAGTTCAAATTCATATCACATTCTGAGTCCATTTTATCACTATCACTGGCTAAAAGTCATAGTAAGAGTCATTTTGGACATAACTATTCATCACCTACTTCGCCCATTTTGAAAATCTTTGTTTACTTATGAAAAATTAGTTCAAAATTTGACTTATTGTATGTTTACCGCATTAACGCTAGATCCGCTATTTTGGAGAGCTCGCGGAACAATACGAAGTAGTGCGTCACGGGACCCCGCTGCTAACGATACTCCCCATTTAAAAATACATCGTGAGGCACATGTCGGGGTAAAAGTGACGGCAGGAAAAGGGACTTGGTATTTCGCCAACTTTTGTCGTCTGTGCCAGCCAAAGTGTTAAAGGTAAAGCCATCATTTTCATGTTAGTCACAAAAGAGAGATCAAGAACATTCCTTCTCAAGCTCAGACCTCAATCTTGCCCCTATCTTTTCTTTTGTATTACTTGCATTTTGAAGATTCACTTCATACGCTCAACATATTATAAATTTGTGTGTGCTGAAAACACAATCCATCTTCATTTCTCAGACTTTCCTTCAGTTTGATATTTGTTTTTGTTACCATCTCTGTGTTATCCATTAGTGCCTGGACAATACTTTCATCTAATTCGCATGCTTTGAATGATTTTTTACAATTGCAAATTAGGCAGCACAGATATGACTCATGTTTTGTACCACAAGTTTTGTTTTGTACCACAAGTTTAAAAGTTTCTAGGAAACATATTGGTCAAGATCTTCCTTACATGTGCACTCTGGAAACAGACTTGTCTGGCTAATAAAGCAGGAGTAGGCATGATCTCTACTGTGATGAAGTTTGTTGGGAAACTGGAGAGATATTTACTAGGCGGACATCAAACCATTCATCTTCATCATGGGGTCAAAGGCACAGTCATAGGGACAACATCATGCCTGGTTCATTGAGCTGGCACTAACCAAGACCCTACCCCACCTCCACGTGGTGATCCCTAAGTGGGTAGGAATTGAGGGAGAGCTGCAGGTATAGGTAGTAGTGCAAGCACAGTCATATTGAGCAGGTTTATAATCCTGAATGAATGCACACATCTGGCATCTAATGACAAGTCAATGGCCACATCATAATTGCCAACTGTGGGCAAGAATCCATGAGAACGATGTAACGAGTCAATGGTCGCACCACAATTGGTAGCTCTCGGCAAGTGTTTTTAATAACGCAGTAACGTATTGTGATGACCAGTAACGTATTGTGATGACACAAGGGAAGATTGCAGTAAACTCCGTATCAGAGGCCAAGCGCAGATACCTCTATTGGGTAAGGTTGGCTGAGTGCAAAAGTGAAGTTGTGCCCTAGTACCAAACGAAACTTCCCTCCCTGGAAAAACTGGGCAAGCTACTGTTGCACAAGTGCAAAATATAAAGCTGCGTTCTAGTGCAGGATAAAAACTAATATCCGTGGAAGAACTGGAGTGGGTGATATTGGCGAATGCAAAATCTAAGTTGCTTGTTAGCGCTGAATGAAACGACCCTCTGGAGTATTTGTGTGCAGCCCCAGTCCAGTGTTTCTCGGGTCAGGAAAATGCAGAGTAGAAATTGCCAAGTGCCAACACGCTCTCGAAATGGCTGAGAATATTCCTCAGGAATAAACTCACCATAGCTAGAAAAGTAAGGCAGATAATGTAAAGGTTTGACTGGTACAAACCGAAACATTGATGAAGGACAATAATTTTCTGATGTCGATCGTCCTACATGAGTAAGATGACATCCAAACACCATGACTCAGATCATATAAAGACCAATTAAATGGCCGAACATTGATCGTTAGTGTGACATTAGTGGCTGAGAATGTTCCTAATCTGGAAAAAACCTCCATAATCAGAAAGGGTGCATATTGTAGACATACTCTTAGGTGAAGATCGTAAAGCCCAATTATATGAGAAAAATAATCGTTAAAGAGCAATTAATACAAGAAGCAGCTGAAAAGTGACCGTTTCCCAAAGACTAACCCTAGAAGGGTTGAGAATGCTCCTAAACCGGAATGATCTCACAGTCAGAAAGGTAGTGGTGGAAAGTGCAAAGTAGTAAATGCTCTTTGGCGTAGATCCAAGCTCAAATATACAGCATTAAAAAGATAATTAAAGAGTGTTTATCATACAATGCGTACGGAACGACCTCATCACAGGCCGAAAAAGGCAGGAAATCCGATAGCGAAGTCGCACTTCACTAATTAACACTGGCCGTAAAAGTACAGAGGGTATGAGGACTCAAGGCAAGGGTTCGACCAAAGGTTTCCTGTAATGATCACACTTGAAGGATCTAATCTTCAAGTACCTCTGAAGTTGGAGAAGGCCCACCGCATGGCGAGGAACACCAGTGAAATGGTAAGCAGGCCTCACACAAAAATCAGAAGCGCAATACCAGGCGTCATGACTACCGCCTGAATTAACAGCAGGCGATCGAAGATCTTCATCATGTCTTAAAGTTGTTGAGAGAGTTATGAAAAGATTTCCTTTGAAGTAAAAGATTAGCTAACTTGTGATATTGTGTCAACAATCTGTCACTGTTGAGTTAACACTTTCACTGCCACCGACGACAAAAGTCGGCAAAGTACAAACTCCCTTTCGCTGCCGCCAACGACTTTTGTCGGCGGACATGTGCCGGCGATGTCTTTTTAAACAGGGAGTATCGCTTGCACGGGGTCCCGTGGGCGTACTACTTCGTATTGTTCACGAGCTCTCCAAAATGGCGGATCTAACACACGCGTAACGTCGGTATAAGTCCGATTTTGTCGCGATTTTCGTAAGTAAACAAACATTTTCAAAATGGACGGCGTAGCTGATGAATAGTGATGTCCAAAATGACTCTTTTCTGACTTTTTAGCCAGTGATAGTGTTAAAACGAACTCTGAATGTGATATGAATTTGAACTGTGATTCACGTGACGATGTTTATAGATCGATAGCATATATTGTCACGGTTACGGGAGTAGATGACGGACACCTATCTCAAAACGACGCATATCATACTGTGGATAGGTATCGGATATCAGTTACTACAATAGCTTGTGGATTATAAGAAATATATTCCACATACAGACAGGTTAGTAGCTCATTAATATATGAACACTATTCCGTAGTTTAAAAGTCCTAAGTTTATTAGTTTATTTTTACGATTTTTGAAATTGTCACTCTGAAAACTGATCATACCGAAAATAGCGTGGCACTGGGCCAGACTTTGTTGAAAATGCGTGGCAGCGAAAGTGTTAAGCATCCTCTGGGATTAGAAAGGAAGCTCTTGAACATATAACCAGTCTGAAAGATTGGTCATGAGATTGTACAACCTTCCCTGCATGGTACAGTGAGCAAGCATGCAAATCCTTCTGTCTCAGAAATTGAAACAGTCAGTAACAGTATTATCAATGAAAAATGTATTGATCTCTTCTCATGTCTTAGTTAATTCTGAATTAGGAAATAATATTGTTGGTTGTGATAACTTTGTATCATTTTTCAGACGGTATCCGTATCAACTCTTCTGAGATATTCTCACCACCAAATATTCGTTTTTATCAGTAAGTATTACAGTCAAACATCTGTATGTCATTGTGCACCTAGAAGAACAATTCTTCCTTTTGCTCTCAAATATGAGCGGGAAGTTTCCACTTATTGACGGTGGTGATTTACAGAGCAAATTTGTTTTTGACATTTGACACCCACTCCATGGTGTTGGGTGAGAAGGTAGGGTAGTACCTCTGGATAATGACAGCCGTATCCTGGTCGTATCCATGGATAGTCATGATCCTACTTGGTCCCCATCTTCTCACCTAGCTCATGTTTGGCTCCACGTACCCACACCCAGGGCAACGGTCTTGGCTGACTGGTTAAACAACATGAGTGGGCGGAGAAACTTTCCTGCTTAATCTCTCTCCCCCATTTCCATTACGTCCTCTTCCCACTGTCTTCCCAGTTGTGATAAGAGGTAAGACACTGGCATTGCACTGAGCCAGATAGGGTAACACTGCTTATGGGGACCTATGGTGAAGACGGGCTCTGTGTGTTGGAAGGGAATAGCTGGAATGGTGGAGATGCACAAAACACCTATGCACATGACATGACACAGCCATAGTGAATAGCCCAGAACCAGAAGCTAGTGATAAAGACCTGCAAACATGGTGCACCTATGACTACCGGAAATTGTGCGGTGGTTAACTGTGCTTCCCCCAAGTTTGAACCACTGACACCCTGATACCGCATATCTTCCCGGAAATACCAGGGACCCAAATCGTGTAAGAGATCTATGCCTGACAACCTCTTTGGGATGAAATTGTCACAACATAATTCCAGTAATAATGCCAGTACAACACAAATATAATAGATATGAGCTAGGACGTCGCCTCGTCAACAAGGTCCGCGCACGCAAGTGAAGCCCCTCGCTCCATGTGATAAGTATGTAAAGGGATTTATTAATATACTGCAAATCAACATTTCAGGACTGCAGAATAAAAAGATTGAGCTTGAAAGAACTCTACAACAGAGAAATGTTCACATTGTCTTTATACAAGAGACCATCTTACCTCAAAGAGGAGTTAACATCACAGGTTACACCCAATACAAATGCGAGTGCAATAGATGTTACGGGATCATGACACTGATGAAAAAAATGATGTACAGGCAGAAGTCCACAACAGACCACACAACAACATAGACACCCAGACCATCCAAGTGTAGTTTGATGGAGTGAGGTATACTGTACATAACACAACAGACCACACAACAACATAGACACCCAGACCATCCAAGTGTAGTTTGATGGAGTGAGGTATACTGTACATAACACAACAGACCACACAACAACATAGACACCCAGACCATCCAAGTGTAGTTTGATGGAGTGAGGTATACTGTACATAACACAACAGACCACACAACAACATAGACACCCAGACCATCCAAGTGTAGTTTGATGGAGTGAGGTATACTGTACATAACACAACAGACCACACAACAACATAGACACCCAGACCATCCAAGTGTGGTTTGATGGAGTGAGGTATACTGTACATAACACAACAGACCACACAACAACATAGACACCCAGACCATCCAAGTGTGGTTTGATGGAGTGAGGTATACTGTACATAACACAACAGACCACACAACAACATAGACACCCAGACCATCCAAGTGAGTGGGTTTAAAAAGGAGGTTATGGAGTGAGATATACTGTACATAACACAACAGACCACACAACATGAGTGTAAAAGAATAGAAAAAAAACCATTTCAACAGACAAACTTATTGACAGGTGAAAATCCAGTCAAAGAATCCAACAAAAATCATTACTGGAAGTTGGGAAAAATCTCTAAGAACATTATCATCTCCCAACTGACAGAGAACCAATTACAAGATTCCCCGGCCCACCACCATGAATAAACATAAAACAACCAGTAATACAGAAATAATAATAATAATAATTCCTCTTGTACCGTTATACGTTACTAGGGCCTGCAAGTAATTTCTCCATATCGCTCTATACTGGGCAACTCGCTCAATTTCCTCCATGGAACTGAGACCGATATTTCTTGCCTCTCTCAGCAAAGTTCGTTTCAGGGTCTCCTTAGGTTGTCCTCTCTTTCTTGAACCCTTTGCATCCCACTTCAATGCCTGCTTTGATATTCTTTGACCATTTCTCTTCAAGGTGTGCCCAACATATCTCCATCTTCTCTTTCTTATAACAGTTGTCACTAGTGGTTGACCAGACATGTCTCTGATTTCATCACTTCTTCTGAATTTGTTCCATTTTATATTCATTATTTTTCGTAGAAATCTATTTTCAAATGCATTCAACTTGCTTTCTATATTTTTTAGTCATTTTCCAACTCTCGCTGGCATATGTTAGGATTGATAAAACATTTGAATTGAAAATTCGTAATTTAGTTTTAATACTATATAACTTGCAGTTCCATATTTTATTTAGACTTTTAAAAGCTGATGTTGCTTTACCAATTCGAATCATAATTTCTTTTTCAACATTTCCTGTGCAATCAAAATTGCTACCTAAATAGGTGAACTGCTCTGTTATTTTTATCATTTTAGATTCCAGTGTGATATCTGCATTACTTGCCATAGGTGTCTTCATTATATTTGTACTGCAAATCCAAAAATACCTCCTTGATAAAACTATAAACAAAGCAACACTTGCACCGATCTTAAAAACCTGTGCACTGGAGACAATAGACAATTTTCCAACTACCTCTACCTCTATCCATGCCTACACTGATAGTTCAGCTTTTAAAGCCACTACTTACGCTGGCTGCGGCATATACCTGAAATATCCAGATGGAACTACTTATAATTTCTGTGCACCTTGTGGTAATATATGTTCCAACTATGAGGCAGAGATTATAGCCATAAAGACCGCTGTAGAACTTGGAGAAAGTATTGTCCAAGACATGATAGTATTCACTGACTCACAGTCCACACTACAAGCTTTAGAAGAACAGCAGAATCAGTCAAGCGAGATCCCGTCATTGGCATCAATCATCCACAATCTGATTTCCTCCTTTGATATTAATGTCATTCTACAGTGAATCCCTGGGTAAACAAATTTCCCAGGAAATGACAAGGCAGACCATCTGATCAAACGGATCATCAAAACCACAAGTAGATGAAGCTGTTAGCATACAAAGTATAAAACAGATTCTGAAAAACAACTCAGAGAAGATTGGCTGAACCGATGGGCTATGGGGATGACTGGTCGGGACATGTATGCAGAGATAAATAGACCAAACCCCAAGGACAATATAAATCTGCTACCACGAAAAGATCAAAGCACTATCTTCCAGTTAAAAACAGGACATGTTGGATTGAATTACAATCTACACAGAATAAACCCCACACACCTACCACACTGTAGAAAGTGCAGTCATTCATGTGAGACAGTACAGCATATCTTGCTTGAATGCTCTGGACTACATAAAGCTAGACAAGAACTCATCCCACCACACCCATCTGTTCATAATACACTTTACACCAGTCTTCCACAATTATGGAACACATGCAGATACTACAATTTGGCATTGGCTGCTTAAGAGTGAAAACTCGCAGCCCTGGTTAGAAGAAGAGGAAGATTGATCCCTCTCCGCAGAAATGGCACGCCACCTGCCGAGAGTATAGCACAAACTATGTAGCTCCGGTAACAATCCTACAACAGTTTCTATTCTCACATGCATGAATGAGGACTCAGTAGAATAGCATAGAGATGAGGACTCGGTAGTATGCTTCTTCTTTAAGGACAGTGTATCTTAGTATTTGTTAGTACCTCTACACTATAAGAAAAACAACCAAAGAAATTTATAAATAAGTGTGCGCGCCGCGCACACGCATGCACGCACGCACAAAAAAAAAAAAAAATATATACTCCAAAAACAGGAAAGTTGATGCTGAGGATTACACTGTATTGATTTGTTTGCAAGGGAAATAACATCTGAACTCATTACTAATGTTTGCTATTCCCCTGTAATGAGTAACCTATCATTCCCTGTAATGAGAATCCTGCTATATGTCACCGCACAAAACATCATACCCAGGAAAGTACACAAGAAACAGATCTACATAACTGAAAAAACACTGAAGCGAATTGAAGAAAGAAGAAAGCTAAAATAAACGGGGTTAAAATGAAACAGCACTGAATATAAAAACTGCTCAAGAGAAGTCAAGAAAGAAATCCGAAAAGACAAGAAACGACACAGTCACCTCATGCAATAAAATTGATGAATTAAGAAAACAAGGGAAAGAGAAATGTACAACGAAATTAATATAATGACACGTGACTTCAGCCCATCAATACAAGTCATAAACGATAACAATGGCAAAACATTAACAGAAAAGAAAGATGTACTAGAAAGATGGCGTGAGTACTGCAGAAACATGTATGAAGACACATCTAAAAATCCACATAAGATAATAACAGAAAGCGAAGAGACAGAACCAGAACCCATGTTGGATGAAGTGCGCCTGGCCATCAAAAGCCTGAAGAGAGGGAAGTCACCAGGGTGCGATGATATACCAGTGAAATTGATTCAAGCAGGTGGGGAGGCCAGTGTTCAGGTATATCATAAATTGTGCACAAAGATATGGAATAGCTCCTCCTGGCCAAAGGAATGGAAAAGATAGTATTTATACCTATTCCAAAGAAGGGAAACCTGAAACTATGCACCAACTACAGAACTATTGCCCTTATAAGTCATGCCAGCAAAATCCTACTAAAAATCATAATGAAGAGGATGGAACAAAAATTAGAAGATGAAATACACGAAACGCCAGCAGGTCTCAGAAGAGGTAGAGGCACTAGAGATCATATTTGTAGCATGAGACTCATTATCAAGAAATGCAGAGAATACAACATAGACTTGCATGCATGTTTCATAGACTATAGCAAGGCTTTCGGCCATATACAACACCAGAAAATGTGGAACATCATGAAAGACATTCACTTTCCAACACACATAATACAACTCATAGAATCTCTATACCACGAACAACAGGTAACCATTAAAATAGGAGGTGAAATAGCTGAATGGTTCGAGATTCAAAAGGGTCGACGGGATTATTTTGTCACCATACTTATTCAACATATATCGGAGAACATGAGGAATGTAAAGACGATGCCAACTATGTGAATTACGACCCTCTCACTATAGGCGGCAAATGCATACCAGAGCTTAAATACGCAGACGATACAGTATTATTATCCACCAGCAAAGAAGGTTTGGAAAACCTAATCATGATGACAAAGAAACATAGTGAAGACCAACATCTATATTTGAATACACAAAAACAAAAATCATGTCAACTGACAAAGCAAAAGGCTCACCTAACATCCAAATAAACAATGAAGAACTCCAATGTGTAGAGAGCTATGAATATATGGGCTCAATAATTAACAATAACGGTGACTGCTCCAAAGAGATCTCAAGAAGATTGGCAATAGCAATCAAGAAGTTAAACACAATGAAGAACATGTGGCAAAGCACCAGCAAAATACTAAAATTAAAAATATTGAGAGCATGCATTTTCCCAGTGGCTACTTATGGTTGTGAATCATGGACTATTGCACAAAAA
The DNA here is from genome assembly GCA_020796225.1 of Arion vulgaris. Classification (NCBI taxonomy): domain Eukaryota; kingdom Metazoa; phylum Mollusca; class Gastropoda; order Stylommatophora; family Arionidae; genus Arion; species Arion vulgaris. The sequence goes on along the minus strand of CM036763.1, from coordinate 50,833,359 downwards.
TTAAGAACAAAAATCCAGTCCTTCGAAACTAAATGCTACAGAAAGATCCTACGAATACCAAGGACAGAAAAAGAAAGAACACACATGTCCTGAAAGAACTAAATGTAAAAGAGAATTGGCTGATAAACAACATATTATACAGAGAAATTACATACTCTGGTCACATACTTTGTGCTGCAAAGAGTGCAACGTCCTATAAAGGATACACACCTTGATGATGATATGCTATCTTCATATAGAAACATAATTCCACTGCATAAAAACTGGAAAGAAAGAAATGAAAAATGTAAACTGAATATGTCACAATGTGTAATTGTCAATTTCATTAAGCAAAACTTTGTAACAAGTTAAAGATAGCATAGTGGGTAGTGCACTTGCTTTGTACATGCATGGTCCCAGGATAAAATTCTTCAGTTGGAGGGCAATGTTTTTAGAACATAATGTTTCTCAAGTCTATACAGTCTCATGGGGATAGCAGAGAAACACTGGGAAGCAAAGATGGCCTGGGAAGCAAAGATGGCCAGCATGATTAACTGTATCGTACATTATGTCCAATTGGTCAAAGAAAAATACACACCCAACAATGACTTTACCAATATACCTCATGGAATGAAAATGGGGTTTTTTTGCACTCCTTTTTTTTTTATCTAACATGTCCAAGAGACAGCAGTAACATATAGATGAATTAAACATGTTGCATCTATATCAAGAGTTGAATACAATAGATTGTCAGCATGTGTCACCAAGATAAGAAAGAAATATAATTTGTATGCTGTACTGCATTGTGTGTGTCTGAAGCTTTCACAATTTGTTGCTGTAGACTGAAGATTTTTGTGAATTTTGTATTTTCTTGTTTTTTTTATCTCCTTTCCTCAGTGGATTTGCTGCAGATGTTTGATCTGAACATAGCCATAGCCTTCCCTGCTGCCCCACTCTTAACTGTCATATTAGCTCTTGTTGGTGAGTAGTCATTAACACCATCTGCATGCAGTAATTTCAAACCTATCTTGCTTAGATAAACAGTAGCGGTCAATAATGAACATAAATGAGTAACTTTGTTGTGTGTGCATTTATAATAACAATATTGAAGTCTTTGTTGGGTGTGCATTTATAATAACAATATTGAAGTCTTTGTTGTATGTGCATGCTATGAGAATTATCGCACTAGTCATATGGACAACAGTTTTTATATACAAATAAATAAGAATAAATGAGACATTTCTTTCATTACATTAAGCTACGCTGTGACAAGCATCTATCAAGGACACGGCAATTGACTGTCTGCATAATCCTCTACAGCAGTGCATCTCAAAGTACTAGTTAGCAGACTGTTATCAGTCCATGATCCCTCAATATGCCAGTTTACAATGGGTGTAAATAAATTTGATTTTGATTTTAAAATGAATGGAGTGGTTGGATCTAGCAGCTGATGAAGCATTGAAGATGGTTTTTCAATAGCATAGTATCTTGTATATTTTTGTGACTAATATCAAAGTAGAATATGCTGAAATTGCTGTAGGAAATCTATTCTCCCAATTTTTTCATCTGACATCTGTGAGACTAGTTTATCAACTGTCAGCCATTATTAACCCCATTGAACCATGTCACCAACAATCTTAAGACCCCCTTCCACCTGATTTGAAATGTGACTTAACCTGCTCATGGTACAATATTTCTGTTGGCTATGCAAGCTTTCAACTGAATATATTTACAAGAGACCAATCTGTATCAAATTTACTTGTTACATTACATGGGGCATGACCCTATCCTATTTTCAGTCTCATTTGTCTTCGGAACCATTCAGCACAAGTTCAACAGTTTGTTCTGTCAAAATTGTCATTTTGTAATTTTCAGCATATCTTTTCATCATGAAAACACTTAAAAGATATTTGTTAAGCTGCCAAAAGTTGTCACCTGTCCTCCATCTTGCCATACCAAATAGTAGCATGTGTACTGTGTTTGATGGTTCCATGACAATTGCGCACATGACAATTATACACACACACACAGAGAACTGAACACAGAAACATATTATTGTGGTTTAATCTTAAATGAAACAAGCAGGGTAACTAGGCAAGTAACATTAAACACTTGGCCATTGGAAGAATAATATTCATCAGAAGATGATAAATCTGAAGCAGAGATGGAAAATGGAGCAAAACTATCCCCGAACATTGTCGTATTGAACTAGATTCATCATTATTATCATTATAAATCCATGAATAAATAAGCTGTGAGGATTGAACTGCAGATAGTAGATGTTGTTGACCATTAGTAGTGATTGTTAAAAGTTTTCATGTTTACACTTATCAAGATGATAAAAATATCACAGAAATATCACTTCTGACACTAGGTAACAATTGTGAGCAATTGAATATGTGTAATTGTCATGTGCACAATTGTCTGGTTACCGTGTTTGACATGCCATTTCTAGACAGTTCTGTTGTCAGTACTAATATGTTGTAGAGAACTTGAGATTCTCAGACCTATAAAATGGTGGCTTGGGATGCGTGATATTGATATCTCAGATTTATATATCTTGATGTCAGGTTTAAGGGGAGATGGTCTGGAAATTGTTTTAGTTGTTTTCATATTAATGTAGAATTTGTATAACAATTTTGAGAGATTATGACTTCAATATTATTATATTATTATCTAATAAAAAATTAGATTTTAAATAAATCATCATCATTGGCCTCTTTGTCTCAGGAGACAATAGGTCTTGCGTCACGTAGTTTGTTCTGCGCTGAATCACGTTTCTTGTGGCTGTCTGTAATGGCCTATTCTGGAGTGACAATCTTTGCCACAGTTGTTGCAGGTAAAACTGGAGACTGGAGCTGGTACATGTTTTTGTACATGGGGGTGTTTTTACCAAAAAATTTATTTAAAATTTAATATATCCTAAAAAGCTTGTGTAATGTCTTAGATATTATAATTGCTCACCTTAGAGTGAAAATAGAACTCATTTATATTCATTAGATTCAGAGCCTTAGGGATTTGAAATGTTGTGTTTGGTGGCCATTTTGTATTGTTTTCATTGCAACGCATTGACATATTTTTGTAAACTAACCTTTTTCTACTCTTCTAAGTCATAATCTTTCAAAATGGTTATACAAATTTTACATTAATATGAAAATCGGGAAAAAAATGTCTTGACCCACATACCTCTAATCCCCCTTAACAACACTTTGCTGACCAGCAATCCTGAGCATTACTGTCTCCCATTACCAAGGGTGTTTGCAGTTTTCCTACAAAATAACTGTTTTAAAAATTAAATTCATAAAAATTTTTAAAAGCAACATACCGCTTCAAAATTTTCTGAGCACCATTATGAATGGTTGTAAAATCCGAAAAAAATATTTTATTTAAATTGGTCGCATGATTATGGGGCGGCCATCTTAATTTTGTGTGGCTATTTATAGAAATTATAGAATATGTTTTAAAACCAGCCACTTTTCCTAGTTTTTAGTGAGTTTGTTCAATTTCAAGGCAATAAAATATTAGGGACATTGTTGTCAATGAATAAAACAAGCTAATTTTTAGTACTGGTTTAACGATTGACAACATATTTCAACATAAAAACAATTCAAATGGAAAACATTTTTATTTTCTTTGGAGTGTATTGTGTTTATGCGGCATCTCACATTGAGTGTTTGTGAATGTTAAATGAATAAACTACACCTCTAGTTATAGTCTTATCTGCTTCCTTCATGAACTGGGGTTTATATTGTAGCTGTATGCCTCTGTAGGAGTCTTTGCAGGTAACGTTGACTGTGTGATCCTCAACTGTGTGGTATAACTTGATGCAGTGTCAAGCATGTAGGTAAACATTGAAATTTGGGCAGCATATGCAAGTCAGGCTTCTTTTACCTGCAGCCATACACAATTTACAGTCTAGTTTGTACCTTGGGTTTACATATTTGCAATGAAATGACACTCACTAAATCATGATTTTGTGACATGAAGCGTCACATTTCATTGAAGAATAGAAGGTTCAAGAAAAGCAATACTGACATCCTGCCTAAACTTCTTTGCTGTGATAGTTGTTGTGAAGTTTGCAGTGTTGTTGCTTATGTGTCAGTTGAACTGAGCAGTTTCAACTATGAAATGATATAAAAGCAGGTACCACTTATAGAGGATCTGTGTGGGTTGGTGGAAGTGGTCGACACCCCCCATATTTTGTTGTATTTTTCTGCAAGTACTGTCTTCTTAGTTATTATGAATTTTCAGACTGTCTTGTCCATAACACCATTGGAGTGAACAGTAGATATGAGGTGTCATGCCAGGTAACTGCCAGCATGAATCTGTCTTCTGTCGCATAAAACACAGGTTGATCTGCCATGTTAATTTGAGTTGCATTTTCTTCAGGAAAATTATTCCTGTTTTCAGGTACTGTTCCACATGCACCTATCTGCATTTCTTTCAGCTCTTGAAATAGAGCTGGGCTTGATTGCAAAACTGTTACAGTAGAGTATATATCCTTTGTTTTTGTATCCATAAAGATCTTTCACAAACGTGGATGAAACACAACCATAGATGATACCTAACACAATCTTAATTATTACACCAGTAGTCTGAGACTGCTGGTTTACAACACATTTCCATACCAATCTGAAGGCACACTATGAATCCATAAATTTCAAATGCACCAGTCTGATCACAAGTAAGATTTTTGTACATGACACTTCATGTGTACTTATATATGTGATTTTCACAGTACCTATTCACTTCATAAGTGATCAGGTTTATGGCAGTATCAGGAAAAATAAGCTTGAAAGAAATCAATGGTCATATGATATACCCAGTTACAGTTGCGTCTGACGTGACACATCGGTCACACGTTGTTATTCGTATAGACGAATAATGTCGAGCTCAAATAGTTAGTTTTGAGAACTATTACTCCATCTTCAAAGATTATTTATATGTGCAGTTCTGTTCTGGTCTCTTGTACCACGCTCACTTCTTACTTCAGATGTATCAACATCAACCCTATCGTATAATCCAACATGTTTGTCACAAACTGTCGGTCACGCATGGTATTATCACCGACACATTGTCGCACATCTCTGCTTAACCTTGCAGTATCACTTTCGTCACAATATTCGCTGGCAGAGTCAGAATAATCTATGTTATAAGTCTAGTTTATGTTATCAGACATGATAAAAATACTGGAAGTGTACTTGTAACAAAAATAACTAATTTTTCATGATACCATTGCTTCAAACGGGTCTCACTTTCGATATCGCGGGTGCAGCCATTTTTTAATAATAAAATGCCCGGATGACACGTCAGCACTAAAGTTATCGATACTGCCGTCTGTTTGCATTCAACATGTTTGAAATTCGACGATCGTCGAAGTTGGTCTCTAAGACTTTTAGCGGAAATTCACGACTGTCGAATTTGTTCAGTAAAGTGTTAACTGTGCATGAATAGCATGTCCCTCTAATAGCATTCATCTAGTTGGAATAAACATTAACTTGTTTCAAACTAGTTTTATGATTAGAAACTACTAAAGCTATAGTTAACATTTATCTTGTTTCTAGGCAAATATCATCTTTATTTGTAGTCATTTGTTATAAAATTACAAGATGTACTTGCTATTGTCATTTATTGCAGTTAAAATAAACAACACTACAAATTTAAGATGATCAGAAAAGAACAAAAATCAATAGACTGGGCACAAGTTCGTGCTGCAGTGGAAACATTTTGAACTGATTGTTTCACTGCACTCAACAATTTTGGGAAGCACTGTTCGTCAGCATCAATTTAGATTTGAAGCAAATTGGGACCATTGTTGAATAGCAATGTCTGATTTTATATGTGTATATATATATATATATATATATATATATATATATATGTTATGTGTATTAAGCTAACAGAGATGCACAATTTTGTTGTACCCAGGTATGGAAGCAATAATGTCTGAGTTCTTCAATGACACCACAACAGCATTCTACATCATCCTAATTGTATGGATTGCTGATCAGTATGATGCTATATGCTGTCATACCAACATTAGCAAAAGGATTTGGTTACGGTTAGTCACCAGTTGTTATATTTCTATCAGTGCTTTGGGAAAAGGATGTCTGGCTCGCAGTTAGAGTTTGAAAGTTATCTATGAATAGTATTCATCTTCTCATCCTAAAGCTTAGATTTAATGTTGGACACACCAGCAGGCAGAATGATGTCTTATAGGATTAGCTTTGCTGTAAGAACTTTTGTTAAAATCTGGTCAGTCCTTGACTAATGTTTTATTGAAATCAAATCAACTTCCTGATTGTGTGTAGTAGGAATCCTTACAGTTGTGCAGCTGGTCTGTGTACTTTTATCACATGAATTTGTGTGTTGCTATAATTGTAACAATGATGAGAAATAGCAGGGACACCCTGTCATACTATTTATATCTATGCTGTTAGATTTTAAATTCTAACAAACTCTGTTTTCATTTTTGTGAATTGTGTTTTTAGAACATGTGTTCTTACATGCAAGGCTAGTTATAAATGTGAATGGTGGAGTTTTAGAATATGTGTTCTGGGGTCAAAGGCACATAGGGACAACGTCGCACTAGGATTAGTGAGCTGGCACTAACCAAGATCCTACTCCACCTACACAGGGTGACCCTGAAAACAAACGGTTTCTGTCTGGCTAAGCGGGTAGGGATCGAGGTAGAGCTACTCTGGTATAAGTAGTGATGCAGACACAGTTACATTGGATGAGATCCGCTCACAACACAGACAGACAGAATCCCAGAGTGACTATTAAAGCACATCTCTCCCGGCCGATGGGAAAAGCTGAACAAATAACGACCAAGCTATGGGTAACTCTCGAAGAACTCCAACTGACATGCAGCTTCATAGAGGCAACCCATCTCATGGTTTAGACGAGCATACGAAACCAAATGCAAAGAAGAAGAAGAACAAATAAAGGGATGAGGGGGTGCATCCAGAGAAGAGACGTCAGCCCACATGGGGTGAAACTCGGGAGCCCTGAGGTTGGGGCCCAAATTGAGTTGCGTGTCCTGACAGTCTCGAGGCATAGTAAATGTGAGCAAGGTGAAAAACCTGATAAACACGGTGAGCAGGACCAAAGTAGAGTGAACACGCATACGGACGATACACAGGTGAACCCACCGGTGGGGCAGACATGCACAGTGCTGATGATGGAGCGACCGAAAAGGCGTGGCAAACGTAGGGGTGAGCAGGCCAAACAAATGTACAGAAAAACTGGAAAGCCCCCAGCAGAGGCTTGAATCCAGTGCAAACGTTCCTACTGAATGGTAATAAACTGTGCACAGTGAGATAGATATAAGTTAGGTGTCGCCCAGTAGAACAATGGGAGCACAAGTGATGAAGAGAAAAGGGCCGGGCCCAGTCGGTAGACGAAGTCACAAGCAGAAATGGGCAAAGGGGCACCAAAAAGAAAAGCGAGCCTCGAAGATGGGGTCTCTATCCAGAGAACAATAACCGCATTTCCCTGCAGAGAACTACTACTGCCTTGTAGTTCGATTGGGGACAATAAAAGACTAGCGGAGCAAACCGTACACAAAACTGGATGGCAGGCAGGCAAATCAAGTAGTCCAAAAAAAGACTGGTAACCTTGGCAGACGACGCTCAACAACCCGGAAGGGAAGGTTGTCAAAGGATAGCTACCCTTAAAGAAAATAGCAACCTGCTGCCTTGCAGGTCGGCTGGGGACAGCCCAAGGCTGAGGAAGAGCGAACCCAGTAAACACTGGCTAAAACCGGACACATCGCCGAAGGATAAGCATCAGAGCTCCAAATGGCGCTAAAGATGTGACGGAACACACCCATGCTAAGGCTGCATGAATCAGATTTCCACATGAATAGAATTTATGGGGAGATCCGGTACATCAGTCTAAGCGGTGATCGCGCATACGAGAGAATATGTGTTCTTACATACAAGGCTAGTTATAAATGTGAATGGTGGAGTTTTAGAATATGTTTTCTTACACGCAAACAAGATCCGCTGGTGAGGCCCCCAGGCTAGGAGGATCTTATAAACACACTGGGAAGAGTCCAAGGTGGGGACTAGTACTAGCAAATCTAATGACGGCCAAAAGCCTGACTGTGTTGTCAAGGAAGGCCCCTGCGTTGGACTTAATAAGAAAATTAAAATGGAACGTGGAATGTGAGAACGATGAATGAGGGAAAAACATCAGATAGTTGAGAAAGGCTGCATTCTGTCGCCTTGTCTGTTTAACATATATGCAGAAAACATCATGAGGAATGTTACAGAATGTAGCGGGAAAAGAACAATACAATCCTTTTATAATCGGAGGAAGAGAAATACCTGAACTAAGATACGCTGATGATACAGTGCTACTGTCAACATCACAAAAAGGATTGAGAAATTATTAGAAGTGAAAGATAAAAGCGAAAACCAAAATCTATATCTCAATGTGGCAAAAACAAAAATAATGACAACAGATAAAACGAACATGACATGATATTTTTATCAATGGAGAGAAAGTAGAAAATGTGAACAGTTTTGAATATCTTGGTTCATTGCTAACAACTGATGGAAATGGGCTGAAGGAAATTAAAAGAAGAACAAACATGGCTTTACAAAAATTAAACAACTCAAAACAGTATGGAACGGAACTGATAAGAAAACAAAGATCAGAATACTAAGATCATGCATATTCCCAGTGGCAATGTATGGGTGTGAAGCATGGACATTTAATAAAGCAGTGGGAAAACATATAAGTGCTTTTGAATATAAGTGTTACAGAAGAGTCCTTCGTATATCTTGGACAGAGATGAGAACAAATAGATCTATCCAGAAAGAACTCAAAATCAAAGAAAACTGGCTGATGCTACAAATAAAAAAGAGAAAATTGAGATATTTTGGACATATAAAAAGACATGAAGGGCTGGAGAAACCATCATGGAAGGAGGCATACCGGCAAAGAGAAGAAGAGGAAGACCACGGAAAAGATGGATTCAGGATGTAACTGATGGTTTGAACATGACAGCTGCAGAGGCAGGACATCTGGCCTATGGGAGAGAGAAATTCAGGAGGACTGTTGGGGTGGCAAAGTTCTGCTCAGGACAAGCTATTTGATGATGATTTCTTACACGCACGGCTAGTTATAAATGTGAGTGGTGGAGTTTTAGAATATGTTTTCTTACACGCAAGGCTAGTTATAAATGTAAATGGTGGAGTTTTAGAACGTGTGTGAATAGATTAAAACTCTGAAGGGAACATTGCTTTAGTATTAGTACACATGAAACATGCTAAAATTTAGTTGAAATTATAATTTTAAATAATACTGATATATGTTTTCTTAAATGATATATATTTTGTTTCTCACCAGGTTTTTCTACCTCTACCATTTTGCCTTCTATGCTTACCATTATCGTTTCAATGGTCAGTACAGTCCTCTAGCTCTCTTCACCTCTTGGCTTTTCATACAGGTAAGTCTTGCATGTTTATTTCACTTTTCATTTAACATTTATGCTGTATATCTTGGACAAAAATATTGATTCTATTATTCTCCCAACTCTCCTGAAGAGTTATTTGATACCTTTGTTACCTGTTACAATAGTCTTGGCATATAGCCATGGTTTTATTCTATGACCTGGTCTTTCTCATTCTCAGTGAAACACAGGGCTGGCACTATCTATCAATGGATATTTGGGACCACCTTCTTGAGTTCCACCCATAATGCTACAATGTATCTATCCTCTTCTACTGTTATTCACTACTCTTTTCTCAGCATCTCTTTTTCTTCTCTTCCTTTCTAGTACATGTCTGGTTGTTATAGTATGTTCAGAAATTTGTGCCCATCTTTTGGACGTTATGAATTGTTCATTCCTTTGACTGGACTGAAAGTTGGCATGTGGACTACTACTGATCCCCATGACATGAATAAGCTATATATTTGCCTTTAGAAAACTGATCCCATATATGATTTTCTTTTACTATATTAAAAAAACCAATATTTATGCTATCGTGAGAGAAAGATGAAAGTTTTACATCTTCAGAATCACCTCTTCCATTCAAAAGAGACAAAAGTGCCAATGTTATAGCATATACACAAGCAAAGAAACATTGTTTGTACAAGGTGCGCAAGTCATCAGTTGTGATCACATTGTTGTGAGCATATGTTACAATGACAGATCTGAAAGCAGAGAATCTTCTGTAACACAAAGTGAGGACAGTAAAGTGAAGTGATATCTTACTGAGATACCTCATTGTCAAAATTGTATGAATTTCCAGTGTACATTCTTCACTATGCCAAAGGTAGCTTTAATAATATACAGACACCTCTGCAGAAAAGCTACAAGGGGGATTATTTATATCACAACATCCACTATCCAGAGAAGAGAAACAGCAGGCGCTTGGTGTAGATAGAACATCTGATATTTTTTATGTAGTAAGACAAAACTGTGAATCTAAATGAGCTACAAGTCAAACAAGGAAGGACAAGAAAACTTGATGATTTACACAAGGGAACACATCAGACATGAGATTTTGAAAATGTTTATGACAACTTGTGCCTCCTTTGCAAATTTCAAGTTGGACTTCATTCGGAATGCAACTTAATCTCAAGATTTGTGGAAAATTTCATGTTTGATAATGCTCATTGAAAGCAGAATTGTTGCTGTATGTTACACAAACAAAGAAGACAAAGGTGTATCACATTAACAAAATTATTACAGAGCAGGGTCATGTGTCACTTGGACTCCTACCGTACAATTATCACCTTAGTACAATAGCTTGTATGGGCTAAATTCAAAAGGCAAGTGGTCATGCAGAATAACATGTATAAAGTGTATGATGTTTAAAAAATAATGCATGATGTCCTCTCAAAGATAGAAGACGAGTACTGGAAGATTTGTAAAGAGCACATGCTCCTCCTGACAGTTTCTGAAGTTGATAACAGTTGTGAACATATTAGTTGTCAAATTTAGACGTGTAGGCCAAACCTTTGTTTATGACAATCTCTTCTCTTGTCCCTCTCTCTAATCTGCACATGGTTATGATTCTCTAGTGCTCCTAGTTCACTTACCATTCTTTCTCTCTGTGCATTGGAGAAGACAAATTCTATGCCAAATAGAGAAATTGCACTCTAGTGCCACAGATAACTATCACTGGAATGATATTTGCACTAGATAAGCATCATCTTTGAGCACTAGCATCTAAAATACATATCAATCTGTCTAATGTAGCATGTCCCTGATAGCTGCCTGATTGGTTCTGCTAGTATGGCTGATCCCAACAAGTTGTGTCAGTATTACCTACAAGACAACAAAGTAAAAACTCCTGGAGAACATTCAAACTGTCTGTATCTGAAATAACTAAGAAGCTTACTCTGTATCTGTAATGGTGTTCCAGAAGCATTTAGTGGTTGCACTGTATTTTGGAGACATGGATCTGAAAAAGATTGTACCAGGCAGAAGCTACTACTTAATGTCCCAGCTTATTGCTGTGATGGTGGTGATTTTTAACCTGTACAATTTCCCAGAGGGAATGGCTCAGTGCTATGGACAACACTACAAACTGCTGCTACAAAGAAAAACTTCAGGTGCTGCTCTGCAGCTGTAAGTGAGAAATGTCACAAGCTAGCGACAGAGAATCTATGGAACAAAATGCATGCTGAAATCATATTTGCTGGCTCTGAGGTACAAATATCACAGCTGTGTTGTAAATTGACAGCATAACATACATACACTCATATCTGAAACGAATAGTTTATAAGTGGTCATTTTAGAGTGAATGTGGAAGAAGAAAACGATTAGTTATTCTGTCATGTATCTTGTAGATATCAAGATTTAAGTAAACTGGTCAACCACTGTGCTGTCTTTACAATTTAGAGAAAAAGAATTGTACTATTGTAGCACAAGTGAACTTTGTACTATCATTATAAACATGTTATTTGATTTGTTTTGTATTTTCTTTTACATTGTAGCACTCCATGATCTACTTCTTCCACCACTATGAGTTACCTGCCATCTTACAACAGGTTCGAATACAGGAATTATTTGCAGAACCACCACAACCAGGAGCTGAAGATCAACAGCCAGCACCCAACAATGCTGAAGATGGTGTAACTCCAGTAAATCCCAGAGAAGACCGCGAGACTAATGCTAGTGATAATCTAGAAGGAGTTGATAGTGCTGGAAGAAACAATGATTCTTCTAGTGAAGGAAATGATGGATCAGGGAATGGTGGTGCAACAGCTGGGGCTGAAAGGGACAGAAATGGAAACCATAACAGCAATAGAGGAAATACAGAAGCAGATGCAGTTCCCAGAGAGGTATTGAGACTGGATAGCATCCAGTTGAATCCTCGTGATGGTACAGCCGGCCTCACAGACCTTTTTAACATCCTGCGCCGATCTAGATTTCTTCAGAATTACATCAACCCCCAGACAGGTGGCAGAGGCATTCCTGTTGAAAGTGCACAAGCTGCTGCTGCTGGCTCTAGACATGAGAGGGGCAACAGAAACTACGAAATAGAACGTGTAACTGTGTACACACAAAGCAACATCTATAGGCTATTTCGACGTCTGAGAAGCAGTAACAGATCACCGATTGAGCCTGCTGCTACTGCTACTGCATTGATAGAAAACACAAATCATTCAAACAATGGATCACATAGACACTCAATTAGTGTTCAGCATGCTAGTGCATCTGATGGAAATACTAGTTTTTCTAACAATGGCTCAGAGAGCATTTCAAGTAATGGCCACACAAGTCCATCAGAATATATCAATATTAACTCAGTGGCTAATAACACATCTGTTAGTGATAGCATCTCACAGTTAAGAAGAGAAACATCTATAGATGATGAACATATCAGTTATGCAGTTGCTCAGGATATAAATGCATGTGCAAGTCATGAAGAAAATCCAAATAGGGAACAAATGTGTGAGTCATCAAAAATGGCATATCCAGAGATGAATTTGTCATCAGATCTAAACCTTGGAATTTACCCTGAAAGAGCAGAAGAAAACGTATATACTTCTTGCATTGCAGTGGGAAATACAGATGGTAGTGATGAAAACATAAGAAACTCTGCCTTGTTTGATGTCTGTCAAAACACCGATTCTTCCTATGCTTCATCATTTCCTATTGGACAGACTTGCCATTCTGTTAGCCTCTATGATGAAGTTTCTCCACCATCTGAGGTTACTCATCCACTGCATAGTGCAATTTCAACAGTTACACCAGAGTTGAAGCCTCAACATCCTGACATTGTAAGTCAGCAGTTGCAAGATACCTTGCCTTTCAGTCTTTCATCTTCATGCTGCTTAACATCTGTGGGCACATCTCAGCCAGATCAAGTTCATAGTTCAGACTCTGGCTCCATCTCAAAAGTGCCCATTTTGTTAAGGAGGACAAACTCTTCAGCAGATAACAATAAAGTTGAAAGTATGTATTTGGATCATCAGTTGTCCACAGCTAATGTTACTTCTAACTGTGATCAACAGTCTATATCTTGTGTCTCACATATATTTCATGCACATGATGTCAGTCGGGATGGTACTGCTGTGTAAACTTATTGTGTTTTAGTGACCTTGACATTGAAATGTTTGTTGTGAAACGTCTGTGTTTAGGAACTGAGGTGCATATTTTTAAACAAATAATATTGAATATACACTCATCAGAAATCACATCAGTACCAAGAAATGTGTTATGTATTTCATAGTGTTACACTTACAAAGGAGTTTTACAATTTGTTGCTAAATGTTCATATAGAATCCAGAATTTTCTCCAGTTTCATCTAATTACTGGATCTTATTTCCTAGTTATACGTTTTCTCCTGTGTTCAGGTCATCAAGCTAGTTTTCATGACATTCTTGTTTAACCCTTTCGCTGCTACATACTTTCCGAAGACGGATCTAAAAATAGCTACTCTTTGTTTCTAGGTCATAAACATGAATGTACGCCTATAGCAGTGACAGTAGAAATGTACAACGTGTTACCACGTCTTTAGCCCACAGAGGAGAGATAATAGACGTGTTAATGCGTCTTTAGCAGTGAATGGGGAAACATTTATACACATCCTTAGCAGCTCAAGAGTTGAGTCCATGTTTCATGATGTTCATCTCTTGTAAGATGTCTATAATTTAACCATGGTATTCTACACATTATTCTCAAGCATTTTGTTACACAAGATTCACTTCTTCTTTAAGGAGGGATTCGGGGGTATGGGGATCATGAAGCTATTTTTGTTGTTTTCACATTGATGTAAAATTTGTATAAACATTTTGAAAGATTATGACTTAGAATAGTAGAAAAAATAAGTAAAAATATGTCAAAGCGTTGCCATGGAAACAATACAAAATAGCCGCCAAAAAAAAATGTCCAATCCCTAAGGCTCTGAATCTAATGAATGTAAATGAATTCTGTTTTCACTCTAAGGTGCGCAATTGTAATATCTAAAATATTACAATGATTTTTAGAATATATTAAATAATAAATTTGTTAATAAATTATTTGGTAAAAATTCCCTCAAAATTCTGTAAAAAATAGCTGTTTTTGGGGGGTATGTTTACCCAAAAATTCATAAAAAATGTAATATTTAATATATCCTAAAACCATGTGTAATTTTTAGATATTACAATTGCTCACCTTAGAGTGAAAACAGAATTCATTTATATTCATTAACTTCAGAGCCTTAGGAATTTGAAATTTTGTGTTTGGTGGCTATCTTTATTGTTTCCATGGCAACGCTTGACATTTTTTTTTACTAATTTTTTTCTACTATTCTAAGTCATAATCTTTCAAAATTGTTATACAAATTCTACATTAATATCAAAGCAATGAAAAAAGTTTCAAGACCAGAATCCCCCCCTTAATGCTTTTATTATATGATCTTGTCCATGGTTCACCTCAATATGCTATCACATAAATAGTGAATGTCCTCATAAATTTTGTTTTAGCTTTCTTGCTTGCATTAAGAGGTTCTTCAGACAAATTACCCTCTGAATTGCCATAGATAGTCTATTGATTTCTTTTGTACCAGTCTTTATTGTTAATTACAGAGCCAATATATTCAAAATATGTTACATTTTTAATGTCTATATTGTTGATGGTAATTCTGGGTTGACATTTTGTTTTGTCTGTGGATATGATCTTGGTTTTCTTTGTATTCAGTAAAAAAGTTATGTTCTTCATTGCGCTTTTTTAAATAGAAAAGATGAACTGTTCCAATCCCTTGATATTAATTGAGTAGAACTGTGTCAATATCTGAGCTCTGTAATCTCTCTCTCTCTCTCTCTCTCTCTCTCTCTCTCTCTCTCTCTATCACCACCCACACTGATGTACCAGATTTCCCCATAAATCTCATTCATGCAGCCCTAGCATTGGTATGTTTCGTCACATCTTCAGCACCATTTGGAGCTCTAGTACTTATCCTTCAGCAATGTGTTCGGTTTTAGCCAGCGTTTACCGGGTTCATTCTCCGTCAGCCTTTGGCTGTCCCCAGCCGACCTGCAAGGCAGCAGGTTGCTATTTTCTTTAGGGTAGCTACCCTTAGACAACCTTCCCTCCCGGATTGTTGAGCGTCGTCTGCCCAGGTTACCAGTCTTTTTTTAGACTACTTCTCTTTCTGCCTTTTGAACATGGATTGGGGTATAGACCCTCAACCAACTCATGCCAAGTCTTCCTATCTCTAGCTATCTCCTGCAGCTCCCTCCAGCTCTTCTTTATATTGTTGATCTCTGCCTCCAAATCTCGTCTCCATATATTTCTCGGCCTCCTTTCGCTGTCCCTGCGGGTTCCAGGCAAGGACCCTTGTTATATTTCTCTCAGGTTTTCGCAAAGTCATATCCAGCGCCAGCGTCTTTTTTAACCTCTTTTTACTGGAATCTGTCTTGTTCTCTCCATAAGTTTCTCATGTGACCCTATCATACTATCTTATTCCCTCTATTCTGCGCAGACACCAGTTGATGAATGTTTGCAATTTATGCATTATTATTTTAGTAGTTCTCCATGTTTCTGACCCATACGGCAGAACTGCTTTAACTATGGAGTTAAATGTCTGAAATTTTGTTTTAGATTTGATTTCTTTAGTCTTGCATATGTTTCCCAGTGCAATGAAAGCTCCTCTTGCCTTCTGTATTCTTATTTTAACATCTCTATCTGTTCCACCCTCTTTGTCTACATTGCAGCCCAAATATGTGTATCATTCTACCTCTTGAAGTGAGATTTCACCCAGGGAGATCGAGTTGTCATTTACTTGGTTAATTCTCATTATCTTTGTCTTTCCCTTATGAATGTTTATCCCTAGTTGCTGGGATCTTTGATCAAGTGTGTTTAGTTTATCCTGCATCTGATTGTGTGTATGGAACAGAAGGGCTATATCGTCAGAGAAGTCCAGATTTTCTAGTTGCCCTGTCAGAGTCCGTTGAATTCCATTTCTGGTGGTAGTTACTACTATCTTCATAATCCATTGTCAGTAAGAACAACAAAGGTGATAGATGACATCCCTGTCACACTCCTGTTTCTATTTCAAAAGTGTCTATTAGTTTACCTTCATGAAGAACTCTATATTTCATATCTGTATATGTTGCTCTTATTAGGTTAATAATTTTCTATGGGATCCCATGTCTCATCAATTTCCAAAGAGTTTCCCTACCAATACTGTCAAAGCTTCTCATAATCTACAAATCCGATATAAAGTGGGGATTTCCATTTAATACTTTGCTCTATTATTATACATAATGTGGCTATCTGGTCGGCGTAGGATCTATTTGGTCGGAAGCCTGCCTGTTCATCTCTTAGTTTATTCATGACATCTCTCAATCTCTCCAGTATGGTCCTGCTTAGTATTTTCCCAGGTACTGACAACAGCATTATTCCTCTATAGTTTTCACACTTCTGAAGGTCCTGTTTCTTTGGTAGCTTCACCAGGTATCCTTCTCTCCAGTCTTCTGGTATTTCTTCAGTCTCCCAGATTCTGCTAAATAATTTATACAGTATTTCTGTAGATGTGTTTATGTTGGCTTTAACTGCCTCCGCTGGAATACCATCTGGACTTTCCCATCTTTCAAAAGTTTAATGGTTTTACTAATCGCCTCCTTGGATTGTTTCTCACAGTTGATGTCCAAGTCAATTTCTGCCGGTTGGATATCTGGGGGTTTGTAGGTACTTGTCTATTCAGAAGTTCCTTGAAGTATTCCATCTTTCCATTTGGTCTCTAACATCAGTGATAGTTTCCCCACTACTATATTTGATCAACCCACATGGTTGCCTGTATTTTCCTGCTAGCTTTCTAGTGGTGTTGTAAAGCTCCCTCAGGTTTCCTTTTGCTGCAGCTACCTCCGCTTCTCTTGCTAGATCTTCTAAGTATTGTCTTTTATCTGACCTTATTTGCTTCTTCACTTTCTTGCTAGCTTCCGTGTATTTTTCCTGGGCTATGGCTTTGGTAGTTCTAGTTTTGCTATTATTTAAATCTGCTTTCCTCTTTTTCCTTTCTTCTATTTCCTTGAGATTTTCTGGAGTTATCCATGCCTTATGATTCCGCTCCTTCTTTCCTAATACCTCTGTGCATGTTTCATTCCAAATATTTTTGGCTTGCTGCCAGCATTCATTTGCACTCACCTCATCTTCTAATTGCCGCAAAACCTCATACTTATTAGAGACTGTGACCATAAACTGTTCCTTTGTTTCTTGACTTCTGAGGTATCCTACATTATATTGGTGTCTATGTTCATGAGAAGTTATGTATCACTTAAGCTTCAGTTTAATTTTACATATCAGCAAATGGTGATCCGAATCTACATCTGCACCCTTTAGAACCCTTACATCTTGTATAGATGACCTGAATTTCTTGTTTATGCATATGTGGTCAATTTGATTTTCTGTTCTGTGGTCTGGTGATACCCAGGTTGCTTTATGTATTCTTTTATGTGGAAAGACACTTCCACCTATGACGTATTGATTCACTGCACAGAAATTAGTGAATAGTTCTCCATTTTCGTTCATTATCCCTAGTCCGTGTTTCCCCACGATCTCCTCATAGCCTATGTTGTCCGCACCTATCTTGACATTGAGGTCACCCATCTGAATTTTGTATTCCCATTTCACTGATTACCTATAGTATTTTGAAGTTTTATGTAAAATTCCTCTTAATTTTTCCTCTTTATCATTGGTAGGTGCATAACACTGGGTCACATTCAAGAATACTTTCTTTTTGGTGGTTCTGAATGTTGCTGTGATTATCCTAGGACTCACTTCTTCCCATTTTATTAGTGCAGTCTCCGCTTCTTTAGATAGCATTTAAAGCCACACCTTAACTATGGGGGACATTTTATTCCATATGGCTTGAGAACAGCATTGTTTCTCCTGTGTTTAGATGTTGTTTGCTTGCACCATTCCACCTAGTTTCACATAATCCC
Organism: Arion vulgaris; assembly: GCA_020796225.1. Taxonomy (NCBI): domain Eukaryota; kingdom Metazoa; phylum Mollusca; class Gastropoda; order Stylommatophora; family Arionidae; genus Arion; species Arion vulgaris. The sequence continues at coordinate 50,814,984 of CM036763.1, read as the reverse complement.
AAGATGCCAATCCCATAGTATTTCATCTCATTTACAACCTGTGCTGTCTTTCCCATTTCATACATACTTCTAACATTCCAGGTGCCAATTCTAGAGCTTTTCCGATGTGAAAGGAAGATAATCTGCAGTGCAGATTCCTTGCGGCTTTTTCTGCATCGCTTCATACCTCTTCTAGAAGAGCTTCCTTTCCTCTTGGTTGGCACAACTATTATTTTATTTTTATGTGACTTGTCCATGGTTGGTTGGATTTTGTGGCTAAAATTTTTTACTGGATAGGGTAGCCAGCCCTACGGCAAACCCCACCTTAGTCACCTACTACGACATGCCTTTTAGGTCGTGCGAGTGCCCGCTATTCTTTTCAATCCTTTTAAGCGAGGCCCCAGCACCACAAGGGTGATGTTTCTACTAGGGGTATCAAATGTGTTGGAAACCTTATGTGCTTGAGGTTTTCCCTTAAATTCTGATTTTCTACATAGTCAAAGACTTGGGTGTAATGACTTGCTTTTATTTGGGATGGTGATGTATACTATTTTCTATGTTGTGGGCCAGGCTGCACTTTTCCAGATCTTTATGCATGATTTCTGATAAATATTAATGACCAACCCTCCTGTGAGAATTAGTTCAGTTGGTGTATCGTCTCATCATGGTGTCTTCTCCGTCATCTGACTTTATATATTGCTGGACATGGGTTCCTACGAATCTATCCCTACTCCAACTACACAGTTGATATAAATAATATTTTCTTCAGTTTACGATGTCATCCCTACTCCAACTACACAGTTGATATAAATAATATTTTCTTCTATTTATGATATCCCTACTCCAACTACACAGTTGATATAAATAATATTCTCTTCTCTTTGTTGTCTACTCAATAAGGTATGTATATGCATCATGCTTTGATCCATCTGGCTCCAGTGCCATCCATCTTCAACATGTATTTGTTAAAGATTGTTATCTAGTTCTGGTCTCTTTGTTTATGCAGTAATGTTTTGTCACTTTAGTGGACTCTGTGGCCAAGAACTGTCTTTCTGGACTAACATGTCTTTCTCAACCAGTTTTGTGTGAAATTTCTCCAAGTTTAAGTGGACTGTCAGCCAATGCAATTGTTCTCTTCTTTCTAACACAGAATTTTCTCAGGGTTGACTCAGATTTTAATATGATACATGATGGATTCCCTAGACATGTCTACTTCTCAGTGGGCTCAATATTTGTCATATCATAACAGGTCTTCTGAAAGCTTGTCTGTAGGATCTCCAACACAATATATATTATATAGACTTGCAGACCCAATGTACTTGATACTTGCACAGGCCATTCATTCAAGTTGTGTGATTGCAATATCAGGGAAGCAGCCGGTGCAGGCATACTTGACTTTGTTTGTGCAGTCATTTCTTCTATTTAGTTGTCACCATTAGGTTTTAATTATAATACATGTATCAGTTCAAAGATGGAGGAGGACATTGTGATGAAGAATATTATGATGTTTAAATATGATTAAAACCGGCTGTGAAACTGATTTAGTCCAAGTGTATTGTTCTCTGAGTGTTCAACATCTTCTGATTTCAGTGTTAGCAAGATTTGTACAATAGTAAGTCAAGTCAATGGGTTTGCTAATATCTACAAGAGTGACTTTGCTGACAGAAACTGCCATGATAAACTGACATTCTGTTAGAAACAATGTCAGCATCATGTTCTACTAGGAACATTGGAGATAAAACCACTAATGTAAATGTTAGTGATACGTTTGCAGCTCATATTTCATTGGCAACAGAAAGTCATTGGCAACAGAAACGAATAGAAGAGAAATAAAGATCACATTTTATTACTATGTGCTATACTGGGAAATAGGGTGATATCTCTGTCCATGCTTGTGACCAATAGCACCTGATGGGTGGGGGGGATTATGGTTAACATCATGTTGACTACCTGTTATATCCAGTTTTTCTCTGGTACCCAATTGAGAGTGGCTAAATTTGAGAGTGATTGCAGTTAAATAATGGGCCACTAAAACTGGGGAATTTCATCCTGGGACCACACATATACATAGCAAATGCTCTAACCACTGTTCTGCTGTAACTCTCGAGCAAGAGACTTTATATGCTCTCTAAATGTTGCTTGCAAGAGTTGTACTTCATACTAAATGTTACTTGCAAGAGTTGTACTTCATACTAAATGTTACTTGCAAGAGTTGTACTTCATACTAAATGTTGCTTGCAAGAGTTGTACTTCATACTAAATGTTACTTGCAAGAGTTGTACTTCATACTAAATGTTGCTTGCAAGAGTTGTACTTCATACTAAATGTTGCTTGCAAGAGTTGTACTTCATACTAAATGTTGCTTGCAAGAGTTGTACTTCATACTAAATGTTACTTGCAAGAGTTGTACTGCATATGCACTCTAAATACTAGTTTGAGACAACCTACTTCAACCTAGTACAGGACACCGAGGTGTCCATTAGAGCATCAACTCACAGTTAAAATCCCAGTAAGGGGATTCCTTAGTCTACACACCTGAAATTTGGTACCCCAGACTTGCTGAGTTGGAATAAAATTTGAAATTGTCTTTCCAGCATCTTCGTAACTGTTGTGCCACTGACACATTCAGTATTTTAGTTGGAAGGGATTGAGTACCTACTTGGACGTCCACTGTCAGTCAGTGATTTTAGTTGGAAGACACTGAGTACCTACGTGAGCGTCCACTGTCAGTCAGTGATTTTAGTTAGGTTTTTGTTTTCTGCATGAATGCTTTTATAGGTATGTTCTGTGAAAGAAATGTTTACTTATAGGTATGTTCTGTGAAAGAAATCAGGGATGGATATATATATATCTCCCCCTGGATTTCTTTCTTTTTCGAATCATGTTTGCCTCACAGCGTAAGGTCAGGAAGAGATTTCTAAAACGGACCCTAGTATGCGCTTCGTAGATGGTCTTTTTTGTCGCCTCTGTTATCTCTGAGGTCCATCTTTTGCGTGGCTGGCCTTTTGCTTTGTACCCATTTGTATCGGAGCAGCATTGCTCTTTGAGGTGCACTGTCTGTTGGTAATCTGCTTACTGCCAAACCATTTAATTTGTTGTTTCTTGATGAAGTTTAGTACTGATGTTGTACCCACTTTTTTCCTGATGTCTTCATTTCTCAACGGTCTCTTCTTGTTACACCCAGCATTCTGCGTAGATACTTCATCTCTGTCGTGACTAGTTTTCTTTATCATTTGTTGTCAGCGTCCAGGTTTGGCACTGGTAACATAATGTGGGGAGAAAGATTGTGTTGAACAGTGCTCTTTTTGTGTTCATGGTGACGTGTTTGCATTTTAAAATTGAGCGCCATTTGCCTATCATTTGATTTGCTTTGTTGCATCTGTGTTGAATTTCATTAGTTATTCTTCCGTTTGCTGAAAAAATGCTCCCCAGGTATGTGAAGTCTTTTACTTGATTTAGTGGGCTATTGTCGATGGAGATATTGGTAGTGCTTTCCTCTCTGGCGATGTCATTACTTCTGTTTTGTCGATGTTTATTCTCATGTTGTATTAGTTACATGCTAACTGGAGTCTGTTAATGTGTTGTTGTAGCTGTTCCTATGTTGTTGATATGATTGCCTGATTGTCTGCAAAAAGAAATTAATTTAAGAGCTCTCCGAGGTTGTTTCCTTCGCTGGTGTTAGCTATTTTACAGATGTGGTCAATATACATGATGAACAGCAGCGGGGATGTTGGAGTATCACACATATAATAAAAATATAATGTAGAATTGATTGCTTTTCCAGATCTCAAGTATAAATATTGAAATTTTTTTAAAACAAAAAGACATTAAAAAATACATTTTAACCTGGAGAAAAAGCTTGTCTCTATGTTTTGTAACAACTTATTGTGTCAATAAAATTTGTTATATTCAGGATGTCAATTTATATATATGAAGTAGAACATCTAAGGTAGGCTATCTGACCAGAAGATGAAGTGTTGCTGGTCTAAGGTAGGCTATCTGACCAGAAGATGAAGTGTTGCTGGTCTAAGGTAGGCTATCTGACCAGAAGGTGAAGTGTTGCTGGTCTAAGGTAGGCTATCTGACCAGAAGATGAAGTGTTGCTGGTCTAAGGTAGGCTATCTGACCAGAAGATGAAGTGTTGCTGGTCTAGATAGGCTATCTGACCGGAAGATGAAGTGTTGCTGGTCTAAGGTAGGCTATCTGACTAGAAGATAAAGTGTTGCTGGTCTAAGATAGGCTATCTGACCAGAAGATGAAGTGTTGCTGGTCTAAGGTAGGCTATCTGACCAGAAGGTGAAGTATTGCTGGTCTAAGGTAGGCTATCTGACCAGAAGATGAAGTGTTGCTGGTCTAGGGTAGGCTATCTGACTAGAAGATGAAGTGTTGCTGGTCTAAGGTAGGCTATCTGACTAGAAGATGAAGTGTTGCTGGTCTAAAGTAGGCTATCTGACTAGAAGATGAAGTGATGCTGGTCTAAGGTAGGCTATCTGACTAGAAGATGAAGTGTTGCTGGTCTAAGGTAGGCTATCTGACTAGAAGATGAAGTGTTGCTGGTCTAAGGTAGGCTATCTGACTAGAAGATGAAGTGTTGCTGGTCTAAGGTAGGCTATCTGACTAGAAGATGAAGTGTTGCTGGTCTAAGGTAGGCTATCTGACCAGAAGATGAAGTGTTGCTGGTCTAAGGTAGGCTATCTGACCAGAAGATGAAGTGTTGCTGGTCTAAGATAGGCTATCTGACCGGAAGATGAAGTGTTGCTGGTCTAAGGTAGGCTATCTGACTAGAAGATAAAGTGTTGCTGGTCTAAGATAGGCTATCTGACCGGAAGATGAAGTGTTGCTGGTCTAATGTAGGCTATCTGACCAGAAGATGAAGTGTTGCTGGTCTAAGGTAGGCTATCTGACTAGAAGATGAAGTGTTGCTGGTCTAAGGTAGGCTATCTGACCAGAAGATGAAGTGTTGCTGGTCTAAGATAGGCTATCTGACCGGAAGATGAAGTGTTGCTGGTCTAAGGTAGGCGATCTGACTAGAAGATGAAGTGTTGCTGGTCTAAGGTAGGCTATCTGACCAGAAGGTGAAGTGTTGCTGGTCTAAGATAGGCTATCTGACCGGAAGATGAAGTGTTGCTGGTCTAAGGTAGGCGATCTGACTAGAAGATGAAGTGTTGCTGGTCTAAGGTAGGCTATCTGACTAGAAGATGAAGTGTTGCTGGTCTAAGATAGGCTATCTGACTAGAAGATGAAGTGTTGCTGGTCTAAGGTAGGCTATCTGACCAGAAGATGAAGTGTTGCTGGTCTAGGGTAGGCTATCTGACTAGAAGATGAAGTGTTGCTGGTCTAAGGTAGGCTATCTGACTAGAAGATGAAGTGTTGCTGGTCTAAAGTAGGCTATCTGACTAGAAGATGAAGTGATGCTGGTCTAAGGTAGGCTATCTGACTAGAAGATGAAGTGTTCTGTCTAAGGTAGGCATCTGACTAGAAGATGAAGTGTTGCTGGTCTAAGGTAGGCTATCTGACTAGAAGATGAAGTGTTGCTGGTCTAAGGTAGGCTATCTGACTAGAAGATGAAGTGTTGCTGGTCTAAGGTAGGCTATCTGACCAGAAGATGAAGTGTTGCTGGTCTAAGGTAGGCTATCTGACCAGAAGATGAAGTGTTGCTGGTCTAAGATAGGCTATCTACCGGATAATGAGTGTTGCTGGTCTAAGGTAGGCTATCTGACTAAAGATAAAGTTTGCTGGTCTACAGATAGGCTATCTGACCGGAAGATGAAGTGTTCTGGTCTATTATGCGCTATCTGACCGAAGATGAGTCTTGCTGGTCTAAGTAGGCTATCTGACTAGAAGATGAAGTGTTGCTGGTCTAAGGTAGGCTATCTGACCAGAAGGTATGTTGCTGGTCTAAGATAGGCTATCTGACCGGAAGATGAAGTGTTGCTGGTCTAAGGTAGGCGATCTGACTAGAAGATGAAGTGTTGCTGTCTAGGTAGGCTATCTGACTAGAAGATGAAGTGTTGCTGGTCTAAGATAGGCTATCTGACTAAGATGAATGTTGCTGGTCTAAGGTAGGCTATCTGACCGGAAGATGAGTTTGCTGGTCTAGGTAGGCTATCTGACTAGAAGGTGAAGATGTTGCTGGTCTAGGTAGGCTATCTGACTAGAAGATGAAGTGTGCTGTCTAATGGTAGGCGATCTGACTAGAAGATGAAGTGTTGCTGTCTAAGGTAGGCTATCTGACCGGAAGATGAAGTGTTGCTGGTCTAAGATGGCTATCTGACAGAAGATGCAGTGTTGCTGGTCTAAGTGTAGGCTATCTGACTGGAAGATGAAGTGTTGCTGGTCTAAAGTGTTGCTGGTCCAAGGTAGGCTATCTGATCTCAGACATCGATGAAGTGTTGCTGGTCTAAGGTAGGCTATCTGACTCGGAAGATGAAGTGTTGCTGGTCTAGGTGAGGACATCTGACCGAGAAGATGAAGTGTTGCTGGTCTAAGGTAGGCTATCTGACCAGAAGGTGAAGTGTTGCTGGTCATAGATAGGCATCTGACTGGAAGATGAAGTGTTGCTGGTCTAAGTGTAGGCTATCTGACTGAAGATGAAGTGTTGCTGGTCTAAGTAGGCTATCTGACTAGAAGATGAAGTGTTGCTGGTCTAAGATAGGCTATCTGACTAGAAGATGAAGTGTTGCTGGTCTAAGGTAGGCTATCTGACCGGAAGATGAAGTGTTGCTGGTCTAAGGTAGGCTATCTGACTAGAAGGTGAAGTGTTGCTGGTCTAAGGTAGGCTATCTGACTAGAAGATGAAGTGTTGCTGGTCTAAGGTAGGCGATCTGACTAGAAGATGAAGTGTTGCTGGTCTAAGGTAGGCTATCTGACCGGAAGATGAAGTGTTGCTGGTCTAAGATAGGCTATCTGACTAGAAGATGAAGTGTTGCTGGTCTAAGGTAGGCTATCTGACTGGAAGATGAAGTGTTGCTGGTCTAAAGTGTTGCTGGTCCAAGGTAGGCTATCTGACTAGAAGATGAAGTGTTGCTGGTCTAAGGTAGGCTATCTGACTGGAAGATGAAGTGTTGCTGGTCTAAGGTAGGCTATCTGACCGGAAGATGAAGTGTTGCTGGTCTAAGGTAGGCTATCTGACTAGAAGATGAAGTATTGCTGGTCTAAGGTGCGCCAACCTATGCGCCATCCTATGCGATATCCTATGCGCTTCTCTATGCACTATTTTTATGCGCTATCCTATTCGCTATCTAATGTGCTATACTTTGTACTATCCTATGTGCTATCATATAAGTTATCCTATGGGCTATCCCAAAGTGCTATCTTAAGGCCATCCTGTGCGCCATCATGTGCACCATCCTATTCGCTATTTTATGGGTACTCTATGCGCTATCCTATGGGCTATCCTATGCACTGTCCTATGCATTACCCTATTTATGCGCTTCCATATGCGCTACCCTATACGATATCCCATGGGCTATCTTGTGGGCTATCTAATGCACAATCATATGCGCTATTCTTTGTGCTATCCTATGCGCTACCCTATGTGCTACTCTATACGCTATCCTATGCGTTCTCATATGGGCAATCCTGGCCTATCCTGTCGCTATCAATGCGCTATCATATCCGCTACTCCCTGTATCCTATTATGTGCTTCCCTATGCGCTATCTTATGGGCCATCCTTTGCGCTATCCTATGCGTTACCTTATGCGCCATCCTGTGCGTCATCCTGTGCGCCATCTAATGCGCTATCTTATGGCCTATCCTATGGGCTATCTTATGTGCTATCTAATGCGTTATCTTATGCGCTATACTTTGTGCTATCCTATGCGATATTCTTTGCGCTACACTATGCGCTATCCTATGCGCTATCCTATGCCTATCCTCTCACTCTTTCTACGCTCTATCTTACACGCTATCCTACGCGCTACCTCATGCGCTACGTTATGCGCTATTTTATGCGCTACCCTATGCCCTTCTACGCCTATCCTACGCGCCAACCTATGCGCCATCTTCTTCGCCATCCTGTTTGCTAACCTGTTCGCTAGACTATATCTATTAACCCCGACGTTCTGAGTTCGAATCATGCTGCGGACAGTTTGGTCGGAAATTGTTTCGCGTTGATTTTTACAAAAGAACGATGGCACCACCCGTTCAGAAAGCAATGGCAAACTACTGAACGTAATAATGCCTGAAAAATCACAAACAGCGTTGAAAAGCTGGGGTTGATTCGCAAAGTCATGTAAAGGATATGCAATTAACTTTATGCACTACGCTATGCGCTACCTAATGCTCTACCTTATGCGCTACCTCATGTGCTACGTTATGCGCTATTTTATGCGTATAACCTTAACCCTAATTTTAACCCAACCATAACCGTATCCCTCATCCTAACCCTTATACAAACCCCAACCTTAACCAACCCTAGCCCTTACCTTTACCTTAACCTAACCCTAGCCTTAGCTTTAGCCCTACCCTTAACCCTAATCCTATCCCTAGCCCAGCTCCAACATCAACCCTAAACATAGCACCTACCCAACCCTAGCCCCAACAACAGCCTAGCCCTAGCCCCAACCCTAACCCAAACCATAGCCCCAACTCTAACACTACCATAACCCTAACCAACCTAAACTTAACCTAATCCAACATCACCACAACCTACCCAACCCTAACCATTACACTAACCCTAATCCACACCTTACCAACACAACTCTAACCCACCCTAACCCTACCCCTAAACCTAATCCCTAAACCTCAACCCAAACCTAAACCTAATCCTAGACCTAGCCGAACCCAAAACCTAACCTTAATACTAACCTAAACCCCAACCCAACCCTGTACTCTAAGCCTAACCATAACCCTAAACCTTATCCTAACACAACCCTAACCTAACCCAAAACTAACCCTAACAAAAACCCTGACCCTAACAGTAACCCTAACCATACCTGACCCTCATCATAATCAAGGTGCTATCCTTTATAGGACGTTGCTCTCTTTGCAGCACATCTGAAATTCACTCTGTCTCTTGCCAGTTCACCAACTTCGTCGATGGTCATGTTCATGGTTTCTTTAATATCTTGTAGACATCTTCTTGGTCTGCCTCTGCGTCCTGTGACCCTTCTTCTTCTTCACCCTTCGCCCCTAGGGAAACATAGGTCCGCAACAAGGCCTTCCAAGCCCGCCTATCCAAGGCCATCCTTTCCAGATCTCGCCACTCTCTCCCCGTCCTCTTGCATTCCATCTCTAACTCCCGTCTCCAGGTGTTTCTGGGTCTTCCCTTACTTCTATTGCCTGGGGGTTCCATCGGAGAGCCTGTCTCGCGATGCTGTCAGGGTGTTTCCTCAGTGTGTGTCCTATCCATTTCCACCTTCTGCTCATTATCTCTTGTTCCACCTGCCGTTGTCCTGTCCTATCCCACAGTTCTCTGTTTGTGGTCCTGGCGTACCATCTCAGATGTAGTATCTTGCGTAGGCATCTATTGATGAATGTCTGCAACTTTTTGGTGTTCCCTTTAGTTGTTCTCCATGTCTCTGCTCCATACAGAAGGACAGACTTGACATTTGAGTTAAATATCATTATCTTAGTTTTATTCCTAATCATTCTTGAACTCCATATGTTCTTCAGAATGGCAAATGCTGATCTTGCCTTTTGTATTCTAACCTTAACATCTTCATCTGTGCCACCTTGAATGTTGACGACACTTCCCAGATATGTAAATGTGTCCACCTCTTTAGTGGTGATCCTCTCAATAAGATTGGGTCTCTGGAACCAGCATTTAATCTCATGATCTTTGTTTTCTCCCCATGAATAGTCAGGCCTAGTTGCTGTGAGACTGTTTCTAGTTTTTTTATTTTCTCTTGCATCTGCTGATGGTTGTGAGAGAGGAGTGCTAGATCATCTGCAAAATCCAGATCCTCCAATTGACTCATCATGGTCCATTGTATTCCATTTCTTCCCTTGACAGTTGTTGATCTCATTATCCAGTCAATAGCCAGCAGGAAAAGGAAGGGCGATAAAAGGCAGCCCTGTCGCACACCAGTCTTTATTTCGAAGGCCTCTGTCAGTTTTCCTTCATGCAGTACTCTAGCCGTAGTCTCCTCATACATTTTCTTTATTAAATTGGTTAGCTTCTGGGAGACGCCATAGTGTCGTAGAAGTTTCCAGAGTGTTTCCCTCGAATGCCTTTTCATAGTCCATAAAGTTTATGTAGAGGGATGAGTTCCACTCGATGCTTTGCTCCACTATGATACATAGCGTCGATATTTGATCTGTGCAGGATCTGTTTTGCCTAAATCCTGCTTGTTCATCCCTTAGTACTGCATCTGTAGTTTCCTTGAGTCTCTCTAGGATGATTCGACTTAGTATTTTGCCTGGTACAGACAGGAGCATTATTCCTCTATAGTTCAAGCATTCTTGGAGATCACCCTTTTAGGTAGTTTGACTATATAGCCCTCTCTCCAGTCTTTTGGTATTTCTTCCCTCTCCCAAATTTTTCCCAACAAGCCATGTAGCATGTCTGTTGAGATGTCAGCATTTGCTTTATGGCCTCTGCAGGTATACCATCTGGGCCTGTAGCTTTACCATTTCGTAGTTGGAGAATGACCTTCTTTATTTCTGCTTTGCTTTGCTTGGCTTGCTACAGTCGATTGTTAGATCTTTAGCAGCTGGATCTATGTCCGGTTGGCCTAGGGAACTGGCCTATTTAAAAGGTCTTTGAAATGTTCTGCCCACCTCTGCATCTGTTCTTGAGCATTGCCGAGTAATCTCCCAGCCTTGTCCTTAATTGGTTTATTTATTTGTTGGTATTTCCTGTCAGTTTCCTTGTGTTATAGTATAAATCTTTCAGGTTACCCTTAGCTGCTGCCTCTTCTGCTTCTCTTGCCAGGTCATCTATATACTTTCTTTTATCTGCTTTTATACTTCTCTTCACCTCCCTGTTGGCTTTTGTGTATTTTTCTTGTGCTGCGGCCTTTGCTGATCTTGTTCTGCTATTACAGAGGTCAGCCTTTCTGCCTCTTCTCTCTGTTATCTTATCTAACGTTGACTCTGATAGCCATTCCTTGTGGTGGTGTGTCTTTTTTCCAAGGGTAGTTTCACATGTACTAGTCCAGGCTTCTTTAACTTTATGCCAGTGGTCTTCATGCTTCCTTCATCAACTTCTAGGGCCTCAAATTTGTTGGAAATCGTGACACTAAATATATCCTTTCCCTTCTCCTTCAGGTGTCCCACATTGTATCTCACCCTGTTACCATGCGTGGTCGTCATGAATCTCTTGAGTTTCATTCGCACCTATGCTATAACAAGGTGGTGATCAGAGGCAACATCTGCTCCTCTATATACTTTTACGTCGTACAGTGACCTTCTGAACTTCCCTGTTATGCAGATGTGGTCGATTTGGTTTTCTGTCCTGTGGTCTGGTGATATCCATGTAGCTGTGTGGATTCTTTTGTGCTGAAAAGGCTACCTCCTATAACCAACTGGTTTGCTGCGCAAAGATCCACAAACATCTCTCCATTTTCATTTATTTCCCTTAGTCCGTGTTTGCCCATGGTTTCCTCGAAGCCCCAGTTGTCTCTGCCTATCTTTGCATTAAAGTCTCCTAGCAAAATAGTAAGATCCTTACTTTTAAATTTGCCTAATACACCCTGTAACTTATTGTAAAACTCTTCTTTTATTTGTTCTTTGCTGTCATTTGTTGGGGTGTAGCATTGGACTATGTTCAGTTTAATTTTTGCATTAGAGGTTTTGAAAGTTACCCGGATCATTCTTGGTCCTAACGGCTCCCATTCAATTAATGTCTTTTGTGCTTGTTTGTCCAACATCAATGCTACTCCCTCCATGTGTAGTGCGTCTTCCTCCTCTCTTCCGGAGTACAGTAATGATTCCCCAGTTGTAAGTCTAGTGTGTCCTGCATTTGTCCATCTGGTTTCGCCCAGTCCCAGGATGGCCAGTCCATATGTCCTCATTTCCCGTGCCACCTGTGCTGTCTTCCCAGTTTCGAACATCGTGTGGACATTCCAGGTGCCAATCCTGGAGATCTTCCGGGTTGAAAGAAGGTGAGTCGGCAGCCCAATTTTCTTTCCAATTTCACCGGGTCGCTTCATGAGTCCCTCTGACTTGGGTCCTCTTCTTCCTCGGTGGCGAGCTTTGAATTTTCTTGGTTGTGGTTTCTTTAGCTATCTGGTGTTTTTACGGTGTGGGTAGCCAGCCCCACGACAAACCTCCTCAGTCGCCTCTTACGACATGCATGGCAGGTGACAGTGGTTATATTCTTTACATCCTCAATTTGGGCCCCGGTAACCACTCGGGCGTCCTGTGACCCTGCCCTCAAGTATTGTTCTTTCCAGGCCATCGTGACGCTTGATGTGACCAAAGTATGTAATTTTTATGTTGTTTATCAGCCAATTCTCTTTAACATTTAGTTCTTTCAGGACATCAGTGTTCTTTCTTTTTCTGTCCATGGTATTCGTAGGGGCTTTCTGTAGCATTTAGTTTCGAAGGACTGGATTTTCGTTCTTAATTTTTGTGTAATAGTCCATGATTCGCAACAATAAGTAGCCACTGGGAAAATGCATGCTCTCAATATTTTTAATTTTAGTATTTTGCTGGTACTTTGCCACATGTTCTTCATTGTGTTTAACATCTTGATTACTATTGCCAATCTTCTTGAGATCTCTTTGGAGCAGTCACCGTTATTGTTAATTATTGAGCCCAGATATTCGTAGCTCTCTACATTGGAGTTCTTCATTGTTTATTTGGATGTTAGGTGAGCCTTTGCTTTGTCAGTTGACATGATTTTTGTTTTTGTGTATTCAAATATAGATGTTGGTCTTCACTATGTTTCTTGGTCGTCATGATTAGGTTTTCCAAACCTTCTTTGCTGGTGGATAATAATACTGTATCGTCTGCGTATCTAAGCTCTGGTATGCATTTGCCGCCTATAGTGAGAGGGTCGTAATTCACAAAGTTGGCATCGTCTTTTAGCAAAACACGTAATTACAAAGTACTGTAGTTTTACAAATTACAAAAACAATGACAAAATACAGCAACGTTTCGACCAACAAGGCCTTTATCAAGCAAACGAACAAACAGGAGTGACAAATTAAAATGAAACACAAATGGACGACCAAATACAAACGTATCTAAGGAAAATCTGGAATAAAAACGAATAACGAAATAAATGTAACACAAAAACACACATAAAAACTAGAAATAGAAAGGAAAAGAAACAATGAAACATCTAATAAATATATAACTTGAATACATGCAACATATACCCATATAGATTACAAAGCAGGGAAGAGAAAGTACTAAGAAGCATAAGAATGGAATATAACATGAATACATGCAACATATACCCATATAGATTACAAAGCATGGGAAGAGAAAGTACTAAGAAGCATAAGAATGTAATACGTTGAGCCCGCGTGGTCGCAAGGTACCATACAAAGAAATCAACCGATTCTCCAGAGCAAATCGACTGCGATCATCCGAGAACATGATCGGATGGCTGTGACCTGGACATCGTGAGCACCTAAATGGCCAGTGTCATTGAAATGGTGGCTACAGGGTCACAGAGCATTGGCGTATGTCGCGTAAGTGTTGGGCGAATCGGTCACTGAGCCTCTTGCCTGTCTCGCCGATATAAGCCTTGTTACACCGCTTACAGATAATAGCATAGATAAGATTACGGGACTCGCATGTGAACCCATCGTCAATAAGAAACGTGCCTAAAGGAAAAGATACAGTACGCGTCTGTATCACATAAGCACACGTGTTGCAACGCCGACGACCACACTGGACAGTGCCAAAATGAGTATGGATATTGGACTTAAGGCGACTGTGTACCAACATATCCTTAAGACTTCTGTCCCGTCTGTAAGACACCAAAGGATAGTTGGGAAGACAGAACGGGTCTCAGGATCTGATCTAAGGAGAGACAGATGACGGAATAAAACATTTTTCACCAGGGAACTATGGGGGTGGTAAGTTAAGATAAGTTTTACTCTGTCAGAGTTAGTAGTCCTATGCTGACTGGTAAGGGCCTGCTGGCGAGTGATTTTCTGAACTCGATGCATAGCCGAGACAAGCACCTCTCTGGGTATAGGCGCCTTCGAAAGAAATCAAGCATCTCACGAGCTCTCTCAAGAAAATCATCGTCCTCACTACAAAGGCGACGAAGGCGTAAGAGCTGCGAGAATGGCAAAGAGTCACAACAAGCCCGGGGATGGGAAGAAGTATAGAGGAGAAAACTATGTGCATCAGTAGGCTTGTAATATACTGATGTATAGATAGTGGATAGGCGTAAGGTGATAGTAATGTCAAGAAAGTTGACACAAGTAATCACTCGCCAGCAGGCCCTTACCAGTCAGCATAGGACTACTAACTCTGACAGAGTAAAACTTATCTTAACTTACCACCCCCATAGTTCCCTGGTGAAAAATGTTTTATTCCGTCATCTGTCTCTCTTTAGATCAGATCCTGAGACCCGTTCTGTCTTCCCCAACTATCCTTTGGTGTCTTACAGACGGGACAGAAGTCTTAAGGATATGTTGGTACACAGTCGCCTTAAGTCCAATATCCATACTCATTTTGGCACTGTCCAGTGTGGTCGTCGGCGTTGCAACACGTGTGTTTATGTGATACAGACGCGTACTGTATCTTTCCCTTTAGCCACGTTTCTTATTGACGATGGGTTCACATGCGAGTCCCGTAATCTTATCTATGCTATTATCTGTAAGCGGTGTAACAAGGCTTATATCGGCGAGACAGGCAAGAGGCTCAGTGACCGATTCGCCCAACACTTACGCGACATACGCCAATGCTCTGTGACCCTGTAGCCACCCATTTCAATGACACTGGCCATTTAGGTGCTCACGATGTCCAGGTACAGCCATCCGATCATGTTCCTCGGATGATCGCAGTCGATTTGCTCTGGAGAATCGGTTGATTTCTTTGTATGGTACCTTGCGACACGCGGGCTCAACGTATTACATTCTTATGCTTCTTAGTACTTTCTCTTCCCATGCTTTAAAATCTATATGGGTATATGTTGCATGTATTCATGTTATATTCCATTCTTATGCTTCTTAGTACTTTCTCTTCCTATGCTTTGTAATCTATAAGGGTATATGTTGCATGTATTCAAGTTATATATTTACTAGATGTTTCATTGTTTCTTTTCCTTTCTATTTCTAGTTTTTATGTGTGTTTTTGTGTTACATTTATTTCGTTATTCGTTTTTATTCCAGATTTTCCTTAGATACGTTTGTATTTGGTCGTCCATTTGTGTTTCATTTTAATTTGTCACTCCTGTTTGTTCGTTTGCTTGATAAAGGCCTTGTTGGTCGAAACTTGCTGTATTTTGTCATTGTTTTTGTAATTTGAAACTACAGTACTTTGTGATTACGTGTTTTGCCAATCAAATAGTTTTCTGCAGTTCCATATATATATACATCGTCTTTTACCTTCCTCATGATGTTCTCTGCATATATGTTGAATAAGTATGGGGACAAAATACATCCCTGTCGTATCCCCTTTTAAATCTCGAACCATTCAGCTATTTCACCTCCTATTTTAATGGTTGCCTGTTGTTCGTGGTATAGAGATTCTATTAGTTGTATTATGTGTGTTGGAAAGTGCATGTCTTTCATGATGTTCCACATTTTCTGGTGTTGTATATGGTCGAAAGCCTTGCTATAGTCTATGAAACATGCATGCATGTCTATGTTGTATTCTCTGCATTTCTCGATAAATAGTCTCATGCTACAAATATCATCTCTAGTGCCTCTACCTCTTCTGAAACCTGCCTGTGTTTCGTGTATTTCATTATCTAAATTTGGTTCCATCCTCTTCATTATGATTCTTAGTAGGATTTTGCTGGCGTGACTTATAAGAGCAATAGTTCTGTAGTTGGTGCATAGTTTCATGTTTCCTTCTTTGGAATAGGTATAAATACTGATCTTTTCCATTCCTTTGCCAGGAGGAGCTATTCCATATCTCTGTGCACAATTTATGATATACCTGAACACTTGCCTCCCCGCCTGCTTGAATCAATTCCGCTGGTATATCATCGCACCCTGGTGATTTCCCCTCTCTTCAGACTTTGATGGCCAGGGCACTTCATCCAACATGGGCTCTGGTTCTGTCTCTTCGCTTTCTGTTATTATCTTATGTGAATTTTTAGATGTGTCTTCATACATGTTTCTGCAGTACTCACGCCATCTTTCTAGTACATCTTTCTTTTCTGTTAATGTTTTGCCATTGTTATCGTTTAAGACTTGTATTGATGGGTTGAAGTCACGTGTCATTATACAAATTTCGTTGTACATTTCTCTCTCTTTTCCTTGTTTTCTTAATTCATCAATTTTATTGCATGAGGTGACTATGTATTGTTTCTTGTCTTTTCAGATTTCTTTCTTGACTTCCCCTGAGCATTTTTTATATTCAGTGCTGTTTCGTTTTAACCCCGTTTGTTTTAGCTCTCTTCTTTCTTCAATTAGCTTCAGTGTTTTTCAGTTATGTAGACCTGTTTCTTGTGTACTTTCCTGAGTATGATGTTTTGTGCGGTGGAGAGTAATATATCTCTTGCCTGTGTTGCCAGTTCGTCAGGTATCAAGTCCTCTTGAGCCGCCATAAGTATGTCAAATTTGTTTTGTATTTCTATGTTGTATTCTAGTGGAATGGCATTTGTATCAAAACGTATAGGGCCAGCTGCTTTCTTTGTTGTCTTCAGTCTTAATTTAAACTCTGCTACCAGCAGTTCATGGTCAGAGTCACAGTCTGCTCCAGGTAGTGTCTTTACTGATAGAATACCCGTTATCCATCTTCTTTGGATCAAGATGTAATCTATTTGGTTTCTGGTGTTGCCATCTGGTGAGGTCCAGGTGTATAGTCTTCTTGGATGTTGCCTGCTTTGGATGTTCGTAATGGAGAGATTATTTTATATGCAGAATTCAATTAGTTTTGTGCATCTTTCGACCCTCCCCTAACATAAACCCTAACCCTAACAAACACTAGCCCTAACCATAAACCTCACTCTAACAGTCACCCTAACCCACACCCTACCCATATCCCTAACAGTAACCTAACCATACCTGACCCCTACCTAACATAAACCCTAACCCTAACAAGCCCTAACCATAAACCCCCCACCCTAACAGTCACCCTAACCCACACCTACCCATATCACTAACAGTAACCATAACCGTAGCAGTAACTCTAACCCAAACCAAACCCCTAATCCAAACCACACCTAAATCAAACCCAACCCCAACCTGACCCTAAAGGAAACCAAACCCCTAGCCGAACCAACCCCAACCATCCCTAACCGTAAACCTTTCCCTAACCGTCACGCTAACCCTTACGATAACCTTAACACTAACCTAATCCTACCCTGACCCTATCCTAACAGTAACCTAACCATACCTTAACTCAACCTAACAGTAACCTTAACTTTACCCCAAACCGAACCCAACCCTGACTTGATCTCCCCTAACTTTAACTCTAAACCCAACCTAACCTAACCAATCTAAAACCAATCTAAATACCAATCTAAAAACCAATTTAACACCAGTTTAAAACCAATCTAAAAACTAATCTAAAACCCAAGTCAAAAACATATTCGGTCACTTAGTATGCAGAGATAAATGTGGCTAAGTGGTTAAGCCCTTTGCCTTGTGAGTCGAAGGTCGTGGGTTCGAATCCGGATCGCGCCGTTCTGTTCACGATTGCAGTTTTTTCCAGAGACCCTAGGATTGTTGCTGGAGCTACGGAGTTCATGCTTTGTGCAATATTCTCTGCAGGTGGCGTGCCATTTCTGCGGAGAGGGACCGAGCCATATTTGGTAAAACCCGGTGCAATGAAGTCAATCCTTCGGCTTTAAAACCCTTTAAACATCTACTACAACGAACAGATCAAGACAATCAAACTCTAGAGAATAGTGTCAAGGCAACTAAACTCTAGAGAACAGTATCAAGGCAACTAAACTCTAGAGAACAGTATCAAGGCAACCAGCTCTAGAGAGCAGTATCAAGACAACCAAACTCTAGAGAACAGTATCAAGGCAACCAAGCTCTAGAGAACAGTATACATCTACTACAACGAACATATCAAGGCAACCAAACTCTAGAGAACAGTATACATCTACTACAACGAACATATCAAGGCAACCAAGCTCTAGAGAACAGTATACATCTACTACAACGAACATATCAAGGCAACCAAGCTCTAGAGAACAGTATCAAGGCACCCAAAGGCTCTAGAGAACAGTATACATCTACTACAACGACATATCAAGGCAACCAAGCTCTGGGAACAGTATACATTTCTACAACGAACATATCAAGACAACCAAACGCTAGAGACAGTATCAAGACAACCAAACTCTAGAGAACATATCTGGGCAAATAAACTCTAGAGAACAGTATCAAGGCAACTAAACTCTAGAGAACAGTATCAAGGCAAATAAACTCTAGGTACGAATATACATCTAGTACAACGAACAGAATATCTTTCAGTTAAGAATATGAAACGTTGGACTGAATTAACACTTAAACAGAATAAACCCAAACTCCCTAAAAATACTATAGAAGTTCTGTCATGCGTGTGAGATGGTACAGCATATCCTGCATGAATACACTGGACTATAAAAAGCTAGACAAGGACTCCTCCCACCATACCCATCTATTCGTAATACACTTTATGGTAACCTCTCACAACTGCACTAAACCTGAAGAATGTATAATTTTGATATTGGTTGCTTAAGTGACAATTTGCAGCCATGGTTGGAAGAAGGAAAAAATAGACAAATTACGTTTCTAATGACATGCACATTTAACATCTGAATCAAGGAGTACAATAATCTATCCAGTGGCGGCTCGTGGACATTTTTGTTGGTGGGGTCAGACAACAATTTTCGGAAATAGGGTTTTAAGGTTATGTCATACTTTAAATATTTACTATTATTTGTATATTCTGGGACGTTATTTCCCCTTTACTATAATTATCTGGGGACACATGCGTAAAAACAAAACAGGACAACTCCAACCAGGGTAAGTGAGCTGGCACTGATCAAGACCCGACTCCACCTTCACGTGGTGACCCTGGAAATAGACAGAGAATCCTATCTGGCTTAGTGGGTGGGGATCGAGAGAGAGAGAGAGAGAGAGAGAGATATCTACTCAGGTATAGATAGTATATCAATCACAGACACGCCTCTCAGGTCCTAAATCCTAATGAATGCACGCACCTTCTGGCCGATGTCTAATGAAAAAGTTACATAAATGCAAAGCAAATGTAAGAAGTAACAAGGTACGAGTCGTGTGTAAGCGTATACTCACTCTCCCACCTCCCCCATACTGAATCAATGGTCACGCATAATTGCCAACCCCATTGCAAGAAAGCCGGGAATTCTCCCCACTGACTATAGGAAGAATAGTGAAATACTAAGCATATTAGTTAACAATACCAACCAAAACTTATAGCAAACAATATACTAAGCATATTAGTTAACAATACCAACCAAAACTTATAGCAAACAATATACTAAGCATATTTGTTAACAATACCAACCAAAACTTATAGCAACCATATACTAAGCATATTAGTTAACAATACCAACCAAAACTTATAGCAACCATATACTAAGCATATTAGTTAAAATACCAACAAAACATAGCAGCCATATACTAAGAATATTAGTTAACAATACCAACCAAAACTTATAGCAACCATATACTAAGCATATTAGTTAACAATACGGACTCGATTTCCGGTCGCCAACATGTCGGGTGTGAAAATTCCTAACGGATAAACTGTGCGCGATTTCTTGTGATTGCGGTGGGATTTACGCGGTTTCTGGCTACTAAAAGCGGATAAAACGTGTTGATTAGTGTCCGTGTTTGTGTATGTATGGTCAGAGCAAACGCCTGACCGTACATTGTGGCCCTGAGCGTGCCGGCGCCGTATCGGAGAATAGCGTAACCTATTATCGATAGGTAGCGCACCGCGTGGCGATGGGCTAAGTGCGAGTCCAACCTGCTGCCTTGTAGGTTAATAAATTAAGGCTAAAGGTGGGCAGCCTGACAGAAACGCCGCAGAAGACGGTTGCACAATGTGCAGCGCAATTCTTTTTTACGACGACATGACTAGTATAAAAAAAAAGAGTATTGGTAAACCGGAGTCTCGACAGACGGCAGGAATGATCGACCCCGCCGCCGAGCCAGGGACAGTTAGCAGGGACAAACCCCTGTGAACCCAAATCATAGAACATTCAACATTATGCAGTGGAATGCAGGAGTCCCCAAAGAAAAAGGTCCCATTAAAAAAATATCACAACAGGAGCAGATAGACATACATGAAACAAGGGGCCCCTTTTTAAAACTCAAACAGTTTTCCCCATTAAAAAGGATATCAGACCTTCCGATTAGACAGGGAAGGACGCAAAGGTGATCCTGATCCTCCCCGAAAATGAGATTGCATGTCAAGAAATAACAGTATGTGTTTAGTAGACAGTCAGAAATTGTGGGGGATGGACCCCAACAACCCCAATTAGGACCCCCGGTTAAAACCCTCTCTGCCCCCCCAAACCCAAAGCCCCAGTACTGGAAAACATGAACATAATCCAACAAACTGCAAAAGTAGTAGGAGACTTTTGGTCACTCCAAGCGGTGGGGCTCCAAGGTTACAAAAAAACAGAGGTAAGGGTGGGGACGGGGAGATAACGCAACCTCCCTTAACCCCAAACAATGCTGAGGATAAACCTAGTTACTACTCCAGAACCTGGAAAACCACCTCCACACCAGACCTGGCCTTTAGCACAGGTGACATCCCCCAAAATTAAGAATGGTGCTGGCCCAACTCGCGGGAAGTGATCACAGACCGAAAAAAACTGGCCGTAAATGTTGCATACTCCCCACAGCAACCAAAGCTGCTCCCAAAGATGGAACTAAAAACGAGCAGACGGGGAATTTTTGCACCCCTGACAAAACCTTGGGGAACCCCTAAACATCCCAAATGCCAAAAAAAGCTGGGGTTGCAGACTTCAACAAACCCAAAAAAGCAAACAGAGCCCATCCCTCGGGTGCAGCCCAAAACCCTAAAAGCCCATTCTGGCCCGGCCCAATTAAAACAATTTAGAAGTAGAACTAAAAAAGCAAGAAAACATTGCGAAATAGAAAGAACAACAGAAGCAAACTTTAAAACCCCAAAAAGCCACCTCGGAAAAAATAAAAACGAACACAAAACGAAAATGCTAAAAACAGCTGGATAAAAAAACACAAAGCCTTAACCTAACAAAAGGGGAAATAAGTTTTTGGAAACTAGCCAGGGCACTAAACCAAAAAAATAAATACAAGCACAAATCACCATAAAACCGAATGAAACAGCTAAGGGGAAACAAGCTGCCAATATCCTTGGTGAGCCACACAAGAAAAATCATATAGTTTTTTTCCTGAAAAAAGGGGGGAAACCAAAAAGAAGAATTTAAGGGCTCAGACCTCATTCAAGGCCCCCGGGGGGGCACATGACAACTAAATTCCCATGAATTAGAAAAAGCATTACGCTCTCTAAAGAAAAAAATCACCGGGCAATGATGGGATAACAAATTGAAATGATAATGAAATGGGACGACAAGCAAAAAAGGCTACTAGAAATATTTAACTGTTGGCTGGAAAAAGGGCGGTTATCCCCAAAAGAAGGGAAAGGGAAGCTATTGATCCGATAAAAAAGGGGGGGAAGGTTTTAAGACCTGGTTATAAAACCAATTAGCCTCTGAGCTGCGTAGGAAAATTGCTGAGCGCATGATCAACACCAGACTAATGTGGCATTTGGAAGAAAAGGGCTTTACCCCCAAACAAGCAGGCTTTAAAAACCACAGATCTCGAAGACCCAATTGACATACATCCTTGGGAGATAGGGGATGTTTTTAAAGGGGAAAACAAACCAGCAGTATGGGTAGATCTGGAGAAGGCTTTGAAAAAGTGTGGAAGGCCCCCAAAAAAGTAAAGTTGCGCAAAAACCCCTAAGTAGCAGGACAAAATTAACAAATGGATATCACAGTATCTGAAAAAGAACTGCAAAAGTGCAAGTGCAAGAGTTCACCAGCAGGAAAACAACACTGGAACAAGGGTTCCTCGGGGTGGGGGCCGTCATAACCTGTTCCCCCTTCCATCAATGCCCCATCCGGCTCCCCAAAAGGGGATCCACCACGCCTTGTATCCCGGATGCCCTTTTGGCCTGGGACATCAGGGGAACGCATTACCCAACAAGCAGTCAACGGCCCCCCCTTTTGGGCCAAGGGTTTAATACATGGCTGATCAAACCCCAATGAAAAAAAACGACAAAACCCGTTTTTCTCCTATCAAAAAAACCCCAAAGCCCAGCCCCTACTAAATAACCATATATTGCTCCCAGAAAAAAACCCCCACTCCCTTTGGGAATCACCTTCGCCAGCCTTTTGGGGAAGCGCCAGATTGAAAAAAAAAAACCAACAAAATCCAGGATGGCAATCATGAAAAAACCCCCCTGGCACAACCTGGGGGGGATAACAATGTTTTTTTAAACTTTTTGGGGTATGTTCCCCAAACCCCTATGGAATCTCTGCTTTGGGGAACTGTAGCCCCAAACAACCCAAAAAAATCAAACCGTGTTCAAAAACCCAAACTATGAAAATTATTACAGGGGAAAAAGATCTTCCCCAAAAAGGAAATGGAAGACCCCACAACCCAAAGGAGGATATAAGGGCAAAGGCACAAAAACAAGCAGAAAGTTCAAAAGACTGAAGATCACCCCAAAGTCCAAAGAATGAATGGGCTGGGAAAGGGGGAGTAAAAAGAAACCCAAATTTGCAGGAAAAACCAAAGATGATGAGGAAACAACCAAACATGTGTGAAGTTACCCCCAAACCCCTAAAATCCCCAAAACAAGACAGATATGGAAAGATCAAAATTCCCAAGGGTGAATGGGAACATCACAAGGGATAGTAGGAAAAAAACCCCAAACAAGTGAAGAAAAAAAACTCCTGGCCACCGAGTACCTAAAAGACACTTTCCTAACAGCAGGTGGACCCATGTTCACAGATGGGTCTGCAGCAAATGCAACTGAAAATGGAGGAGGAAAGGGCCCCCATAGTGCTCAGTGAAAATGAAACTCCAAAGGGAAACTAAAATTAGCAAGGAAGGTTCTCAGCAATTACAGAGCAGAAGGGAGAGGGCCCAAAAACGGGAGCAAACCATGGGGTCAGAGAACATGTAAATGAAAACCTGGTATTTTTTTACCAATGCCCCGTCAGTAAATTTCTGCTCTAAAAATAAAAACGATAACAACTTGGGGAAAGGGAAATGCAAGCATCACTAAACCAATATGCAACATCTTCTCTGGGTGGTAAAACAGTGGATACCCCTCTCCCGCGGAACCCTAAGGAAAGGTTGCCCGACATTTGGCAAAAGCAGGAAGCAGGCTACCCCAAAGAAAACCAGTATGACATATGGAAGCAAAATACGGATAAAAAAGGCCCCAAAAAACAAATGGCTGAGAAAATCCCCCGGGCATGAAAAGGGCGATGCCCACCACCAACTAAGTAGGAAAGGGAAAAGGTTTCATTTTTTGTCACAACAGGGCAAATAGACCCGGGTCCATCTGTTTTTAAAAAGTATAAAATAGGCCCATCTGACATATGTACATGGCCCAAAAAGATGACAAAAACACATACTGCCCAAAAATGTCCAACGTAAAATGGAACAAAAAAAAAACACATGGCCAATCCCCCTATCAGTCCCAAAACAAGCTTTTCGGAGATGTACATGGACTCCCGGGTTTACCACTAACTACTTTAAAAAATATACCTCGATGTCTGAAAACGTTTTGGGAAAAAGAAGAAGAAAAATTTTAAAAATACCAACCAAAAATTATAACCCAAACCCTATACTAAGCATATTTTTTAACAATAAACCCAAAAATTATGAAAACCCTATACTAAGCATTTAGTTAACAATACCAAACCCAAAAATTATAGCAACCATTACTGGGATATTGGGTTTAAAAATACCAACCAAAACATAGCAACCATATATTAAGAATATTAGTTTTACAATACCAACCAAAAATTATAAAAATATAAGAATATTAGTTTAAAAACCAAAACCAAAAAATTTTTAACCATATACTAAGAATTTAGTTTTAAAAATACCAACCAAAACTTATAGCAACCATATACTAAGCAAATTTGTTAACAATCCCGGGCCAAAACTTTAAACAACCCTTACTGGGAAAATTGGGTTTTTAAACCAAAACTTTGAACCATTCCCTTTTAAACATTTGGTTTTCAATACCAACCAAAACTTATGCAACCATATACTAAGCATATTAGTTAACAATACCAACCAAAACTTATAGCAACCATATACTAAGAATATTAGTTTACAATACCAACCAAAACTTATAGCAACCATATACTAAGAATATTAGTTAACAATACCAACAAAAACTTATAGCAACCATATACTAAGCATATTAGTTAACAATACCAACCAAAACTTATAGCAACCATATACTAAGCATATTTGTTAACAATACCAACCAAAACTTATAGCAACCATATACTAAGAATATTTGTTTACAATACCAACCAAAACTTATAGAAAACCATATACTAAGCATATTTGTTAACAATACCAACCAAAACTTATAGCAACCATATATTAAGTATATTTACCAAATTTACTCTTAAGAATTATACACATTTTTAGAAAACGAAAAAGTTTGCATTTGAAAAAGAGCCTAAAATCGCCAAAGGCCAAACACTTTTTAAGCCAGCAACTTTAAAAAGGCAAAATCTCTCGATTCTAAATGCCAAATTGGCAACCAATGTCTGGAGATCAATGCAATGAAGATATTCCGAACTGAAACTGAAACATCCGCGACATGTTTTTATTTCTACTTTAACATTAATCAGAATTGACCAGAAAAAATTTTATCTGATTAACAGTATGATTCAGTATATTCATAAGCATGTATTTACACAAATGTAAACTTGTAGTCATTATTAAGTTTTTATCTGTTATTATTTTTCTAAATGCTACTTTGGTACTTTGTCATTAGTTGACCGCAAAAAGGCCTGAACAACGTCTTCCGGGTTTCTCCGGTTTCCGGGGCGTGGCGGGATTGACCGGTGATTTCCACAATATAAATATGAGACTGCAGTAAAACTATTAGATTGGCGAAACACGTAATCACAAAGTATTGAGTTTGACAAATTACAAAAACAATGACAATATACAGCAACGTTTCAACCAACAAGGCCTTTATCAAGCAAACGAACAACAGGAGGTACGAATTTAAAACAACAATTACATATGGACGACTAGATACGGAGACATTCAAACGTTTCTAATGAAAATCTGGGAATAAAAACAAATAACGAAATAAATGGTTGGATGCGGCATTGCCCGTGATGTTTGCCCCCTCCTATGTAAGATCTGTTGGATGCGACATTGCCCGGGATGTTTGCCCCTCCTATGTAAGATCTGTTGGATGCGGCATTGCCTATTGATGCCCCTCCTATATAAGATCTGTTGGATGTGGCATTGCCGGGATGTTTGCCCCTCCTATGTAAGATCTGTTGGATTTGGGATTGCCCGGGATGTTTGCCCTCTATGTAAGATCTGTTGGATGCGACATTGCCGGGATGTTTGCCCTCCTATGTAAGATCTGTTGGATGCGACATAGCCCGGGATGTTTGCCCCCTCCTATGTAAGATCTGTTGAATGCGGCATTGCCCGGGATGTTTGCTCCTCCATGCAAAGATCTGTTGGATGCGGCATTGCCCGGGATGTTTGCCCCCTTCTATGTAAGATCTGTTGGATGCGCAGTGCCCCGGATGTTTGCCCTCCTTGTAAGATCTGTTGGATGCGACATTGCCCGGGATGTTTGCCCCTCCATGTAAGATCTGTTGGATGCGGCATTGCCGCGATGTTTGCCCTCCCATGTAAGATCTGTTGGATCGGCATTGCCCGTGATGTTTGCTCCTCCCATGTAGGATCTGTTGGATGCGACATTTCCGGGATGTTGCCCCCCCTATGTAAGATTTGTTGATGCGACATTGCCCGGGATGTTTGCCCTCTTATGTAAGATCTGTTGGATGCGGCATTGCCCGTGATGTTTGCCCCCTCCTATGTAAGATCTGTTGGATGCGGCATTGCCCGGGATGTTTGCCCTCCCTATGTAAAATCTGTTGGATGCGGCATTGCCGGGATGTTTGCCCTCCTATGTAAGATCTGTTGGATGCGCATGCCGGATGTTTGTCCCTCCTATGTAAGATCTGTTGATGCGGCAGTGCCCGGGATGTTTGCCCCCTCGTAAGATCTGTTGGATGTGATTGCCCGGGATGTTTGCTCCTCCTATGTAAGATCTGTTGGATGCGGCATTGCCCGGATGTTTGCTCCTCCTATGTAAGATCTGTTGGATGCGACATTGCCCGGGATGTTTGCCCTCCTTAAGATTGTTGGATGCGACATTGCCCGGGATGTTTGCCCCTCCTATGTAAGATCTGTTGGATGCGGCATTGCCCGGGATGTTTGCCCCCTCCTATGTAAGATCTGTTGGATGTGGCATTGCCCGGGATGTTTGCCCCTCTCATGTAAGATCTGTTGGATGCGGCATTGCCGGATGTTTGCCCCCTCCTGTAAGATCTGTTGGATCGACATTGCCGGATGTTTGCCTCCTATGTAAGATCTGTTGGATGCGGCATGCCCGGGATGTTTGCCCTCCATGAAGATCTGTTGGTGCCTGGGATGTTTGCCCCCTCCCCTGTGATCTTTTATGGATTTTCCCCAGTTTTTCCCCCCCTATGTAAGATCTGTTGGATGCGGCCTCCCGGGGTGTTTGCTCCCCATGTAAAGATCTGTTGGTGGTTGCCCGGGTGTTTCCCTATTAAAATCTGTTGGATGGGGATTGCCCGGGGTGTTTGCCCCCCCTATGTAAAAAAAAAAATGGCGGGGTTTAATAGTGTATAGAAAAACACACCCCGATTCCAAATTCCCACCACTTAAAAAATAAATGGTGGAAGAGAAGAAGACAGTGGTAGAAAGTAAAACAGACAAAATTTTAATTTATACAAAAACTGCTAAAGCAAGTACAGGACATATGAAAAATTAGTAGATGAATCAACGGTCAGAAAATATGGTCCCCACAATTTGGCTATATTATTCTCCATATCTAATCTTATGTTTCCATCCAAGTGAAAGTAACGACTGTCTGGTGATGTCGCATATCCTCATCGGTCATGACTAATTCTGTGAAGATTTTTATAAGAGTTTTATAAAGACTTCTGTAAATCTGATGTTTCTTGTGTTCTGTGTATTTGATAAAAGCTCTTTGGTCTAACTGTTGAGTTAGAATGTTGATGTACACTTGAACACTATCTCACTCTTTGTTATATTCTTTCACCTTTGACATGAAAGTAAGAGTTGAGAGCTGGATATACAACTAACAACAACTCCAAAGATGTGACAACACAGATTTAACAAAAAAAAACAAAGAATGTACTTTAACAATAATTTACCACAAAATAAATGTCCGCAGTTGGTCTCCACAGCAAATACTGTAGATCCCAGGCAAATTGGGCATGTGACTTCACCATATTTGCCTGTGTTGCTCTTTGAGCGGTACCTCTGAGTGCCCTCAGATTCATTCTGTAATACATCTCTTGTTGATGCCACATTAGCAATACTGTCTGGGTGAATTCCTTGTCTTCGGCTGAGAAAATGATTGTATAAACAACATTAATTTGTTTGTCATCAGATACAACATTATATTAATATCATCATCAAATAGCTTGTTCTGAGCAGAACTTTGCCACCTCAACAGTACTCGAATTTATCTTCATAGGCCAGATGTTCTGCCTCTGCAGCCATCATGTTCAAACCATCAGTTACATCTTGAATCTTTCTTCTCCATGGTCTTCTCTTCTTCTCTTGCCGTATGCGCCTTCCATGATGATCTTCTCCAGCCTTTCATGTCTTTTTATATGTCCAAAATATCTCAATTTTCTCTTTCTATTTGTAGCATCAGCCAGTTTTCTTTGATTTTGAGTTATTTCTAGATAGATCTATTTGTTCTCTTCTCTGTCCAAGATATACGGAGGAATCTTCTGTAACACTTATATTCAAAAGAACATTATATGTTTTTCCATTGAATTGTAAAATGTTCATGCTTCACATCCAGGTCATGGCACTTGGAATATACACGCACTTAGTCTTATGATCTTTGTTTTCCTATTAGATCCATTCCATACAGTTTTAATTTTTTGTAAGGACATGTTTGTATGTTAGTTTAATTTTATTCATCCCATTTTCATGTCTTGTTAGTAATTTTCCGATTACACTTGACTACTGGAAACAATTTATAGCATAAAAAATATAGTTTTCTCCTTCTAAATTTTAAACCTAAGAAGGAGAGAATAGACATAATAGATGAATAAACAAGAATAAACTATCTTGATCTAATACCATAATAGTAATTGTACATAATACTAAAAGTATATTGTTGCATTGGTTAATTTTGAAACATTATATTACAGTTCAAGTGACACTGGGGGCTCTGTTGCTAAGTGGTATAGCGGTTGCCTTGTGTTCTGAAGGTCAGGGTTTGAATCGGGACTGAGCAGTTCTATTCAGGTGTGCATTTTTTTTTAATCGGAGATCATTAGAATCGTTCCCCAAGCTACGGAGTTCAGACTGTGTGCAATACTCTCTGCAGTTGGCCTGTCAGTTCTGTGGAGAGGGACCAAGCAATATCATATGGGATAAAACCCAGTAAAATGAAGTCAATTCTTCATCTTTAGACGACAAGTGACACTATCCAGTATGAGTATTCAAAACATATTTAAATACCTAATATTATTATAGAATCTGATTGCAACTCTCTACTCTCATCGTTACATACAAAACTATGGAAACGACGAGAAAACTAAAAGTATCAAACAACAATAGAGTTAGCTCATCGTGAGAACTCGTAGTGTACATTGTTAAACTATGGCAACACAACTCAAACAAAACAACTGTTCTGTTTACTCAATTCACAATCATCATCACTGCTTCAGTTTCAGTTTGTTGGTGCATCATCAAGTTCATGTAGAAGAACGAAGAATATTGTGCGATCAAAAGAAGTCAGTATGTACATACCCACGAGTAAGCAAATACAAAATTCCAAGAAGACCTCCCACACAAGCTATAACTGCAACAAGAACTTCATTTCCAATTCCTTCAATCATATTATCGGTTTGACGGGTATAACCAGACGACATCATAAAACTGTAGGGTACAGGGTCTGATGTTTTGGTCAATTTCACTTTCATTTGTGAAGATTAAAATACTTCACCTATTTACCAGGTAATCATAAATCTTTCATACCATCTTCGTGTCCCGGTTGACAAATAAGACGTTCACAAATTTCTACTGTCGTCTTTCTAATAATTGTTTCTAACGTTATGTCACACTCTTTCATCTCTTTCCACAGTTCTTTTTCATGTTACATTTGTGCACCATTCTTTTCACATCTACTGTCCATTGCAGACCTGTCTTAGCCCCTACTGGCAAGCGACGTATACGTCCAATCCATCTTAGTATGGTCTCGATGGTGAAGATAAAGTGCTTGACCCTCACTTCAAAAGATGGATAGTATGGTCATCCTTCAACTTTTCTGTGTCCACATGTTGAATGAAGACAATAACATTGATATTTAAGCTATAAAGCGATTTAAGGAATTTGAAATTACCTAGAGAGATAGAGGCTAGAGTGCAAAAAGCAAATACTGTAATCTACCAGCTAGCCTCATTGTTAAGGCAGCCAAAAATTTCACGGACAGCTAAGGAACAGATTATCAACAGCATTTTCATACCTACTTTGTGTTACCAGAGCCAAACATGGACAATGAGCAAAGCGCAGTCCCAAAACATAACTTACGTATGAAATGCGCTGCCTGGAAAGTTACTCAACAACACTAGAAAAGACAACGTCATCAGCATAAGAAAAAAGTTGACACAGAACCTTGCTTGAATTACATTGAGAAACATAGAGTGAAGTGGTTTAGTCCCTTAATAAGAATGTATCCAAACTCCACAATATACAGAGTCTTCTATAACAGAACATCAGGAAAGAAGGTGAGAGGAAGACCACGAAAAGATGGTTAGATGGCATAGCAGAATCCTGTCAAACAGCAAAAATAACAATCACCAAGCCCAGCGCCGGATTAGCCTAGTAGCAGAAGAGCAAATGCTACGGGCCCGCGCTTCTGGGGCTCCCGCCTATGTGACAGAGTAAGCTGTCACTAGTCATAAACAAGGAGTTACGGTTGGGAGGTGGGTAAATACCCTCCCTCCTCATAAGGAAAACAATAAAGAAAACACTCCACGACTTTGTCGAAAGTCGTTTTTCATATATATACATAAACCAACAAACAAAACTCATGTGAGAGATTGATTGTGTTATTCAGAAACTAAAGGACAACTTTTCTGTGTTGTTTACAAAGTTACTGGTTCAGGCTGTTCGTCACCGTTTACGAAAGAAGAATTTGACAACTGAGAAAACGCAAATAATTTGTTGAAAAGACATGAAGAAAGCACCTCCATAGACAAGACATAGTCCTCACTGTTAGTTTGCAGAAGAAGTTTACACGTATCGATTCTCAACTTGTTAGCAAAACACGTATCATAGTACTGTAGTTTACAATTACATAAACAATGACAAAATACAGCAACGTTTCGACCAACAAGGCCTTTATCAAGCCTTGATAAAGGCCTTGTTGGTCGAAAGTTGCTGTATTTTGTCATTGTTTTTGTAATTTGTAAAACTACAGTACTTTGTAATTACGTGTTTTGCCAATCAAATAGTTTTACTGCAGTTCCATATATATATACTGAACTTGTTAAGCCAAATTGAGCCCGAAAAAAAAATATTGGCGGACAGTTTTAGAGCGAATTACTTCAGTTATCCAATTTTTAGCAGAACGAGGTCTTGCATTTCGGGGTAGTGATGAAACTATTGTTTCACCTTCTAACGAAAATTATTTAGGTTTGTTGGAATTAATAGCCACATTTGACATTTTTCTGGCTCAGCATATAAATACTTATGCAAATAAAGGAAAGGTACATACATCATCTTATCTTATCTTAATTACATTTGCTGAAGCGGCGTGGGATAGTTAGTTTTTCTATCTTGTGCCAGGCGTGTTGCGCTTGACGTTGTCAGTCCATGCTTTCGTAGGGACTCTGAGATGTTATCTATCCATCGTGTTCTTGGCCTGCCTCGTGCTATGCGCCCTGAGGGTCGATTATTGTATGCACGTGATGGTAGTAAATGTGGTTCCATTCTCATTAGAGAATCAAAAACAACATGCGAGGAATTTATCCATCTAATTGCATCAGGCTTACTGGATCATATTATTTGTGAAATTAAGAAATGCAAGTACTATTCAGTATCACTGGACTCTACTCCAGACATTTCGCATGTGGACCAACTCAATCTAATAGTGCGCTATGTGTTACCATCTGGACCAGTGGAAAGGTTTGTGAAGTACTTGTATATGGAAGGTCATACTACTGAACAATTCGCCCAAAGTTTACTTGATTTTTAAAGAAAAATGGCATTGATATCAAAGACTGTCGTGGCCAAAGCTATGACAATGCCAGCAATATGAGTGGGAAATACCACGGTTTACAAGCACACATTAAGGAAATAAATAAGTACGTAGAATACATTCCTTGCTTTGCACATTCACTTAATTTGGTTGCTAAGTGTGCTGCAGAATGTTGTATAGAAGCATCCATTTTTCGATTTTGTTGAAAGCCGCTATAGGTTCTTTTCCGCTTCTACCTATCGATGGGTCATTCTTACAAAAGCACTGGAAGATACAGGTTCAAAACTCCTGACTTTGAAGAGACTGTCGGACACCAGGTGGTCTGCCCGAGCTGATGCGACAAAGGCACTTTTCTGTGGTTTTACCACTATTAAACAAGTTTTGGATGACATCTAAAAAAACATGGATCAAAAGGTTGAGTGTCGTAATCAAGCGTATGGACTAGTTTTGGAGATGATTAAGTTGGAAACAGGAATAATGACCATTTTATGGAACGGAATTCTTGAACGCTTGCAAGCGTCTAGCGCTTCATTACAGTCACTTGATCAAGACCTTAACACGGGATATGCTCTTTATGAATCGTTACACGGGTACGTTCAAGCAATGCGGCCTACATTTTCAGATATTGAGGCCAAAGCGAAAAGCCTGACTGACAAGAATATCAGCAACAAACTTCAAGACAACGCAAGCGAAATACTAAGTACAACGATTTCAGTGGCTCTACTATGCTCAATGAAGTTGTAGAAAATCAAACACCAAAAGAAAAATTTGAATGTCAGATGTTTATTGTCATAATTGATAATGTACTCTCTGCCTTAGCTAAACGCATGAGAGCGTACCATAGAGTGACTGGCATTGGAATACTCGACAGTTAAAATCTCATACAGCAGAAGAGATCTTGTAAAGAACTCCAAATATAGTCAGCTCTTACCAAGAGGATTTGAAGAAAGCCTAGGCGACGAACTTGTGCAGTTCGCTGAACTTCTTAAAACTAATGTATCTGCTGCTATTAGCAACGAAAAGCATGAGGCTCTTGAACTGAAATTTTATAAACTTATAATGGAAAATTCATTAGAGTCGTGTTTCCCAAATGTAGAAGTAGTCTTACAAATTTACTTGTCTTTAATGGTTACTAACTGCAGCGGAGAAAGTTCTTTTTCGACATTAAAGCGTATAAAATATGAGTTAAGGAACATGATGGGACAAGATTATCTAAATAACCTCACCTTAATGAACATTGAATGTAATTTACTTAGAGAAATTGATTTGTCTAATGTTATCTCTAAATTTGCTCACATTAAATTGAGACAAATTTGTTTGTAAAAGTTGTGTTTTATTATTTATTATCATATAAAACCTAGGGCCCCGCGCTAAAATTTGTTACAGGCCCCACGCGCTGGCTTAATCCGGCACTGCATATATATATATATATATTAGATGAGAGGGTCTCTATGATTAAGTGATTAAGCCCTTGCCTTGTGAGTCGAAGGTGGTGGTTTGAATCCGGACCGCGCCGTTCTGTTCACGAGTGCAGTTTTTTTCTAGAGACACCTAGGATTGTTGCTGGAGCTACGGAGTATGTGCTTTGTGCAATACTCTCGGCAGGTGGCGTACCATTTCTGCGGAGAGGGACCCAGCCATATGGAGTAAAACCCGGTTTTAAATCTCTTTTATATATTATAGCGAGAAAAGGGACATTCCGCCTCAGTGGCGGCTCGTGGTCATTTTTGGTGGTGGGGCCAGACACAAATTTCGGAAAAATCATGGTTTTTGGGCTCGGTTTATATTTTAATATTTACTATTATTTGTCTATTCCTGCGAAGTTATTCCCCTTTACTATAATGATTTGGCATCGCATGCGCAAATAATAAACGGGACAACGTTGCGCCAGGGTAAGTGAGCTGGCACTGCTCAAGACCCTACTCTACCTCCTCGTGATGACCCTGGAAATTGACAAAAGATCATGTCTGGCTAAGTGGGTAAGGATCGAGAGAGAGCTACTCTGGTATAGGTAATAAAGCTAAGCAGACACGCCTCTGGGTCTAAATACTAGTGAATGCACGCATCTTCTGCTGATGTCTAATGAAAAAGTTGCATAAATGCAAAGCAAATGTAGAAGTAACAACGCACGAGTGCGTGTAAGCGTAAACTCTCCTCCTAAATCAATGGTCAACCATAATTGCCAGCTCTCATTGCAAGAAAGCCGGGCACTCTCCCCACGCACTATAGGCAAAATGGTGAAAACTCATAATTCCTGGGTTCAACAACAACTAAAATATATACCATATAACTAAGGTACAAAAGAGATCCCTACAACCTACCGTTGACCACAGTCCTTCACCATGAAATAGCAAACAATAAAAACAAAAAGACTTTTGCTATTCTTCACTGACAGTTAACCACGATTTTTACTAAACCACTTATTATTGAAAGTTCTCTTTTTCTTGTCATCTTGTTGCACATATACTAAGCTATTTGGCTGATGTGTACTAGCCGTTTAATTTCAAGCTTTTCTTCTATCTTTAACGAAAGAAACGGATTTCGTAATAAATAATCCACTTGATTCATTTTGAATTTCGAGTAAGCCACAACTTTAAAAGTAGATCACAGCTTGTCAATCGCAAACGAGAGTGCGTTGTAGAAGACATATGTATATTGAATACGAAACGGACGATTACGTTAACGATTATAATAATAGTTAGTTGCATATTTCTATTAATGCATATACTTTTCTACTATTTTATATATAATTTGTGATTCAATCGATAATTTTAATAGTGCTATTTAATCAAGAGTCGTCGTTTAACTGTTAATTGGTTGATCGCGTAGGAAGTTAGCTTCCGGTGAATAAAATGACATAAATTGTTTTGCCAATTATTATTAAAGGTAGCGGTCAAAGGTCACAGGTCGCAATGTTACATCATCAGTAGAGAATTTTAAAACGACCCGATAAAACATAGTGCGCTGATATATTCAGCTATTATAGAGAGAAGCTGAATTGGAGACCGTATATAATAGTTTTTAAAATAATAATATTTATATATTATTATGATTGTTATATTATTATGATATAATATTTATATTTTAGTGTTAAATATTCAACTTTCAAAGCTAATCAGTGTCAAGTTATAATAATAATTAAAACACAATTTTTTAAAATAATAATAATAATAATAATAATTCCTCTCGTCCGTTATACGTTACATAGGGCCTGCAAGTAATTTCTCCATACCGCTCTATCCTGAGCAACTCGCCTCAATCTCCTTCACGGAACTGAGACCGATATTTTCCTGCCTTCTCAGCAAAGTTCGCTTCAGGGTCTCCTTAGGTCGACCCTCTTTCTTGAACCCTTTGCATCCCACTTCAATGCCTGCTTTGATATTCGTTGATCATTTCTCCTCAAGGTGTGCCCAACATATCTCCATCTTCTTTAAAAAATAATAAGTACACGTGAATTATTTTTGGTTTTGGTAGGCCTGTTCTTACTGGCCCCTAATGACCATGGGTGTATACTAATTGGAGGAAAAATATGTTGAATTTTAGATTTCAGAATGTGTGTGATATTTTAGCGCTATATATCAACTTTCAAAGCTAATCAGTATCCTGTTGAAAGTAATAATTATAAACAAATAATGTCTGAAATAATAGGTACACGTTACTCAATATTTTTGGTGGAGCCTGGCCCCACTGGCCATTAATGACGAGCTGTCCATGTTCCGCCTACTTTTTACAGTTAATTTCAGTTTACTTGAAGCTGTTCTCTCAGCAACAACAAAAAAACAAAAAAAACCCAGCAACACACATGTTTGAAAATTGTAATTTTCGCTAACTTTTAAACGGATTTCTCCGTAACGATAACTTTCAGTCATTTGTATAATTGCTTTTTTTTCTTGTTCCCTAACTTATGTCTTGGTTTTATTTTGTTCTTTAAAATTACACGCACACACACCCACGCAAACTCACATACACACCCACACACACACGCGCTTCGCACACACAAACACAAACATCACCACACACAATATATATATATATATATATATATATATATATATACATGCCCTGGACAATAGATCCACGTGAGCCTCTGCAGGTTGGAAACCTCTACAAACGACATCCACTCATACCGCAACCTGCCTTTCTGGTTCTTCTGAAGCATCGACTGCGAATCATACACACCAACGGCCCCAGTATCCGAAGTCCCAAAGAGTCTCTAGAGGGCCGCAGTAACGGCCACAACCTCCATCCTTATATTGTGAGTTGTTGTCATGTATGCTCCACTTCGCTCTGTAACAACCCTATCATGCCTGCTAGCTAGAAACCCCAGCCTAACTTCTCACCTCGATACACAGACTCATCAGTTTAAACATCCTCATCATCATCGCTTAAATTATCTTATATCAGCTGCTTAATTGCCAGTTTAGCCTTCAGGTTGTTCTCATCTCTACATTTCCGTCCAAGAGTAATAATAACATTGTTGACGTTGGCAATGCTACCATCAATTGGGATCCATTCTTCCGCTTTCGATAAAGCCGCAAATGGGGTCACCCGCTTGATTGTTCACTCATCTTTGGACATCCACGACATTCCACACTTGATTCTCGTATCCTTATCGCCAGTGGCGGCTCGTTATCCATTTTATTGGTGGGGCCAGGCACAAATGTTCGGGAAAATCATGGTTTTGGATTAGGTTATATTAAATAATAAATGCACGTTACGCATTATTTTTTATGGGGCCTGACCCCACTGGCCCTTAATGACGAGCCGCCACTGTTTATTACCATTAATCATAAACCCGCTTCTGTAGATTTAGTGCTCATTGTTTTGGACTTCGACAATTCCAATAGTCAATGATAGATACATGAGGGCAAGTCGATCTTTCTTTCTTCTAAACCGTCTCTGAACTGTCCACCTCTTATAGCTTTCTTCTAAACAGTCTCTGAACTGCCCACCTCTTATAGCTTTCTTCTAAACTATCTCTGAACTGTCCACCTCTTAGCTTTCTCTAAACCGTCTCTGAACTGTCCACTTTATAGCTTTCTTCTAAACAGTCTCTGAACTGCCCACCTCTTATAGCTTTCTTCTAAACTATCTCTGAACTGTCCACCTCTTAGTTTTCTTCTAAACAGTCTCTGAACTGTCCACCTCTTAACTTTCTTCTAAACTATCTCTGAACTGTCCACCTCTTAGCTTTTTTCTAAACTATCTCTGAACTGTCCACCTCTTAGCTTTTTTCTAAACTATCTCTGAACTGTCCACCTCTTAGCTTTTTTCTAAACTATCTCTGAACTGCCCACCTCTTAGCTTTCTTCTAAACAGTCTCTGAACTGTCCACCTCTTAACTTTCTTCTAAACAGTCTCTGAACTGTCCACCTCTTAACTTTCTTCTAAACTATCTCTGAACTGTCCACCTCTTAACTTTCTTCTAAACTATCTCTGAACTGTCCACCTCTTAACTTTCTTCTAAACTATCTCTGAACTGTCCACCTCTTAACTTTCTTCTAAACCGTCTCTGAACTGTCCACCTCTTAGCTTTCTTCTAAACAGTCTCTGAACTGTCCACCTCTTAACTTTCTTCTAAACAGTCTCTGAACTGTCCACCTCTTAGCTTTTTTCTAAACTATCTCTGAACTGTCCACTCTTAGCTTTTTCTAAACTATCTCTGAACTGTCCACCTCTTAGCTTTTTTCTAAACTATCTCTGAACTGCCCACCTCTTAGCTTTCTTCTAAACAGTCTCTGAACTGTCCACCTCTTAGCTTTCTTCTAAACTATCTCTGAACTGTCCACCTCTTAGTTTTCTTCTAAACAGTCTCTGAACTGTCCACCTCTTAGTTTTCTTCTAAACCGTCTCTGAACTGTCCACCTCTTAGCTTTTTTCTAAACTATCTCTGAACTGTCCACCTCTTAGCTTTTTTCTAAACTATCTCTGAACTGCCCA
This sequence comes from Arion vulgaris, assembly GCA_020796225.1. Classification (NCBI taxonomy): domain Eukaryota; kingdom Metazoa; phylum Mollusca; class Gastropoda; order Stylommatophora; family Arionidae; genus Arion; species Arion vulgaris. The sequence continues at coordinate 50,777,441 of CM036763.1, read as the reverse complement.
CCTCTTAGCTTTTTTCTAAACTATCTCTGAACTGTCCACCGCTTAGCTTTTTTCTAAACTATCTCTGAACTGCCCACCTCTTAGCTTTCTTCTAAACAGTCTCTGAACTGTCCACCTCTTAGCTTTCTTCTAAACTATCTCTGAACTGTCCACCTCTTAGTTTTCTTCTAAACTATCTCTGAACTGTCCACCTCTTAGCTTTCTTCTAAACTATCTCTGAACTGTCCACCTCTATCTTCTTCTAAACAGTCTCTGAACTGTCCACCTCTTAACTTTCTTCTAAACAGTCTCTGAACTGTCCACCTCTTAACTTTCTTCTAAACAGTCTCTGAACTGTCCACCTCTTAACTTTCTTCTAAACAGTCTCTGAACTGTCCACCTCTTAACTTTCTTCTAAACTATCTCTGAACTGCCCACCTCTTAACTTTCTTCTAAACAGTCTCTGAACTGTCCACCTCTTAACTTTCTTCTAAACAGTCTCTGAACTGTCCACCTCTTAACTTTCTTCTAAACTATCTCTGAACTGCCCACCTCTTAACTTTCTTCTAAACTATCTCTGAACTGTCCACCTCTTAGCTTTCTTCTAAACTATCTCTGAACTGTCCACTCTTAGTTTTCTTCTAAACCGTCTCTGAACTGTCCACTTTCTTAACTTCTTCTAAACAGTCTCTGAACTGTCCACCTCTTAACTTTCTTCTAAACAGTCTCTGAACTGTCCACCTCTTAACTTTCTTCTAAACAGTCTCTGAACTGTCCACCTCTTAGCTTTCTTCTAAACTATCTCTGAACTGTCCACCTCTTAACTTTCTTCTAAACAGTCTCTGAACTGTCCACCTCTTAGCTTTCTTCTAAACTATCTCTGAACTGTCCACCTCTTAACTTTCTTCTAAACAGTCTCTGAACTGTCCACCTCTTAACTTTCTTCTAAACTATCTCTGAACTGCCCACCTCTTAACTTTCTTCTAAACAGTCTCTGAACTGTCCACCTCTTAACTTTCTTCTAAACAGTCTCTGAACTGTCCACCTCTTAACTTTCTTCTAAACTATCTCTGAACTGCCCACCTCTTAACTTTCTTCTAAACTATCTCTGAACTGCCCACCTCTTAGCTTTCTTCTAAACAGTCTCTGAACTGCCCACCTCTTAACTTTCTTCTAAACAGTCTCTGAACTGTCCACCTCTTAACTTTCTTCTAAACCGTCTCTGAACTGTCCACCTCTTAACTTTCTTCTAAACTATCTCTGAACTGTCCACCTCTTAACTTTCTTCTAAACTATCTCTGAACTGTCCACCTCTTAACTTTCTTCTAAACAGTCTCTGAACTGTCCACCTCTTAACTTTCTTCTAAACTATCTCTGAACTGCCCACCTCTTAACTTTCTTCTAAACAGTCTCTGAACTGTCCACCTCTTAACTTTCTTCTAAACTATCTCTGAACTGCCCACCTCTTAACTTTCTTCTAAACAGTCTCTGAACTGTCCACCTCTTAACTTTCTTCTAAACAGTCTCTGAACTGTCCACCTCTTAACTTTCTTCTAAACAGTCTCTGAACTGTCCACCTCTTAACTTTCTTCTAAACTATCTCTGAACTGTCCACCTCTTAACTTTCTTCTAAACAGTCTCTGAACTATCCACCTCTTAACTTTCTTCTAAACTATCTCTGAACTGTCCACCTCTTAACTTTCTTCTAAACTATCTCTGAACTGTCCACCTCTTAACTTTCTTCTAAACTATCTCTGAACTGTCCACCTCTTAACTTTCTTCTAAACAGTCTCTGAACTGCCCACCTCTTAACTTTCTTCTAAACAGTCTCTGAACTGTCCACCTCTTAACTTTCTTCTAAACAGTCTCTGAACTGCCCACCTCTTAACTTTCTTCTAAACTATCTCTGAACTGCCCACCTCTTAACTTTCTTCTAAACTATCTCTGAACTGCCCACCTCTTAACTTTCTTCTAAACTATCTCTGAACTGTCCACCTCTTAACTTTCTTCTAAACAGTCTCTGAACTGTCCACCTCTTAACTTTCTTCTAAACAGTCTCTGAACTGTCCACCTCTTAGTTTTCTTCTAAACAGTCTCTGAACTGTCCACCTCTTAACTTTCTTCTAAACTATCTCTGAACTGTCCACCTCTTACATATACTTGACCTCTCTACCTTTTCTTCTATAATCATATTTCCTTGCTTGTTCTGCTGGAGGACGAGACGACAGTGCACGAACGTCGCAGCAACCGCTGGAGCTCATTTGAAATATTACACATTACAACATCAACTTGTACAACAACATCCGAATTTAATACGGCATCAAAACATTTCGACAACATCCAACTTTATCAACAACGCAACAATTGTCAAGTAACAAGTTCACACACTTGAGTAAACAACATTGGTATTTTATTATTACAGTACACAAAATAAAACACACCTTTACGATTGAGCCATCACTTATCACACATCATCTGATAATTATCACACAAATATGGAAAGCACAAATAAACAGCACATCTATCTACAGCTTAATTTTACAAAAGTATCTTACAAAATATATATTATCCTATAGTACACTTTAATACAGTTAATGACTCTTGTTGTAAATATGTTCACAATATTAAGATATGCTTACTCTATATATCACTAATGTGATGTGGACAGTGATAGCTTTTTTTTTTTAGTTTAGTCGTCGGAACATCATCACTACACATCGAACCAATTAGTCCATATGTGCTTCGATCTCCTTCTCGGTATGTCTCTCAGCGTGTGACGACTAACGACACCGGTTCTTTGTTGAGTTTACTATTCTTCTTTGGCTACCAGCATAATGCTCTTGTCTAGCTACACCACACTTGACTTGGAATTCTTGCAGTCTGGTTAGTGTTATAGATTCACTACTGTTACTTGAATCATGTACACATCCTCTTTCCCTTATCGAATTTATAAAATCATCCTGGTCCATTGTTCGTCCGTTTTTTACAACAGCCATACCTGCAAATCTATCGGCTCCTTCATTTCACCTTACACCTGTCTGCCCTGTTACAAAAATAAAACTGATTTTTATAAGTCTAATACATTGTCTCTGAGCCCAGCCTGTTTCAATCGTTCTGAGCATACTCATTGAGTCACTGAGAAAACATGCATGTATAAATGTATGTAACTCCAGCCAAACCTATTCCAGGTAACTTTTAAGAATATAGACAGGACGAATTCATAACTTTCCCGACAAAAACAGAACATGCCATTCTAACAGACATTGATGTCAGTTCTAACAGACATTGATGTCAGTTCTAACAGACATTAATGCCAGTTCTAACAGACATGGATGCCAGTTCTAACAGACATGGATGCCAGTTCCAACAGACATGGATGCCAGTTCTAACAGACATGGATGCCAGTTCTAACAGATATGGATGTCAGTTCTAACAGACATGGATGCCAGTTCTAACAGACATGGATGCCAGTTCTAACAGACATGGATGCCAGTTCCAACAGACATGGATGCCAGTTCTAACAGACATGGATGCCAGTTCTAACAGATATGGATGTCAGTTCTAACAGACATGGATGCCAGTTCTAACAGACATGGATGCCAGTTCTAACAGACATGGATGCCAGTTCTAACAGACACGGATGCCTAAGATGGAAATGAAACATGTGCGTATCATACAGTTAGTGATTATGATTAGATGTCTTGCACAAAATGGGGCTACCACTGTAGATTATCCCTCAGATAGAGCTCTCTGTGGCTAAGTGATTAAGTAGTTAACTTCTCTGTAGATTATCCTGGATAGAGGTCTCTGTGGCTAAGTGATTAAGCAGTTAACTTGCGTTACGATAGTCATGGGTTTGAATCCGGACCTCATTGTTCTATTCCCTAATTCATTGTTCCCCATATATCCTTTGAATTGTTACCAGAGCTACGGAGTTCGTGCTTTGTACAATATTATAGACAAGTGACGTGCCATTTCTGCGATGAGAAACCGATCCATTTATTCAGTTCTTCATATTAGACTATCATTAACTAGAGGAGTATCATTCATGGAGGCATCTCATAGGCACCTCATCTTTTTGTTGGCAGACATATCTGTATGCAAGAAACGATTCATAGAAGATAAAAAAACACATACGATACTGCAGGAACATATGCTACGCAATTCTTCCAGATTTTGGTAACATATAACACGTGGAACTCATAGATACACGACATATAGGCACATTACCTTAACATACACTAATCGTTTTCTGTTGATCATTGCATGCTTTGAGCATATTTCAGACTTTAATGTGTGAGCGAGAGTGTACATCCAACATGAATAGAGATGAGATGAAGTTACAAAAGTATAAGTAGAAAATCTGGCCAGCAATGCCGGAATGCGGGAGGGCCATTCAGTCAGGACTGTTTGATTCTGGACACGACTTTGCTAGCGAATTTCCACCATGTTTGGTCGGGTATTTTCCGGTTTCGTTTGTCGAGCTACTGAGTTAGTGCTTGAGCAACGCTGTGAACTATGAATGTTACATGGAATGCCTATTGCTGTGTCAACCGTGCGTTTGTTGTGTGCATTCAGAAAATGGCGGACAGCGGTTATGACGAACAAACTCAATCTGCCGTATGCAGTTATATTGCGGGTGCAGAAATCTGGATTTTGTCGTGATTGATGTTCCCTTCGACGTGAATTGCAATTCAAGTGATGAACAGTTTGTGTTGACACTTTATAGTGACGGCCATATGCATTTATGCAGTGCAGGTTGTTTTTATGTGGCGGTACACGGCTGAATCATTTTGGAATTAGTTCTACAGGAGACATTTCACAGTTGTTAGATTTCGTGTGATTTTCGTTGGCACAGGAACGGAGCAATTATAGGGTGACCCGTTACAGTGAAGTTGGAACCGTACTTATGAACTATGAACTATGAAGGATACGTTTTAGTTGTAACAACTATTAGACAAATTATAGATCGGTGGAATTAATGTGTCTTCATTCAGAACTGGATCTTCAATTGCCAGTTCATTTCTGCAGATGTGTAATGTGCATTTGGAATATAGATCATGTTATCCGTAGCTCATACATACATTATTATGTGCTTCACATAATTGAGTATATTTATGTATCTAAAAATGTCTGGAATCGTGTACATATCTTAGGACTGCCATTTCATATTTCTAGGAACGAGTATGCAGGAGGTATGAGGCACAATTCATTTCTCACTCGTGGAACGTCGAGTGTGGACTGAACTGACAATACTTATATTTTTGTGTGTGCATAATTTGGAGATTTATCTCCAAAATATGTAGAACTATGGTTGAAAGTGTCGGTTCAATATTAAGAGTTTAATTCTCCCTTCTCTGTCTCCTGACATAATAGTAAACTCTTTCAGAAGAACATCTTCTATTTTCTGACATAATAGTAAACTCTTTTAGAAGAACATCTTCTATTTTCTGACATAATAGTAAACTCTTTTAGAAGAACATCTTCTATTTTCTGACATAATAGTAAACTCTTTCAGAAGAACATTCTCTGTTTCCTGATTTAATAGTAAACTCTTTCAGAAGAACATTCTCTGTTTCCTTACATAATAGTAAACTCTTTCAGAAGAACATTCTCTGTCTCCTGTCTAACAAGTAAACTCGGAGGTAAATAAAGTTCGCTGTCCACTCATATTGTTTATTCCAGTCAAATAATTATCTTTCTAGAATATTTTCTTATTCGTTGAAAATGATTTACAGACAGATTTAATATACTTGTTGTTCTCCAGTCATGACATTATATGTCATATTTTCTCCCATGACATTATATGTAATATTTTCTCGGTCGCTGTAATATCGCTGTACCAGTGATCACGTTCCATGGACATTCCGGAGTTCGAGGTCAGCTTGGTCAAAAGTTATGTGTGAACTCTGTAGTCGGTTGGGCTATAGGAGACCCTGATTCTCTATTTAGACATCTAAATTACAGGTACATCTGAAATCGGAGCACGGTTCGTCTGACTGGCAAGAGATACTGATGATAAGGAAAACAATCATTCACGCAAAAAATCATTAAGAGGGGTAATTACTACACCGGAATTCAAAGTGGGCAGACGAAATAAAAATATAGATAATATTTTGCAAATCTATGTTTACAATCACATAACACAGTACCACAATGAGGAAATGTTACTAAGAGATGTGCTCGTCATTTCCGCCACGTGACACATATCACATCATCAATATAACACACATGACATCATCAATATTACACATGTCAATAAAAGATATTATAACACACATGACATCATCAATATTACATGTCAATAAATATATTATAACACACATGACATCATCAATATTACACAGGTCAATAAAAGATATTATAACTGCCTTTAATATAATTTTCTGGTAATCAAGTCTTAATAACTTTAAACTTTACAGTTCTGGACAAGTCAGTGATGTGAAATCTGATGCGTTGAGCTATTCATAGTGCTTTGCGCCATCAGCTGTACAAGTTCTTGATTAAGTTTAGCTGTTAAATACAATTGCTAGCATAGTTCTGATCAATTTGAGTGTCACATGCAAACATCTTGACATGTGGATGTTCTTCCAGATGTGACAAAATAGCTTCATTTCCATTGACATAGCAATCACTGGCGGATTGTTGTTAAGTTCGGGGTTTGTATGTTGGTCGTAGTTGTTTGTTGGTCGTGAGTTGTATGTTGGTCGTGAGTTGTTTGTTGGTCGTGAGTTGTATGTTGGGTTCGTGAAGTTGTATGTTGGGTTCGTGAAGTTGTTTGTTGGGTTCGTGAAGTTGTATGTTGGGTTCGTGAAGCTGTTTGTTGGGTCGTGAGTTGTTTGTTGGTTGTAAGTTGTTTGTTGGGTTTGTGAAGTTGTATGTTGGGTTCGTGAAGTTGTATGTTGGTTCGTGAGTTGTTTGTGGTTCGTGTGTTTGTTGGGTCGAAGTGTTTGTTGTTGTTGGTATTGTTATTATTTGTACTACTGCTGCTGTCAACAAGTGAGCAGTGTGTATTGAGCTGATTACGAGGGTGAAACTTAAAGGTGTACGAGTTCTTGTTGGCGCGACGTCTTCTACGATCACGAGTCCAGCAGCAGCAACAGCAGCACAGCAAAGTTGAGCGGAACGCCTGACGAAACTTGAGCGACATAATACTGTGAAGGAAGAAATACATAACGTTTACAAGTGGATATGTGATGTCTCCATTGTAAGATTAGTATAGACATGATGTGATTGTATCAACTAATTGGGGGCAGTATGTTTGGATTTCAGTGATATCACACTACTAAACTGGCTAATGCTACAAAATAAGAAAGAGAAAATTGAAGTATTTTGGAGATATAAAGAGATACGAAGGGATGGAGAAGACAATCATGGAAGGAGACATCCCGACAAAGAAGAAGACCAAGGAGAAGGTAGATTCAGGATGTAACTGATAGTTTCAGCATCTCTTTCTTCTCGTTCATCATTTACTTTTATAGAAGTGTTGGAGAGGAAAGGGTGGGGGGTGAGGGTGTCGTGGTCTTATTCTACTGTGCTTTGTAAGCTGTGATTCATTTTCTTAAGGCTGTTTTTGATGCCGTCACTCCATCTTTTGCGTGGTCTTCCTCTTGTTCTTTACTCGTTATAATTTTTCTGTGCGGCTCTCTGTGGTAGGCAATACCAGGGCATTCTTGTCAGATGTCCAAACCATTTAATCTGTTGTTCTTTTATGAATTGCATGACTGGTTTCACATCCAGTCTACTTCTGATTTCTTCATTTCTAATTTTGTCTCTTATAGTCACCACCCATCTGCTAATTTTCTAAGCCTCATTCGGGGTTTGTATGATTTTCAAGCCATATCTGACCTATGGAGAGGTTTGACAGACTGCTGCAAAGCCTGACATCTGACCTTTTGATGAGAAAATATCTCAACGAGATTTCCGCTGAAAGTGCTGAACAGTTCTGCTCTAAGAACTATTGTTTGAGTTTGTAAACGTGCAACGAAGTTTCTACGTGCCTGACAAGTGCTGGAACCACTTGTGTCATATTTAAGTTCTAAACTTTGTTTATATTCGTGAATGTTTCTAAACTTGTGTGTCATATCTCGTGAATGTTTCTAAACTTGTGTGTCATATCTGTGAATGTTTCTAAACTTGTGTCATATCTCGTGAATGTTTCTAAACTTGTGTGTCATATCTCGTGAATGTTTCTAAACTTGTGTGTCATATCTCGTGAATGTTTCTAAACTTGTGTGTCATATCTCGTGAATGTTTCTAAACTTGTGTGTCATATCTCGTGAATGTTTCTAAACTTGTGTGTCATATCTCGTGAATGTTTCTAAACTTGTGTGTCATATCTCGTGAATGTTTCTAAACTTGTGTGTCATATCTCGTGAATGTTTCTAAACTTGTGTGTCATATCTCGTGAATGTTGCTAAACTTGTGTGTCATATCTCGTGAATGTTGCTAAACTTGTGTGTCATATCTCGTGAATGTTTCTAAACTTGTGTGTCATATCTCGTGAATGTTGCTAAACTTGTGTGTCATATCTCGTGAATGTTGCTAAACTTGTGTGTCATATCTCGTGAATGTTGCTAAACTTGTGTGTCATATCTCGTGAATGTTGCTAAACTTGTGTGTCATATCTCGTGAATGTTGCTAAACTTGTGTGTCATATCTCGTGAATGTTGCTAAACTTGTGTGTCATATCTCGTGAATGTTGCTAAACTTGTGTGTCATATCTCGTGAATGTTGCTTAACTTGTGTGTCATATCTCGTGAATGTTGCTAAACTTGTGTGTCATATCTCGTGAATGTTTCTAAACTTGTGTGTCATATCTCGTAATGTTCTAAACTTGTGTGTCATATCTCGTGAATGTTGCTAAACTTGTGTGTCATATCTCGTGAATGTTTCTAAACTTGTGTGTCATATCTCGTGAATGTTTCTAAACTTGTGTGTCATATCTCGTGAATGTTTCTAAACTTGTGTGTCATATCTCGTGAATGTTGCTAAACTTGTGTGTCATATCTCGTGAATGTTGCTAAACTTGTGTGTCATATCTCGTGAATGTTGCTAAACTTGTGTGTCATATCTCGTGAATGTTGCTAAACTTGTGTGTCATATCTCGTGAATGTTTCTAAACTTGTGTGTCATATCTCGTGAATGTTTCTAAACTTGTGTGTCATATCTCGTGAATGTTTCTAAACTTGTGTGTCATATCTCGTGAATGTTTCTAAACTTGTGTGTCATATCTCGTGAATGTTTCTAAACTTGTGTGTCATATCTCGTGAATGTTTCTAAACTTGTGTGTCATATCTCGTGAATGTTTCTTAACTTGTGTGTCATATCTCGTGAATGTTTCTAAACTTGTGTGTCATATCTCGTGAATGTTTCTAAACTTGTGTGTCATATCTCGTGAATGTTTCTAAACTTGTGTGTCATATCTCGTGAATGTTTCTAAACTTGTGTGTCATATCTCGTGAATGTTTCTAAACTTGTGTGTCATATCTCGTGAATGTTTCTAAACTTGTGTGTATCGAATTTTTAACTTGTCATATCGTGAATGTTTCTAAACTTGTGTGTCATATCTCGTGAATGTTGCTAAACTTGTGTGTCATATCTCGTGAATGTTGCTAAACTTGTGTGTCATATCTCGTGAATGTTGCTTAACTTGTGTGTCATATCTCGTGAATGTTGCTAAACTTGTGTGTCATATCTCGTGAATGTTTCTAAACTTGTGTGTCATATCTCGTGAATGTTGCTAAACTTGTGTCATATCTCGTGAATGTTTCTAAACTTGTGTGTCATATCTCGTGAATGTTGCTAAACTTGTGTGTCATATCTCGTGAATGTTGCTAAACTTGTGTGTCATATCTCGTGAATGTTGCTTAACTTGTGTGTCATATCTCGTGAATGTTGCTAAACTTGTGTGTCATATCTCGTGAATGTTTCTAAACTTGTGTGTCATATCTCGTGAATGTTTCTAAACTTGTGTGTCATATCTTGTGAATGTTTCTAAACTTGTGTGTCATATCTCGTGAATGTTTCTAAACTTGTGTGTCATATCTCGTGAATGTTTCTAAACTTGTGTGTCATATCTCGTGAATGTTTCTAAACTTGTGTGTCATATCTTGTGAATGTTTCTAAACTTGTGTGTCATATCTCGTGAATGTTGCTTAACTTGTGTGTCATATCTCGTGAATGTTTCTAAACTTGTGTGTCATATCTCGTGAATGTTTCTAAACTTGTGTGTCATATCTCGTGAATGTTTCTAAACTTGTGTGTCATATCTCGTGAATGTTTCTAAACTTGTGTGTCATATCTCGTGAATGTTTCTAAACTTGTGTGTCATATCTCGTGAATGTTTCTAAACTTGTGTGTCATATCTCGTGAATGTTTCTAAACTTGTGTGTCATATCTCGTGAATGTTTCTAAACTTGTGTGTCATATCTCGTGAATGTTTCTAAACTTGTGTGTCATATCTCGTGAATGTTGCTAAACTTGTGTGTCATATCTCGTGAATGTTGCTAAACTTGTGTGTCATATCTCGTGAATGTTGCTAAACTTGTGTGTCATATCTCGTGAATGTTGCTTAACTTGTGTGTCATATCTCGTGAATGTTTCTAAACTTGTGTCATATCTCGTGAATGTTTCTAAACTTGTGTGTCATATCTCGTGAATGTTGCTAAACTTGTGTGTCATATCTCGTGAATGTTTCTAAACTTGTGTGTCATATGTCGTGAATGTTTCTAAACTTGTGTGTCATATCTCGTGAATGTTGCTAAACTTGTGTGTCATATCTCGTGAATGTTTCTAAACTTGTGTGTCATATCTCGTGAATGTTGCTAAACTTGTGTGTCATATCTCGTGAATGTTGCTAAATTTGTGTGTCATATCTCGTGAATGTTGCTAAACTTGTGTGTCATATCTCGTGAATGTTGCTAAACTTGTGTGTCATATCTCGTGAATGTTGCTTAACTTGTGTGTCATATCTCGTGAATGTTGCTAAACTTGTGTGTCATATCTCGTGAATGTTTCTAAACTTGTGTGTCATATCTCGTGAATGTTTCTAAACTTGTGTGTCATATCTCGTGAATGTTTCTAAACTTGTGTGTCATATCTCGTGAATGTTGCTAAACTTGTGTGTCATATCTCGTGAATGTTGCTAAACTTGTGTGTCATATCTCGTGAATGTTTCTAAACTTGTGTGTCATATCTCGTGAATGTTTCTAAACTTGTGTGTCATATCTTGTGAATGTTTCTAAACTTGTGTGTCATATCTCGTGAATGTTGCTTAACTTGTGTGTCATATCTCGTGAATGTTTCTAAACTTGTGTGTCATATCTCGTGAATGTTTCTAAACTTGTGTGTCATATCTCGTGAATGTTTCTAAACTTGTGTGTCATATCTCGTGAATGTTTCTAAACTTGTGTGTCATATCTCGTGAATGTTTCTAAACTTGTGTGTCATATCTCGTGAATGTTTCTAAACTTGTGTGTCATATCTCGTGAATGTTTCTAAACTTGTGTGTCATATCTCGTGAATGTTGCTAAACTTGTGTGTCATATCTCGTGAATGTTTCTAAACTTGTGTGTCATATCTCGTGAATGTTTCTAAACTTGTGTGTCATATCTCGTGAATGTTTCTAAACTTGTGTGTCATATCTCGTGAATGTTTCTAAACTTGTGTGTCATATCTCGTGAATGTTTCTAAACTTGTGTGTCATATCTCGTGAATGTTTCTAAACTTGTGTGTCATATCTCGTGAATGTTGCTAAACTTGTGTGTCATATCTCGTGAATGTTGCTAAACTTGTGTGTCATATCTCGTGAATGTTTCTAAACTTTTGTGTCATATCTCGTGAATGTTTCTAAACTTGTGTGTCATATGTCGTGAATGTTTCTAAACTTGTGTGTCATATCTCGTGAATGTTTCTAAACTTGTGTGTCATATCTCGTGAATGTTTCTAAACTTGTGTGTCATATCTTGTGAATGTTTCTAAACTTGTGTGTCATATCTCGTGAATGTTGCTTAACTTGTGTCATATCTCGTGAATGTTTCTAAACTTGTGTGTCATATCTCGTGAATGTTGCTTAACTTGTGTGTCATATCTCGTGAATGTTTCTAAACTTGTGTGTCATATCTCGTGAATGTTTCTTAACTTGTGTGTCATATCTCGTGAATGTTTAATGTTCTGCGTGTTCGTAGCGCGTTGGACGACGGGCGATAAACCCTCTGTGAGTGCGGGTTCAATTCCGTGGGCTGGCAGAAAAGTCACAAGTTCTCCAGATTAACGGTGTTCATGGCACTAAACCGAAGGGATGCTATGTTCATGACACGAGCCGAAGAGCTGAAAGCTCAAGTGCTTCTGGATCGGAAAAAAATTAACTTTCCATAGATATGATCCGTTTGGAACCACAGATAAGAAGTAATGAATAGATAGGAAGTAATGAATAGATAAGAAGTAATGAATAGATAAGAAGTAATGAATAGATAACAAGTAATATGTAATAAGTAATTTCTAAAACATATGGAGGCAGGAGTTGTAAACTGAATGCAAGTAAATAGAGAGAGAGTGACGAGGTCTGGAAAATATGACCTTAGATAGGAGGGTTTGGAAAAACTTGGACCTATGCCTCCCTAGTGGTTAAGGGTGAAGGTTGAAGACGTATATATATAAAGCAATCTGAACTAAATAACTGATAATAACACAATTCTGGTATATTTATATCTAGCAAGTTATGTTGTCTCTTGTCTGAATTCTTTAGTTGCTTTTCTTATCCACAACATTGAAGATACCATCGAAAGAAAAACATCAAACGATCCGATCACAAGTGTCGTCAACTCCAAATAAATGAACAGTTTTTTGTAGAAAATCAGTGCATGATACATCCAAAACCGAACAAGAACTGCAACAACGTATTGACACCTTGAACCAAAATTGTATTTATGGTACTTCTCACCTGTCGAGAATTGGGTTTATAAGAAACAGGTACTTTTTACCTATAGAAAATTGGGTTGATAGTATTGCTCATCTGTAGAAAATTGGGTTGGTAGTATAGCTCACCTGTAGAGAATTGGGCTTATTGTACTTCACACCTGTAGAAAAAATTGAGTTTATGTTACTTCTCACCTGTAGAAATTGGTGTTGATAGTATTGCTCACCTGTAGAGAATAGGGTTGATGGTAGCACTAAGGTAGTATGTGACTCCACTGACATAGAACAATACATTGTGTGCTGTAATCACTAAGGGAGACCAACTCTGGACGTAGACCACCAGAAGGCGCTGTGTGTGGAAGGGTGCCCAGCACAGGAAGAATGCAACAACTACTGCAACTGAAAGAGTAACATTGTCAGATATTGACACAATGTTGACCAATAACTCAAGCATTCTATTTATCGATTAATAGATCAATAGATCAATAAATATATCAATTTTAAAAAATAAAACAAAATAAAAGGATGGATATATCTTTTTATTTATTTATCAGAAAACTACATAGGTTTTCTCTTAACAACACGTATAGACGCAAACAGTTGGACAAATACAAGAAGAAGTATGTGTGTCTCTTGGAAACTCATTTTGAGTAGGATAGATTTGCTGAAATTCATACCACCACAGAACTGCTCAACTTAGTGTGATTGTTTGTGTGTGTGTGTGTGCGTGTATGTGCGTGTATGTGTGCGTATATGTGTGTGTGTTCGTGTATGCGTGTGAACATGACACGTGTTAGACAATCTTCTATCGTAAAGTTCATTTTGTTTTGACTCTTTTTATCGACTTAGAAGGGAGTCGAAAATCAACGGTTTGATCGTATCCTAGTAATCAAGTTCTTAACAGGCTTCACTGCATCGATAATCAGGTCAAGATGGTGGAGTAAATAACAACCGTCAGTGATGTGTGATCAAATACAGATTTGAACATTTTGAAATAAGATTTGTTCAAGTGTGGTATTACGTGTATGCGTGTATGTAAGGGGATCTGTGCAGGTAGAAATTAATATACGACACGCCCGGAAATCCAATAGAAGATTTCACTAGTCACACAGAGAAAACACAGAAGGAATTATAAAAAATTATAGTAGATGTATTATAGTGCTTCTCCACCCTAAACGTCTAGGGCGTTCTAACATGTCACCGTCCGAGTTTCGTGCTCTATCACACCTCCGTCGACGTGATGACATTGTTATCAAACCCGCTGATAAAGGTGGTGCCATAGTCGTATGGAGTAAAGAACTATATCTTCAGGAAGGCCACAACCAACTACTCAACACCCTATTCTACAAAAATATTCCTTCTGATGCCACACTATCCAACAATAGTAAGGTCCGTACAGTCATCAAGAACCTCATTGCCTCTAAAGACCTTCCTACCGGCGCATCATCACTATGTGTCATCGACAGTTGTTTGGGCAAACCCGTATTCTATATCTGCTTGCTCTTGTCCTACGGAACATATCTCCGCATTCCTTGACAGTATCTTCAACCGTATAGTCACCACACTACCTTCATTCTTGAAAGATACTAACCACACTTTGTCTTTTTTTTCTTCTATTAAGTTGTTGCCTGGCAGGACTTATCGCCTCTTCCTCCTTGATGTCTGCTCACTGTATACCTCTATACCTCATTCTGACGGACTTCAAGCTCTCCAGTTTTTCTCGACAGGAGAACTAAACCTCTTGTCTCCACCTCGACTCTCCTTCGTCTTGCAGAACTAGTTCTCACTCTCAACTCCTTTCAGTTCAATGACCAGTTCTTCGAACAGATTAGTGGGGTCGCCATGGGTACTAAAATGGGACCCAGCTATGCTTGTCTATTCATGGGTCATCTTGAACACTTAGTATGGAACACCTATGATGGCCTTCTTCCGTCCGTGTATCATAGATACATCGATGATTGTATTGGAGTTACTGATATGTCTGAAGCCGATTTGTCACGCTTCATTACCTTCATCAATGCCTTCAATCCTGCTATTCGGTTCACCTCTCACATCTCTACCTCCGTGTCAATTTTCTTGACATCACTATCACCATCAGCCTATCCACTATCACTACATCAGTATACTACAAGCCTACTGATACACATAGCTTTCTTCTGTATACCTCTTCCCATCCCCAGGCTTGTCGTGACTCTTTACCTTTCTTTCAACTTACGCCTTCGTCGCCTCTGCAGCGAGGACGACGATTTTCTTGATAGAGCTCATGAAATGCTTGATTTCTTCCGCCAGCGCCTATACCCGGAGAATGTGCTTACATCTGCCATGCATCGGGTTCAGCTAATTGCTCGCCAGAGGCCCTCTCACATACTTAGAACCCCTAATTCTGACAGGGTTAAACTTATCTTAACTTTCCACCCTCATAGTTCCCTGGTGAAAAGGTCTTATTCCATCATCTCCCTATTCTTCAGTCTGATCCTGAGACACGTTCAGTCTTCCAACACTATCCTTTGGTGGCGTACAGACGGGACAGAAGCCTCAAGGATTTGTTGGTACACAGTCGCCTCAAGCCTAACATCCAGAGTCACTTTGGCACCATCCAATGTGGCTGTCGGCGCTGT
Organism: Arion vulgaris; assembly: GCA_020796225.1. Taxonomy (NCBI): domain Eukaryota; kingdom Metazoa; phylum Mollusca; class Gastropoda; order Stylommatophora; family Arionidae; genus Arion; species Arion vulgaris. The sequence goes on along the minus strand of CM036763.1, from coordinate 50,761,926 downwards.
AATACATGTGCATATGTAATACAGACCCGTACTGTCTCTTTTCCAAAAGCTACCTATACCATTCAAGACAGTTTCACGTGTGAGTTCCGCAATATCATCTATGCTATCACCTGCAAACGATGCCATAAGGCCTATAGTGGTGAAACCGGTAAGAGGCTCAGTGACCGATTCGCCCAACACTTACGCGATATTCGCCAATGTTTCAGACTCCTGTGGCCACTCATTTCAATGATACTGGCCATTCAGGAGTTGACGATGTCCAGGTCACAGCCATCCGATCATGTTCCTCCGATGATCGCAGTCGATTCGCCCTGGAGAACCGTTTTATTTCATTCTATGGCACTTTGCGACCTCTTTGACTCAACGCATTACATTCCTATGCTTCTTAGTACTGTCTTATCTCGTGCCTTGTTATCTATATGTGTGTTTGCTCCATATATGTGTCATTTATCCACTATATTGTTTATTGTTCCTCTCCTTTTCCACTTTCGGTTTTTGTGTTGCACCTATTTCGTTGTTCGTTTTTATTCCCAGATTTTCATCAGATAGGTTTATGTTTCCACATGTAATCGTCCATTTGTAGTGTTCCTCGAAATTCGTCATTCTTGTTGTATTGTTTGCTTGATAAAGGCCTTTTGAACAACGAGTTCCGGGTAAACCCGGCATCCGTAGGCGTGTCGGGGATTGTCCAGTTATTTCCAAAGGTCGAACAGTCTGCGCGGTTTATTCCATTTGCGTTTTTGGGGTTTCATGTTGAAAAACCTTTCGTTTTCGGCTTTAAAAAAAATTAAGTAGTAACAAACAATCGCAAGATTTTATATTTTGTGGCAGGGTTAGGGTTAGGCAATTTCTGTTTTTTTTTCCTATAATATAATTGTTCCTCCTTTCCTCGCTGTATTTGTGTTGTTATCACTGTATATGTATCCACATACTAATGCTTGACCTACCTGGGTCCCAAAGTGGACTGTCCACGACTATTTACAACATATCTAAAAATAGATGACACTTTCCGACAATTTCTAAAAATAGGTCTTCCTGTCAGTTGTGCTGGCTAATGACAAAGTACCCGTTGCTGTTTATCGTCACTGTTTATGTATTTTGTAAAACTGTAGTACTTTGTTTTTATGTGTTTACATATATGTAGGTACATCACTATCTCCATTTAATAAAGATTTGAAAGAGGGAAAGCAGTGTATTATTGTGTTCAAGTCAAGACTTTTTTTTTAAACGTTAATGTTTCCGACAATGTTTACAGTGTAATCTTGAGTACTGTTAGATTAAATTATAACTTGTGATAGTAATGAACAAAATTTAATTGATGGTAATAATGATATTTGAATGTTTATGAAATGCAGTATCGATAGTTGTAAGTCTAATGTAATAATTGCATCTAAAGAATGGGCGTTCCACATTCCATTTATTGACGTGTCCGCACTAAAAGTGAATATTATAAAAACTAGTGCACCTAGTTAGATGAAACTTATAGAATATGTTCGCACATGGATTATCTTCATTTAACTGCTACTTCTGGAAACATCAATGAATATTAAGATGTAATACAAACCGGAGAGTAAAAATATTTTTTATGATTTTTGTTTTTTCAAAATAGTCATGCTACAATAATCTAATTTTCTCAAACGTATATTACCTGATGTAAAATATGATTATATTAATGTATTTCACATCCAATTAGCAACAATTTAATATATAATATGTCATACTTTAGAGAAACAGTACTAGAGTTATAAAGGTTTAAACTAATTGACATTGAATGTTAAATTTAAATCGCAAAATAAATGCGTCCAGAGGTCAAAATAATACAGAACGAATGAGATAGGATCGGGACCTTAAATCTGTGTTGTTTGGACAACAAAGCGGAGGGGATGATATAACTTATGGAAAACACCAAGTGAAGATATTAGGTTTGACATAAGAAGACTACAAATGAAACCAGTCATTCTTCTTCTTTTGTCGTCACACTGTTACTGGGTTGTTGCCCAGCGTTGTGGTTTTCTGTTTTTGTCTTGCGCTGTTCTGGTGGCTTGGGTGATTGTTATTTATGCTCTTTGACAGGATTCCGCTATGCCATTTAAACATCTTTTTCGTGGTCTTCTTTTCGCCTTCTTTCCTGATGTTCTGTTGTAGAAGACTCTGTATACTGTGGAGTTTGGATGCATTCTTATTAAACGCACTTCATTCACTTCTTCACTAGTCATTCACTTTTTAAAAGAGGAACATTAAGTTGTTTGTTCACTTGACAAGAATTCCATGACGTCTCTGAGTCATTACTATTAAGTATTTATAATACTAGATGCCCCACGGGATACTGTAAGCTCTCATCTGTTGTCCACGAAGATATATCTAGCTTTAACTAAGTGCTCCATGTCATACAGATGAAACATACAGATTAAACATACAGATTAAACATACAGTTGAAACATACAGATTAAACATACAGTTGAAACATACAGATTAAACATACAGATTAAATATACAGATTAAATATACAGATTAAATATACAGATTAAACATACAGATTAAACATACAGATTAAACATACATATTACACATACAGATGAAACATACAGATTAAACATACAGATGAAACATACAGATTAAAAATTGCCGATGACTTTACTTACCTAACATTTTTAACACGGACAGGCGTATTCTAGCCTGATGATTGTTACAGCTACTCTGTCTGAGTTCGCTTCCAGTGAGTGGATTCGATCCATCATTGGATGAGTCTGAGCCCACCCTGTTGAGGGTGGACCTACGTATTGCCAGAGCAATGAAGAGATACAGTAGGCTAATCACTGACATGGGAAGAACGAAGAATATGAAGGTGGAGACCTGTGGAATAAACAACGTTATTGCATTTGGAAGCATTGGAATAACCCTTTCTAAAACTAGTATTGTAAAGTTCTTAACTCCCCACAGGGCTCTCAATGGTGAAGTGCTCTCAATAGTGAAGTGGTCTCAATGGTGAAGTTCTCTCAATGGTGAAGTGGTTAAATTGTTTGCCTGTCGCACTGAAGGTTGTAGATTTGAATCCAAAACACATATGCAATTTTTTCATGAGATCCCTATTATTGTTGCCGGAGCTACGGAAAAGTGCTTTGTGCAATGCTCTCGGCAGATGGCATGCCATCTCTGTGATGCGCTATCTCCTTGACTATCCTACTATGGAGTATAGAATACTGATGAGCCGTGCACAAGCATACCTTCGAGTCAATGCTGACAAACAACATCCTCTGCACTTGGAAATAAAGAGACAAAAAGGAAATAGGTTAAAAAGAGGAAAATCTTGGATGGGTCAGGCCGAGGACTGTATTGAACAGGTGTGTACACTTGAAGACATTGATCCCGGTGAAGAATGGATACCAGTGCCAAGAGGAATCGCTACATCCTTTTCTGTATGCATCGAACTTGATAAAGAATGCAGGCAACATAACCCACTTGTTGTGAGGCAGAGGTTCAGGCATTAATTTCTGAGAACGCATCTGAGCATGATGTAATCATTTATACGGATGGTTCGGTGATTCGACATGTGCGGAGCTCGTGGGCTTTCACTGCTCAGGTCGGAGGTGATGTTGTGAAGGAAGACAGTGGTGGTTTTGCCGTGACTACAAGCAGTCTCACTATGGAAATCATGGCGGTTACCAAAGCGATGATTTGGCTAGAATCACAGACTTTTATCCATGCATGTTTTCTCAGTGACTCAATGAGTATGCTCAGGAAGATTGAAACAGGATGGGCTAAGAGACATTGGATAGAATCGCTGGGGAGGTCTAAGCTGACAAAGATCAGTTTTATTTTTGTGCCAGGACATGCAGGTGTAAGGGGAATGAACGTGCGGATAGGCTTGCAGGTATGGCTGCTGTCCAAAGCGGACGAGCAATGGACCAGGCTGATATTATAAATTCCTTAAGGGAGAGAGGGCGTGTACATGATTCACGTAATAGCGGTGAATCCACAACACTAACCAGACTGCAAGAACTCAAAGTTAAGTGTGGTGTAGCTCGACAAGAACGCTATGCTGGCAGACAAAGAAGAACCGGAGTCGTTAGTCGCCACACGCTGATGGGCATACTGAGGGAGAGATCGGAGCACTTATGGACTAATTTGTTCAACGTGCAGTGATGGTGATCCGACGACTAAACTAAAACTAAACTAAACAGTATCATATTTTGAGCATGAAGAAATATTTGAAGTGTGTAGAGTTGCAACTCGTTTAATATTTAAGATTTTGAAATCACGTACACAATGTTCCTTACATGCAATCACTTACACAATGTTCCTTACATGTAATCACTTACACAATGTTCCTTACATTCAATCACGTACACAATGTTCTTTACATGCAACCACTTACACAATGTTCCTTACATGCAATCACTTACACAATGTTCCTTACATGCAACAACTTATACAATGTTCCTTACATGAAACCACTTACACAATGTTCCTTACATGCAATCACGTACACAATGTTTCTTACATGCAACCACTTACACAACGTTCCTTACATGCAACCACTTACACAATGTTCCTTACATGCAATCACGTACACAATGTTCCTTACATGCAACCACTTACACAATGTTCCTTACATGCAACCACTTACACAATGTTCTTTACATGCAATCACTTACACAATGTTCCTTATATGCAATCACTTACACAATGTTCCTTACATGCAACCACTTACACAATGTTCCTTACATGTAATCACTTACACAATGTTCCTTACATGCAACAACTTACACAATGTTCCTTACATGCAACCACTTACACAATGTTCCTTACATGTAATCACTTACACAATGTTCCTTACATTCAATCACGTACACAATGTTCTTTACATGCAACCACTTACACAATCTTCCTTACATGCAATCACTTACACAATGTTCCTTACATGCAACAACTTATACAATGTTCCTTACATGAAACCACTTACACAATGTTCCTTACATGCAATCACGTACACAATGTTTCTTACATGCAACCACTTACACAACGTTCCTTACATGCAACCACTTACACAATGTTCCTTACATGCAACAACTTACACAATGTTCCTTACATGCAATCACGTACACAATGTTCTATACATGCAACCACTTACACAATGTTCCTTACATGCAATCACGTACACAATGTTTCTTACATGCAACCACTTACACAACGTTCCTTACATGCAACCACTTACACAATGTTCCTTACATGCAATCACGTACACAATGTTCCTTACATGCAACCACTTACACAATGTTCCTTACATGCAACCACTTACACAATGTTCTTTACATGCAATCACTTACACAATGTTCCTTATATGCAATCACTTACACAATGTTCCTTACATGCAACCACTTACACAATGTTCCTTACATGTAATCACTTACACAATGTTCCTTACATGCAACAACTTACACAATGTTCCTTACATGCAACCACTTACACAATGTTCCTTACATGTAATCACTTACACAATGTTCCTTACATTCAATCACGTACACAATGTTCTTTACATGCAACCACTTACACAATGTTCCTTACATGCAATCACTTACACAATGTTCCTTACATGCAACAACTTATACAATATTCCTTACATGCAACCACTTACACAATGTTCCTTACATGCAATCACGTACACAATGTTTCTTACATGCAACCACTTACACAACGTTCCTTACATGCAACCACTTACACAATGTTCCTTACATGCAACAACTTACACAATGTTCCTTACATGCAATCACGTACACAATGTTCCTTACATGCAACCACTTACACAATGTTCCTTACATGCAACCACTTACACAATGTTCTTTACATGCAATCACTTACACAATGTTCCTTATATGCAATCACTTACACAATGTTCCTTACATGCAACCACTTACACAATGTTCCTTACATGCAATCACTTACACAATATTCCTTACATGCAACCACTTACACAATGTTCCTTACATGCAATAGATGATAAAGTGCGATCAAAGTCAAGGGGTCACTGATGTAGACATGGCTTCACTACACACTTATTGGTTACAGTTCGGGGCATATCTCCACTAGCACACATACTATCGCCACTTCCAGACATAATATCTCCGCTTCCACAAAGAATATCTCCACTACCACACAGAATATCTCCACTACCACACATACTATCTCCACTACACACATAATATCTCCACTTTCACACAGAATATCTCCACTTTCACACAGACTATCTCAACTACCACACATACTATCTCCACTACCACACATACTATCTCCACTACCACACATACTATCTCCACTACCACACAGAATATCTCCACTACCACACATACTATCTCCACTTTCATACAGAATATACTATCTCCACTACCACACATACTATCTCCACTACCACACAGACTATCTCCACTACCACACAGACTATCTCCACTTTCACACAGAATATCTCCACTACCACACAGAATATCTCCACTTTCACACAGAATATCTCCACTACCACACATACTATCTCCACTACCACACATACTATCTCCACTTTCACACAGAATATCTCCACTACCACATAGAATATCTCCACTTTCACACAGAATATCTCCACTTTCACACAGAATATCTCCACTTTCACACAGAATATCTCCACTACCACACATACTATCTCCACTACCACACAGACTATCTCCACTTTCACACAGAATATCTCCACTTTCACACAGAATATCTCCACTACCACACATACTATCTCCACTACCACACATACTATCTCCACTACCACACAGACTATCTCCACTACCACACATACTATCTCCACTTCTACACATACTATCTCCACTTTCACACAGAATATCTCCACTTTCACACAGAATATCTCCACTTTCACACATAATATCTCCACTTTCACACAGAATATCTCCACTACCACACATACTATCTCCACTACCACACAGACTATCTCCACTTTCACACAGAATATCTCCACTTCTACACATACTATCTCCACTTTCACAGAGAATATCTCCACTACAACACAGAATATCTCCACTACCACACATACTATCTCCACTACCACACATACTATCTCCACTACCACACAGACTATCTCCACTACCACACATACTATCTCCACTTCTACACATACTATCTCCACTTTCACACAGAATATCTCCACTTTCACACAGAATATCTCCACTTTCACACAGAATATCTCCACTTTCACACAGAATATCTCCACTTCTACACATACTATCTCCACTTTCACACAGACTATCTCCACTTTCACACAGAATATCTCCACTTCTACACATACTATCTCCACTTTCACAGAGAATATCTCCACTACAACACAGAATATCTCCACTACCACACATACTATCTCCACTACCACACATACTATCTCCACTACCACACAGACTATCTCCACTACCACACATACTATCTCCACTTCTACACATACTATCTCCACTTTCACACAGAATATCTCCACTTTCACACAGAATATCTCCACTTTCACACAGAATATCTCCACTTTCACACAGAATATCTCCACTTCTACACATACTATCTCCACTTTCACACAGACTATCTCCACTTTCACACAGAATATCTCCACTTCTACACATACTATCTCCACTTTCACAGAGAATATCTCCACTACAACACAGAATATTGCCGAAACACACAAAATCGGAACTAAAGAGCAACATGATGTTCACTTTGTGAAGCCGGCTAAGCACCTACGCCTGGCTGCTAGAAAGAAATTCGTCAAAGTATCTTGAAGATAACTACGCTACATCCACCTCTTGAGCAGAAGACTGCTTGGCTCATCGATGTAGCACAGACAGACAGTCCCATTCAGTCAATCAGGCTTTGAAGAATTGATTGATTGATTGATTGTTTGATTGATTGATTGATTGTTTGATGGGACCATCATCATTGCACTTCATTAAGTAAACATTTGTGCTCGGATCTCTTTCTTACACAGGTAGATGTCAGCTGCAGTGCACGAACTCCGTAGCACCGGCGAAGGTCCCGATGTAATTTTGAAGATGGTGAAGATATTTTTGTAGGAATTTTATGTTTAATCTTTTCTAATGAATTTTGTCCGAGCAGCGGCTTTCCAGCCTGTTCTTCTCGATTTTGAACTATCTAGAGTTCCTTTACGTGCTCAAATTGAACACGGAACCTACGTTTTATCGTCCGTCTCCGATAGGATTTGGAACTCGATCTCACCTACACTGAGATCAGGATCTCTGGACAAATATCTAGATGGCTGCACAAGGAAGCGAACCTGGTACATTTGACACGAGACGAGCAATTAACGTCTACGCCACAGAGACTTTGAAAAAAGTACTAGAAAACTTCTTCCGCTAAATTAACTTGTCATAAATTTCACTTTTATCTGAAGACAAGCGTACTAAATTAACTTGTCATAAATATCACTTTTATCTGAAGACAAGAGTACTAAATTAACTTGTCTGGCACAGATAAAAGAATGAAAAACTTTCTCTGGAATAGTAAGAAGCAATATCATTATTAATAATTTTTCTCTTATTTCAATTGTATACGCACGTCAAGTTCAGCTTATTAATGTCCCCTACATTATTCTAGTAGAATTCTATTTGATAACATACAACATTAATATAGAAATGTCTCCCACATTATTCTAGTAGAATTCTATTTGATAACATACAACATTAATATAGAAATGTCTCCCAGATTATTCTAGTAGAATTCTATTTGATAACATACAACATTAATATAGAAATGTCTCCCACATTATTCTAGTAGAATTCTATTTGATAACATTCAACATTAATATAGAAATGTTCCCCCACATTATTCTAGTAGAATTGTGCATGGCATTCAGGATAAAAGCAGACCCATTGACACATCAAAAGTTGCCAGTTACGCATTGCGTTTTGTTTATTTACTATTTAAACCGGTTCTGACTAGCTCATCCTACGTCACATTTGTTCATCGTCACTTCATGCGCCATAATTGCACACCATCATAAACAGACTGTCGTACCTGACCTATACTACGTCATAGTTGAACCTTCTCATTTTCCTAAACATATGCCAGATTGGCTCCCTTGACGAGGCTACTTTTATCTTGAACACCCTACCCTGTATTACATGACTCGTACAATATTAGTACAGAAATCGTGTTATTAAATGTAAGATATCTGTACTGTACTGTAAATATACTATTCTCTTCCTGGACTGAATAATGAAATGTAAGATATCTATACTGTAAATATACTATTCTCTTCCTGAACTGTATGATGAAATGTAAGATATCTATACTGTAAGTATCCTATTCTCTTCCTGAACTGTATGATGAAATGTAAGATATCTATACTGTAAGTATCCTATTCTCTTCCTGAACTGTATGATGAAATGTTAGATATCTATACTGTAAGTATCCTATTCTCTTCCTGGACTGAATAATGAAATGTAAGATATCTATACTGTAAGTATACTATTCTCTTCCTGAACTGTATGATGAAATGTTAGATAACAATATTTGAGATACAATTATATTCAATTAAATATGACTTTAATAGTGTTCCATGTTTAGCATCTGTGTGTTTGTTTGTCTCATTTCTTTATCAGATTTTTATTTTTATTTTACTTCCAGGAAATATTTCTACAAAGCGGGAACATTAAATTGAAGAAATGATTTATTTTTTTAATTAACGATTTATCTTTCTTTTTCCTCTTTTCTCAAATCTTGTTTTACTGAACAGTGTCAGGATAAAAGAAGATTTATAGAACGAGTTTTTGTGTGCGCTTTATGAAGTTTTTTTCGTGGTTTCTGTTA